>CM071621.1:5291622-5789122 GCA_036365135.1 Miichthys miiuy | reverse complement strand
TTGAGTGGTGGGTCCCACGTTTGGAGACATGAGGTCAGGCAATGAAGAACAAGAGTTATGTGAGAGGGAAGAAGGAGGATGGATTCACTGCCTCATGGATGAAAACATGAAAAAGATCCTTGAGAGGAAACTTCCCTTTCCTCCTTTTCTGTCTTCCTCCTCTCCCCTTCCCTCCTCTCCTCTGAATTCTTCTTGTCTGTCCTCCTCTTCTTCTTCTCTCCTCACTCCCTTGACGGAGAGAGGAGCACCCCCTCCGTGTTGCCACTCATGATGCTGCCGTGCTGCAAGAATGTACGACAGAGAAAGAGGAGAAGTGAGGGAGTGTGTATGTTCATGTGTGTGTGTGTGTGTGTGGTAGCTCCAGCTGTAATCTGCTTGCTCTCTGCTCACTTGCTGTTGTTTTCTCTCCAGCTCTCTCCTCTCTGTCCCTCGGCTCTTTTGCTCGCTTTGTCGGCTGCTCTCTCTCTCTCTCTCTCTCTCTCTCTCTGATCTCCAGCTGGGCTGACTGAGCTCTTGCATAACAGTAACTCATTCGCTGAGCTGTGCTGAGCTGTAACTCATGCAGCCTTAAGTCCTGATATTCCTGCCTGCTGCTCTCACTGCAGTTTTGGTGTATTGACTGTATAGACAGTCGAAGGTTTTGCTTAGACTTTTACTGGAAGAACCTTCACGCTGATCAATATTTGCTTTTGGATCGCTTGATAAATCCATGAGCTATTGGTTGTAACCCCAGTTTAGGCACCAGGCTGAGAGGCTTTAAGAGCATGTAGCTGTTGAGCAGAATAACACTGTCATCCATTGTTTAGCTGGAGAGTCTTACACCATAAGACACGAGCTCTTCCAACCAAGAGCTCATTGTTCTGTATTAGAGTGCAGTACACTGAGCACTGAGCATCAGATTCTGTGATGCTACAGTGTCAACAATATTTACATATATATATATATATATATATATATATATATATATATATATATATATATATACTCTACATTGACAGTCCAGAGATTCAGTTAGATATCACAGAAGATGAAGAAAACTTGCAAATATTTATGTTTGAGGAACTTAAATTAATAATTTTCTTTGCATTTTTGCTTAAAAATGACATAGACCGACGAATATTCTCTCATAGAGAGGCAGTATGAGGACTCCACACACTTGTACACACACTTTTCTTCACTCACTGTGATCTGGTGAACGAGCACAGCACAAGCTCAGCTCACGAGATTTGCATTTGCTCTTCAAGGCTAACATTCTTCACTAGTCGACAATGTCCGTTCTCTATCAAGAACTTTGCTTTAATAGACAAAACTCTAAGGTCACACGCATGTTTTCTCACAGCATGTCACCATTATCATATAGTTTTGTGCTGACTCAGTCAGCACCAAGGCCTTGTGAAGGTCATGTGTTTGTGACACTGTGGCTTGTACAGGATCAGCAGAAGAGTTCCTAAACAAGAATATCTCTAAATATCCATGGAAACGTGACTTGAGTACCTTCCAACCTCCCTGTGAATGCACAGGAGTGTGTGCACGCTCTCCCATTTGTGTTTTAGCCCTATGTGTGTGTGCACGTGCATGCATCCTCATGTGGGACTGCATGTGTCACAGGTGGATGCTCAGGTGTAACATGACAACCCTGATAGCTCATCTTGATAGCTTTCTCATCAGAAAGTCCATGCAAAGACATGAATAATTGATGCAACTGAGACCAAAAATAGGAGGAAGATGGAGAGATAAAAGAATGGCGATGGAGGTGGAGAGGAGAGCGGGCAGAGTGAGCGATGACATAAGTGCGGGAGGAAAACAATCAGACAATCAGAGAGAGAGAGGAAAGACAGCATGAGATTGGAAAAGAGAGACAGATGAAGTGAGATGTGCTTTTAGCTCCAGAAAACGGCCTTCTATCAAATGTTCGGTCAGTAAATGGGGACGCGGCGGGCTCTGCTGCCGCAAACTACATTATTTACAGCCACAGCTTTGCCAAAGTGGACACAGGAAAGGCTTCAAAGGACTGATCCAAGATTTTATTTTAAGCCATCAAATTATAGCTGCACTAAGCAAGGTTTTGATGATAAAAATACACCCATCCTATCAGTGTAAATCACAAATGACTGTTGAAGGTGTTTTCAGGTTTTAATTGATGCAGGAAGTGTGAACTTGAAAATCTCAGCTCAAGACAAAGCTGCCATGTGATACCGAGATAGAACAATTTTAAACATTTATATTAAAGCTACAGTTTCTCTTGGCTCTGCAGAGCTGATTTAGTCACTTTTAGCTTGTTGTTTTGGTTTCTGAGCGCACAACTCTACTTTTATCAAACCTGTATGCTACCACAGTAGACACACACAGTTAGCAACTAGCTCATGAAGTGGAACATGTAGTAGGTAAAGAGCTTCAGACTTTTCTTAGGTGGAAACTTGACAATGCTGAAGTTGTTCTGTGTCTGCTGGATGCATATGCAGGCAATGGCAATGTTTCACTGGCCCCAAATGCAGCTTCAAAGTCACTGTGAAAAGAGGTGAAGTGGGATGTGTTTCAGAGCGAAACGGAAAGTGTGCTCATGGTTTAGAGAGCACCACAACAACACAACGCAAAACATACAGAGGTGTAGAGGACTGTAGGCCTTCAACCACACCTCCCTCTTGCACATTGTTAGATCAGGAGGAGAGGGGAGAAATACCCTTTCAAATTATATTAAGGCTTAAAGTTATGCAGAATTAACAGCATGGCAGCTTTGATTAGCTTGCTTGTTTGAGCAATCAGCCGTCATTCAGCACGCCTCAGCTCCATTCACACTTTTTGCCCATTTTTAGATTAGCAGCAAAGTAAGGACTGCCAAGATGGCGATGGCCAGAGCCACCACACTGATCTTCATAGCGGCTCTTCAGAAACCTTTGGGTGACGTCACAGATACAACATTCATATTTTATACAGTCTATAGTTTTTAAACAAAGTAGTCAGCTAGTCGGCATCATTTAAAATATGGCACATTTACATTACTTTTTACACGAGGGAAAAGAGTTGAGTTTTCATATGAAAATTATTTTTCACACATAGAATACAAGAAATAACTAAACAATTAATACAGAGACACAGGATTATTTTTGTCTCACTGTATCTTTAATATTTTAGTACATGCAATACTTCAAACTTGTTTTCAATTTTTTAATTGCAATCCGGTTTTTCATTTACAGTGCGTGTATATCAGTTTAATTATCTTGTGTGACTGTCTGGGTGTGATTTTGACAGTTATTAAAAAACTGCATCACTTTTTTCATTCCATGTCAAGTCTCAGCCCTAATTTATTAGGTGAAAAGAAGCAATCTGATTGGTCAAAGACATACTTTAACCGTATAATTCCCATAAAACATCTGTGTTGAGACATGACTTCATTCTGTTCCTACTCTGCTTTAAGTGATGTTTCACGTTTTTCATTTGTTTTCATGTAAGCATTCATTTGACATCCACTGCTGCGACATGTATTTATTATGTAAAAGCCGTAATGCTCATGAGGATGTTCTTTACTGTATGTTGTAGTTATGATGATGATGATGATGTGGCTCATTGAGGCACAGCTCTGTATTAGAATCCCCACATAACAAGCCTACTTTTCAGTCAGCTGGAGTCCCACATCTAAAACCTTGCCTCTTCATTGGAGGGCTTTTTTTCTATAAATATGATTAGATTGTTCTGCAAGAATCTGTTATGATGTAATATCGAGAGAGAGTATTTGGTGACTATCCAATTTGGTCAAATGAATTGTTATACAAGCTCATCATTCAGTCTTTAGTAATCATTTTTTGACTGAACTCCCCTCAGTATGTTTTTGTCTTTTGCTGTAATAACCTTTTGCATCATCTCAAGTACTTTTTATTTTTTATTTTTCTCATTTTATCATATTTCTCACTGTTGCAGTGACCCATATCTGCATTTATTCAAACTGACACTGACTACAAAGTTTGATCAGGGAGCCATTACCAGTATTTACTCACAGCCTCAGAGTAAATGTCCTTAGAGACGTACGTTAACGCTAACAATCAATAATATATAGTGTTCTTAATATGCTACTTGCAGCATTTTTCACTTGAATAAATCACTAGCACATTAAATATGAAACATACTGTATGTACAGCTAGTTCAAACAAATGAGGTGGTCACCGAGCAGACTATCAGCCTCTATACTCTGCTCTTTACATTGTGTTAGATGAATGTAAATCTGCTGAGTGGCTTTATGGAAGACACTCAGATTGAAGGAGCGAAATCCAAACGTGGGAAGGACAAACAGAGAGTGAGTGCTGCTGACCAATGTCAATCACATGTTCACACATTTAAAACAACAAGGTTTACTCATGGGACTGTGTGTGTCATGTGTACAGTCTGAGTGGATTCACTTGGGAGAAGGATTATGGGGATTACGGAAGAAGTCGGACAGATGTGGATGAGACGGATGATTTGAACGTGTCACGTTTCATTCTTTGTTTAACTGGAATGTAAAATGTGGCTTCTAACAGTCTCTCCAAGAAAATATTTGATTGGAAATTTCAAATGCTGTAGGTTTTGCAAAAAAAAAGAAAAAAAAAGTGAGCGCTGTCTGTTTGCTTTTTGGCAGCACAACAAGCTGTAAATGCAATATAAAAAAATTTCACAAACATACAGCAAACAGTTGCCTATTCTGAAGGACAGATACAGAACTAATGCTAAATGCTTCATTATGTTCACTAGCTAGTGGCTAACCTTGTCTGTCTGTCATTCGTTTGTGCTGGGCGAGTACTACTAAAAACAGATGCCTGACTGGAGAATGATGAGAGTGAACAAATATAATAAAGTTGTGGGCTACAAAAGCAAAATAATGACTTAAAAGAAGCTAAAATGCTCAAAAGGCTGAGCTGAGTGGTCATTTTTGTTGGGTTTGTTGAATGACAGCTCTCATGATACATGTAGTTATTTTATCTATTGTCAACATGAAAATACTGATTTAATATGTAACTAAGAAGAGGTGGCTCTGTGTGTTCATCACTACAAGGGACCTCTTTCAGTTTACACATAAAGTATTGACTGGTGCTAACGTTAAAGCTCAGCTGAGGAGGACGTCCGAATGTTAACATCCTGTTATATCCTCTCGACCATGCACGCTTCTTCTGCATGTTGACACGGTTGGTGGGTGTCGTTCAGTTGAAAGAAAATGATTCCTACGTGAAACTTAGCTGGTGGATTATCTTGAGTCACAGGGTCATGATTTCTGGAAAGACACTTTGCCGTTAAGCTTTTTAATATTGTCTTTTGGTGCTTTGAACCCAACAAACATCCCATGATATTCATCAGAAGTCAGCCATATCTGATATCACACTAAACTAAAGACTTAGATGGATAAATAGCACTATAGGTAAGAGGAAAATATACTTGATTTTGGGGTGAACGCTCCCTTTAAACTGAGATTTTCTCTGCAGTGAGTGCTAACTCATACATTTCAAATTTACACTGCAGTAGGAGCATCCCCCAGCATCATTTAAATCCTGACACCTGAAACCACCTTCTCCATTCAAGACCCTTTTTTCTGATTTATACTGATAGCATGGGTGTATTCTTACCTTTGCCTCATATATACGGCTATAATTTCTTTTAAATGAAATTCTTTTGGTGAACTCAACACAGCTGCTTTCCACAGTTTAGAGATGGTGCAGAGGAAATGAACTGCTTTTTGAAAATACAGTATGGAGAAAAAAGGTGAGGTCTAATAGCCTGGGGAACAATTAACAGCTCATGTTTTTATATTGTAGTTCAGAAAAACATTCAAATGATTTCAAGTTCTGCCAGACAGCTCTCGATCCCGAGCTTTTCAGCCAGACTGGGGAAACGCAGACTCATTCTCTTTTGATGAACAATAAAGCTACGTGCATGTACAGTGTAGTTATTCTGATGACTGTTAAACATTAGAAATCTGTCTGTCACACACAGAGGCAATGCAGCTCTCTCACTATCAACCAAATCCCTAACACGACATCTTACAGCACATTAAATACTGCTATATAATATAAAGACAGCACACCGGCACACACATGCAAATACACACACAAATTTGTGTTGCGTTGTGTACTTGTGTATCTGCGCCCATGGATATTTGCATGCATACTGTGAGCGTGTTCCTATACTGTACACAGTGTTTGGTTTTTGTGTATGTGGAACACAGCAGCTTATAAAGCCAATAATCAGTGCTAAGCATGGAAGTGCAGGGTCACACACAGGACAGAGGGGCTTTCCTCTAATGAGAGGTTAATGGAGGACAAGACAGCCCTTCTCACTGGGGTTCGGGTAATCTGTGACAGCAGCTCAAATAATGACGATCTGGAGGAATTCATGTGAGGAATCAGTCAATAATGAGGCAGCAGTGAGCAAAAAGCAGCTCTGATTGGACCGCGGCTTGCCTGCAGTGGCCGGAAGGCTCCAATTCTGTTGATTCCACTGATTATATTTTATTTTAAGGACTTCAGCACAAACCGCATGTGAAAACCTCGCCTGTGTGGAATATTGTTTTTATTTTACTTGTCAAAAGTTCTCTATGCTTCAAAACAACTATCCAATTGTCCTACAGTTGCACCAATAGGTCTGTTGTGGTTAGCACTGTACTTTTTGCTCATAAAACAGGAAACACATCATCACCATCACCATCACAAAGGTGATTATACACCAGATCATCAAAGTATTTGTATATAAACCACTCAGTTTATCACAAACCTTCATTTCCGTGCCTTCAAGATTAAAAATCAGCATTTTTATGTGAACAGTGGATAAAATCACCATATGTGACTTTGTGAACAAACGCTGTTTTAGCGTCTGTTAGCTCATTGTTTTGGTTTCACCGATTGTAAATGAACTGTTTTGGTTCACCACTTCCGCTGCTCTCATCAGTCTGTTTCCAGCGGCTTCTTTCATTTTTAATTACCTCGGATAGTCTCGCTGAGCAGACAGCAGACAGCAGTTAGAAATGTAAGAATGAGGAAGAGACAAATATTCTTCTCAAGAGTTGTTGGAGACCAAAAACAGACTTAAAAGCAGAGGAATTATTGGACTTATACTCTAAAAGTGGCCAAAAACACGTCTCCAAATAAATGTTGCTCCAGTGTGTCCAAATTTGGAGTTTGCCATTTCAGCTCAAAAGGTGATACATATGTCAGCGTTGTGTTTGTCCATGCATTTTACTGGCTTTCACCTACCATCCACCAGTCATTTCAATCCAGATCCTGACGCTGCCATCGCTCCACCTGCATCTCATTCCCTCATCAGCCACTCCCTACATTTACCAGCCCAGATCCATTGTTCCTCTGCCAGTTTGACAAGCTTCTGTACCTTGTTACCGTATCACCTGCAGCCCCTCCTGCCCGACATTGTGACCTGGACTGCCTTCACCTGCCCCCTTACCTACCTTCACAAACCACTGAACTCATCCTGTCTGCCTGGTTTTATCTGCGTTTGGGTCCTATCATTATTGCCTGTATTGACCAGATGTGACAGCTGCTACTGTACTTCTAGTTGACTAAATAATTAGTAATAGTAAGACTGTGAGTCAGCTGTTGCTAGCCAGGAGATCCCAAACACTCATAAATGAACACTTAATTCACACATAAATCAGTAAGATTGATTTTAAATGAGCGATTTTATCATTTTAGTATCACATTACATACTTCAAGTTATCTTTGGCTTGAAGAAAAGCGTTTTCAGGCACAAACAAGATTACAAAACCAAGTTGAAAAGGTTTTTTTCAAACAAACTTCGTGAATGATTTCTTATTTTTAACTTTTTGATACATTTTTGATGTTTTATTTTTGGTGAGAATCTGCTCACTTCCAGCTGGGCCCATGTCTCTTTCTTCTCTCAACCTGTCTCCTCTCAAACTAAGTCGACTCATTACCTTCAATACATCTTCACTTTTCTCACATCTCACATCGTCATCACACCAACAGTTAACAGCTCTGAGGGTCTTACTGCAGCACAGTGGGGTACTGTAGACTGAAGGATCTTCACTGACTGGACTCAAGTTTCTCGCACACCAAGTGTTTTTTATGTGAGGACTGGTTAAGTCTCAGGACTTGTGATTCTGATCCCTGCTGCGACAAAACCACATCCGACCCCAGAGAAGCCGAAGCAAGGGTCAAACAAGAGGAAGGGGATTTGAAGGGCAGGGGTCAAATCCCTGAACCAGCTGGGGAATAATCCTTCATAGAAAACTCCTGCTGAAGCGTGCTTCAAGTGTCTCTTGATACGGTATTTTGTCCACAGCACTTTGTGTGTGGTTCTTTTAGTGAGAATAATCATGTGCCTTACAGATCATTACGTGTTTGTTTGTGGATAAATGACAAATCCTTGAGGACAAAAATACTCCTCACGCAGGTTGATTGACTTGGAGAGGTTGAAAATTGGAGTGTGACCTAAAAACAGCATCCTTCCATCACCGAGGTTAGGTATGAAAGATGAGATAAGATGAAGTTATCGATCTCGGAGGAAGCTCACACAAGAGTGTAAGATGATGCACTGAGCTCTTCTCTTCTTCTCTCCCCCTCCATTCTGTACGCATTCATGTCCCATTAATACATGTTACTAACTTAGCTTCTTCTCTGGAGTTTTTCTGTTACGCCGAGATCAGGGATCGGTCGAACCTGCTGCTGTGATCCTGCATTATTGCTACTAGTCTTATTTCCATTAAAGTTGATCATAATTTTTATTGCACTGTGTGTGTGTCTCTCTAACTCTATCTATCCGTCTCTGTCTGTACCAGTCACGACAGATGGACGCCCAATAATGAGCTCGGTTCTGGTCGAGGTAAAGAGTATATAAAGAGTATGTAAAGTGAAGAAAAATATGAAATCACAAGAAACGCTTACAGTTGAAATGTAATCAATAATTAAATGTTTCTTCTTCCACTTTGACTGCTCTCTGGTTCCCACATGCGCAGATAACCGCTCAACTCTCAAGACCAAGAAACACAGAAGTACTTGTGAATCTATAATATAAGGATGTAAGAGGAGATCCAGAGCTTTGGATGACTCCCTGCGGCTCTGACGTTAATTTGGGAGGCGAACAGCCGTGGCAGATTAGAGAATAAGCAGACGGACAGATAACCACGCAATGACGCTGTGTGAGGCCTGGGAGATTTTTTGGACCCCTGTAGCTTGTCTGAGCTTCCATTTGATCTCCGCTGCGGGGACCTGGCTGCAGTCAATAACCACCGGGGTTAGAAAGTGATTAGTCGGTATCGTTCCAAGAAAGGTCAGTGAGAGGGCAGCAGCACGATGACATCTGAATGTAAAAAAAGAAAAAAAACTTTTCTCAGAATATCTTCTAAAACATCTAAAAATATATAAAAAAATAAAGCCAATGAAATCCAGATTATCTTGCTTTTAGGTTGACTGAAGGTTAAACAGCAGACTCATGTGGGTTTAGATTTGGTTCCCAATATGAAGAGTGTGTGTCTGCTCATGGCCGTGTGTGTGTGTGTGTGTCTCGTGCATTTTGGATGTGATTCCTAATCTGAGGTTAGAGTTCGCTGCAATCTGGCACTACGTTTTCTATTTATATTCTCGGCCTTTTACTGAACTGTAATCCGGCGGGAAACGGCTTCTTCTTTTTTAATTTAAGTTTTTAATAAACTATTAAAAAACAAGAGTGAAAACAAGAGTAGAACAATATTTAAAAAATCCACTGCTATCTCACATCACGATGAACCTGATGGAGCGGATATAAAGCCATATATAAATATGGAATATTGACTCCTAATGACAACAAAAATAAGTAAAGTTGACAGACCTGCTGAGGTAAAATCTCAACTCCTTACGTGCTGCAGTATGTTAAATGTCACATGCAGAGTGAGTGAGTCCATCCACAAGTAGCAACAGACACTTGACCTTTAAGGTACGCTATATCTGCTGTCCCTCGTGATGCACACAGTATGAACAGCACATAAGCAGATTGATTTAATTAAAAAGACATATTGAGAGGAGAAGAGGTTGCTCTCATGAACTAAAGCTTGTTCAGTAACATTTTGGATATCCAAGCACCAAGTCTCAGCTCTGACACACACCCTGAGGAAGTAAACAGCACCATCTTGTTGTGATTAGGTGGTATTGTAACTTCTTTTTCTCTTCTCTCTCCTCCAGTGCCTCCTTCATTCACACATATTAAGTTGTTCTTTCTTAAATACGTTTCTAACAACATCTCACACTACATGGTTAGGAGTCAAGCAAGTTTGAGTTGAACCGTGGAAGAAAAGTAAAGCAAGCTTGTGCTCATGAATGGTATTCAGCACCACCGCAGACTGGACAGCTCCGCCTCAGGCGACAATATTCTTTATTAGTATTTATATTATGTTTATATTAGTGCAGATTGACTGCAGGGGGGTGAATTTCTGCTGACTGGAGCAAAGAAAGATAGATTTGGTTTCTTGATATCATAAGATTTCAGGATGATTTGTCGAGACTGCGCAGCTCAACACATCACAAGACCTTAAAAGAACATCAGCATCCTGAGCCTCAGCGTTATCTATGCATTTACAGGAGCTGTAGGGCAGAGGATGCAAAAACTGCTGTGACAGGACGAAAAAAATCCCTTTGTTGCCTTTTGTAGATTCTGTTGACCCGAATTTTTCTTTAGTGTTACTTAGACTGTTATTTGTCTTAAGATCTCTCTCCTGCCTATAGCAGAAGATGATGACCCCCCAGCGATACATTCAACAATCTATTTACAACTCATTTCAGAGAGCCTAAGTCTTGAGCCTCATAAAATATTAAAAAGCCCCCAAGACAGAGGGAAGGTCCCCACAGCGGAATGAGCTGTAAATTCCTCTGACCTCACATTGTAATGTAAACAAGACTCCACACACAGAGCCACAGCAGAAAGGAGTACGGTCATGTCAGCATTGTTTCTGGCAGTTTCAGGATTTTAATCATTTTAGCACAACTTTACATTCCACAATTACAGACAAAAGTCTGAAATCCAAGAACAAGCAGAGAGCAGCCAAATGATGAAATATACTAACTTCACCTGCAGGGAGGCTCTCGCCTCGGCCTCGCGCTTTGGCTAATACTGAGGAGAGGAGCGATCATTGAACACTTATGTTGCACTTACATTATATTTTGTTTTTATAAAAAGCCCTCCTCTCTAACCCTCCATCTGTGAGTGACACACACACACACACACACACCCCGGAAACTCCGTGTGAAGTGTGAAGCCATTGACAAAGTTTTACACAACACTAAAAGAGGTTTAGGGAGAATTAGCTAAGAGTGATTGTGTTATGTAAGCTCAAAAGTCCAATGAAGAGGAGACAAACACACACACACACACACACACACACACACACACACACACACACACACACACACACACAAGTTATTCCAGACTAGTCAGAAGCCTCTGTGGTATACATGTGTGTGATTTAAATGTGTTTAATTGTTTTAGCATTAAATGACAGTTCTTCATTTCCACACACATGCATTGATTGTATAATCCCTTGAAACGCCTCTTTGCGTTTACCAGGCAGCCAGGGTTTTTGTTTGCTGGACGAGAAGATAAAAATTAATCCTCATTACACAATGAAAGAAAAGCTGTTTGGTTGTTTTGTGAGTTTAAATGCTGCTTATAGTATGTGTGAGCTTTTGTCATAGTGGGGCTCTGTACATGGTTTTCAAATGTTTTCAAGGTGTTTTGTAACTTCTGACCAAGGTTTGACCCCGACGGGAAAATGTCACTTTGTGGTCATTACGGACAAGTTCATGGTAAGTGCAACCAGAAAACCTCAAGTGAGTCAGCAACAGAATCAACCCACACATCAACAAAGCAGCGATGACTGTTGACTGATGAACTGGGCAAATCAGATCTTGAGACGCATCTTTTAGAAAGGTCCCCGTAGTAAAAATAAAATTACTTTCATTGTTTTGTGTTTATAGTGAATTTGATCAGTTTGTACTTAGCAGCAGCTAGCTCCAGAGGTTTCACTTCTCACCTTGCTGCAGTGAGGTACTGTATAGGTGTACACCAGGACATGCCAGTACATTGTGACACACAGTTGGGGCGTGGTTACGGGTGCAGCAGAGCACAAAATCATTCATTTCTGCCAAATCTGACTGTCCGACAAAAATATTTGGGCCCTTAATCGAAGCTGAAAGTTTCCCTTTTCATAGTGTACAGGAAATGAACTTAATCAACTTGATAACACGGAACAGAACGAGGTTCAGGACTGAAGACATGATTTAGTGGCACCTAGCAGTGAAGTTGCAGATTGCAGCCAAATGAATACTCTCCCACGCCTCAAACTCTCTGGCTGGCAAACTCACGCAAAAAGCAAAAATATCTAGATCATAGTTTGTCTGTTCTGGGCTACTGTACAAAAATGGTGGTTCAGCATGGCGGACTACATGGAAGAGGACCTGCTCTCACTGTAGATATAAAGGACTCAAAAACACATTCTTATTCTTATTTTCTGCACTTATAAATATTGTAATTCATTCCTGCCAATAGATATTCCTAAATCTTACACACTGGACCTTTAATTAAACCATAAATGAAGCAGGTCACTGTTAACTGTGTGTGCTATAACTCTAGCCCTCACAGACTGATAGAAACATATCCTCTGTTTATCAAACAAATGTATTTTTAGATGAAAATAAAAAAAATCACATCAAAAACAGTCCTGCATTTCCACTGTGCCTCCATGAGGGAGAAGTACATGTATTCAGGCAAAAACATCTAATTAATGTAATCATTGAATTGTCTACTTACAGCAGCAACCTGTCTGTGATAAGAAGAGATAATAGTTAGAAACTTTATTGATCTAATTTTATTGAGCTGACTCAATCACCAAGCTGGAGAGCTCATATCCACTTTAATAATACTTACACTCTTCCAGGGTCCTGTGTGCAGCTGCTCGCACTGAGACAGTGAGTCCTCCAGAGGGCAGTGTGTGACTGCAGCCACAACTCTAATCTGGTGTTTCTAATCTGGCCTGTTCGTTTCACTGTGCAGGCTTGCTGATGTGTTGAGAATTCCTTTTTAGGATTATTAGATTTAAAACTATATAATTCAATAATAACTGCCATTAATTAAAAAACTTAGATGATAATATCATTATATAATCATTACATAATGATATGGCCAACAAAAACACTTTAAAGAATGTGGTGTGTTATATCCTGCAAAGCTTCCTCTTCATCTATCAAAGTATACTGTAATATTCTATTTTTAATTATTCTATATTCTATGTCTTATAGTGCACGATTAAATGTCCATTTTATCTAGCATCCCTTCTATCCCAACAACATTTCTTGTCACGGTACTACCTTCCTGTTCAGTTCATATTCTCGTGTAGAGACAGTTTTTCAGCGTGAAAACTCATGCACAGGCACACACACCCCCACGCACTTGTGCAAACTTTTTACTCGTGTCTGATTGGTCGAAACGCAGCCAGAGAGGGTGGTGCAGAGTTGTGATTAATTAGCATACCTATCCAGGCTCATAAAAGTGGCTGCAGCCTCACCTGATGCTTCGCTCAGCATCAAGCGCACAAAAGAGGAGAAGGAGGAGGAGAGAGACTTCGGTTGTAGTGCATGGCACGAGAGTCAAACACGGTGGTTAGATTTAAGAAAGCAAGTTCAGGCAACTCACCTCACAGGGACACACACCGGTCTGTGCGTAAAAGCGCACGGCCAAAACTTTTGCGCGCTCCCAGGAGACTGCTCCCCTCCTTCTCCTTCCTCCAGGCTTTGTCACAGTCGTTGGTGGTGTGAGACGGTTTGTATCTTTCACACCCGGTTCTGCTGAGTTGTGGCCGGTCCGACACAGAGCCCCGGGTCACCCATGAGGCTAGAGGCCGCAGCCAGGATGGATCTGTTCAGGAAGCTGTGGAAGGCGAGGAAGCTGATCGTCGTGGTGTTCATCCCGCTGTCCCTGCTTCCCTTACCGCTCATCCACCCCACCAGCGTGAGTACATACAAAATACAATACGATTTTTTTTTTAAAAGTTAAAATTATAGAAACAAAAAGCTAACTTCTGCAAGAAAAGACACGCTTTTCAAAATAAGAGCACATTACAAGTTTATGGTGGATTTTGAGGAAGAATACTAACAAAACATAACAAAGTATTATTGAACATTTCACACATAATTGTCAGTTCTACCACAAGGTACTCACAGTTTGAGCAAAGTTTCTAACAAGCTATGTGCCTAAAATATTTAAGATATTATACAATAATATTCTGAGTACCACAAGGTCTTATAAGAATGTTATAGGTGATTAATGTGCCAGTGAGATATCACAAAAACATGAAAAACTACAACGTACATTAAAGTATCATACGTGCTGCTTATAAAAATGTTGTTTTTATTTATTTCAAATTGAGTAATGTAGTTAGTCATTATTAAATATATCAACAAACAATATAAATACCTCAAAAACATCAGACAGAGCAGTAAACAAAACATCCAGTTGATGTGTTGACGTTCCTCCTGGTTGCTGCCAACAGCTGTAGTGTCCTGATGGGATTTGATGTGTGTGTGTGTGTGTGTGTGTGTGTGTGTGTGTGTGTGTGTGTGGGAGAGAGAGAGAGAGAGAGAGAGAGAGAATCAATCAAAAGACACACTGTCTTCTGTTTTGATGAATGCTTGTCCTCAGCTGTCCCGACCATCAGCTGAGCTGTGTGTGTGGAGAGGAGACGTCGCGACATGTTGATGAGATGGAGATCAGTGAGAGAGAGAGAAGGGGGAGAGGGTGAGGGATGGAAGGAGAGAAGAGTGGACAACTTGATACGCATTTAGGCTCACGCTCGCTTTGATTGTTCGCTGTGAGAGTCATTGAAAAGGAGAAAATCTCTCTTTCTGCCTTGTGCTGCAGCTCATGTTTGCTTTTGAAGAGTTTTCTCACGCACTAGAAACAATAGGGTTATCTCAATCTGCAAGACATGTTGCTTCATTCAGTATCATACTTCTTGCATATTGCTTCTCGTCTCCTTCTTGCATGCACTCGTCTCATTGCAGTGTGTCTGTCGTGTCAAACTTTCAGATTCAGAGGAGTTGCAGGATTTTGGAATTAGAACAGGATCATGTTTAGTGAGGCTCAGGCCTGTGTGATTAGTGTGGTTAAACTTCAGGAGTGAGCTAAAACTCAGTGCTTGTCAGATTAAATAATACCTTATACCTTAATAATACAGCAAGTTTTCTGGCTCCAGTAACTGACAACGAATGTCCTTCCAGAATGTTTTTCTATAGTCTATGAGCCACAGTTAAATTTGAGTCAAAGTGCTAAGTGTCGTTTCTCTGAGAATAAATACCTTTAATAATCTTTGAAAAAGTCTAACAGCTGTTCTGAACTCATTTCCAGAATCTCTTTTAACCATCTGATGAAAAAAAGCAGTTTTATTCTTCTGGTAGCTACAAATGACATCTCCAAAAGGAAGTTTCATTATAAGTTATATTGGTACATATGGTTTATACTTTCATACAAAATAACCTTTAGATTTTCTTGTGCTCTACAAAAAGAGAAAGGACAGCTGTTATTTCCAGCTACCTGGATTAGAAAATATAGATTCAACTAGATAAAAAGTCTAAAAACTCTTAGATGAGTTTTTAAAGAACGCAGTATTTACTTTTTCAGATAAACATAAGCAACTTCAGCGACTCCATTTAATAATAATTTACGTGAGGCACAGGCTGGGTTTAGGTCACAACCAAAAAAGGTCATTTTTATTCATATAATATGATTTTGTCCTGTGATGCATTGAATTAAACAGGGTGAATGCTCACTTTAAAACAATATGAAAGCATGCAGTAACAACATACAAGACATGATTGAGGTCTAAATATTTAAATAAACTTTAACATGTGACAGCTGTGTCACATGTTAATATTAACATTGAGTCATGGTCATGTTTTTTCCATCATTTGATAAATAGGGTACTTGGTGGCAGGTGTGTGTTGTTTGTGTTCATTAATATTCAAAGTAAGTGTTATGTGCTCACAAGTTGTCCATCATCCAATCACGTTGTTGCCCAGGAGCCTTGCTGTTATGTCAGGACTGGTGGATGTTTGGCAGGAGTAGGTGGCGCAGGATGAGGCCAAGAAGGAACAAAAGAAAAAACTTCACTACAAAGAAAAAGAAAGAAACAATCCAAGCAATTAAGTTATATAATCAACCTACCACCACGCTGGATTTTGGCCCCCACATGGCTTCCTTACAAGACCAGGGACCCCAGACTGTGTCAAGAATGTGCGCGTGTGTTTGGAGTGGTACTGTGTCCAGCTGCAGCAGGACAGAACATCTGTTGGATGCAGTCACGCCAGGTCAGAGACACAGAGGGACAGACAGAAATTTAAAGCCAGTGACAGATACTCATTATAGTCACGCTTGTGCCATTTTGCATCCCCATGTAAAGCGTAAAGTACATCAGCTTTAGAACAGAGGCGAGTCCGGCAAGACATAGGCCTACATGGATATGAAAAAATGTTCCCTAGCATGCTAGATTGTAGTCCATTAAATCTTTTGCTATGCTAGCATTGTGGCTCAAAGGTTGGCAATGATTGTTGGACTGTCAGTCGGTCCACCACTTTGGTCCAGACTGAAATCTTGAAATCTTAACAACCTTTCAATAGAGTCACATTGACATGACATGACACATTTTGGACAAATAGACTTAGTCCCCAGAGGATGAATAGCAATGACTCTAAGGACATTTTAAAAAATATATAATTTGGTTTACAACCAAATAACTTCTTTTTTTTGCTAATTAGCAAATGTTAGCCTGTTATACCTGCTAAATGTTGATGTTAGCATTTAATTTAAAGTGCCCCTGTGCTGAATTACAGCCTCACAGAGCTGCTAGCATGGCTGTAAAGTTAAAGTGGTTAAAGTGGTACATTGTCCCCTTCACACGCAAGCTGACAAACCACATTTACACGATGAACCTTCACTACATTCTTGGACAAATGTACAGTGCAAAAACAATAGGTTTAAAGTGAATAGCATTTTAGACAGTCTGCCAGAGATATTAGATATGTTTCATAGGATAAATGACTCCCAGGATTACAAAGAATATACAGTATCTGTGTGTCTGCATATGGGTATAAAACAGATTGATTGAGGCCTCTGCTCATCGGTGCAGTGAATGCAGGTTTCAGCTTGTAGTCTAATCTGCCCATCAGGAGATCTTAAGCCACTGTGTTTGGCTGTTGTTTCTAAATACCAATCATCTCCTACACTGCAGATAACAGAGAATTGATCAGTCAGCTGAGACAATCGATAGGCTTCTGTTACATGCTCAGACAGTTTTTAGGTCATGGAGATATAGCAGCCCACATTTACTGTTTGTACAAGCATTTTGAAAACATGTTACTGATTTTAATAATTGTATGCAGTGTTCTGGCTTTTCTTCTGGGGTCTCTGCGGTCTGTATTTTCTGAACAGGATTTATAAGCAGAAGGAAAACCATAGCGTTAGAAGTTTTGCTATATGGATATAAAAATCATGTGGATAACAAATGAAATGCATTGTTTCATTTATTTGAGTTCTGTGGCCTAGTGGTTGCATCTTATCAGTCCTGATCACATTCAGTACACATTGGCACATTTGCTAGTTGAGCTTTGACAGGATGGATGGATTATCTTTCTCATACCACAGACAGAAGTGTTGTTCATATTTTGTGGCTTTAAAAAGAAAGTCTCTGTTGGCACTATCTTGGAAGTCATCCTGGGAGTATAAATCATTGTACCGGTAGCCTAACTAGTGGAAAATAGTTGCCTTTTAACTATTAGTTACTTAATAATGCAGCTATTCTATCAGAGTCGTGCATTTATCTGAAAATAATGCACACCCTCTGGCCAATCAGAATTCTCTGCGGCCATATTAGACCATGTAGTTCATCATTCCTCAGTATATAGAGCTATGCAGAGTCTGCGACATAATGGTTATAAAAATAAAAAAAACAATTTGCAGCCAAATGCCTGGCACTACGCTTTGATTATGTATTTTTCATCCCACAGCGTGGTGTATAGTGAATGTATTTTTTCTACAAAAAGGAATGTATGTTCAGATTTTGTCAGTATGAGCTGGAAAGTCGTAGGAATGATGTGATTGTTTCAGAAAGCTGCATTAAGGCTCAAATCTCTTAGCCTCAGCATTGCTGATGTAGTGTGCCCCGCTGAAGCACACACACACACACACACAGTTACGCACAAACATTGTCCATTTCACCTCAGGCACTCCGGCATCACATTCCTTTTGAGCCTCCGAAAATCAAGTGAACTTTCGCCCAGATTTCTATGAATTTTCATGCTTCTCACAGCAGCTGTTGCCTCTCTGTCATCCACTAGTTTTCCTATAATGTCACTTATACTGAAAGTAAATTGCAGAAAGGGTGTTCTTCTTGATGGTACAGTGTATTGAAACAAACTGGGCTCTACTCTGCAAATAAAAGAGGCTGAAAACTCTGAAAGACATTGATTGGTTATGTCGCCACACTGCCTGAATTATTACCGGTTACTTCATTCACTTGTTAACCTGCTTACTTTTCAGAATCAGGTCTGACCTCAAAGCAAACACAGACACAGTCTTCCATTAGAGTACAGCATGTATTGACGTCTGCTCCCTGACATGTCTCAGTATAAAGTCTGATTATCACGGAGGTTGCATCAGCCACTCAGTGATTCCTTCCTCTCTGCTTACCCAGCACTTTGACTTTAACTTGCAAAGGTAGAACAAAAGCACAGACGAATAATGGAGGATCTGATTAAAGCTGCAATCCTTGTGTGGCGACTATCTTCTGATAGGGGGAAACCAATAGTCGATGATCAGTGACTCAGAGACTGAAGTGCTGAATCAGACTATCTCTGGTGTGTAGCTCCCCTGCCCTGTGTGTTTATTTTGTCATCCATGTTTGTCTCTTTTTATCTGTCCATTTGTTCCCTGATGCTACATCTCTTTGTCTGTTTTCATTCTTCAGTGTGAATGACAGATTAACAGTCAATTCAATCCCGTTATCAGGCTCCTCAATTATCTCATGTTTCCTGAATGCTCAGACAAACATGCTGACTAAAACAACCAAATGGAGACTAGCAGGCTAACTGCTAATGAGCGAAAACTTCTCAACTGCCCTCGATGTAGATTTTGAACAGTTTGTCTTTTGTTTAAATCATTTTTGAACCACATGCTCTCTCTCACTGTATGCATTAGAGGATTTAAATTATTGTAACATTTTCATTGGCTAGGCTCTCTTTGATCTTGAACCCAAACACCTTGTTCTGTTCTCAATCTAATCCAACAGCTGTGCCTAATGCCTAGAAATGCTTCTTTTCCTCTTGCCAAGTTAAATCCACAGCAAAGCATCCAAATAGAGCAGCGGTTGTGGCTTTAGAGTGACAAGCTGTGCCATGAAAGCCAAAGCAGTGCCAAGCCACAGCTGATGAAAGCAGTATCCATTATGGATGGAAAATGTAGTCACGTGTGTCAATATCTGTTCTCGTGTTGAAGGAAAATCCTCATTGGGTAGTCTACAGGGCATGTGTTATGTTCATTGATTCTCTGAAGTTTATTCATTCAACTTCGCCCCCGTTTCATCAAAAATGTTGCTCTGAAGCTGAATTCTGAGGCTGGCTTTAAATAGTTTTCTAATAAATATAGCAATTTCTGATCAACCTATATTCATTTTAGGTTTGAGTGTATAGTCACACAAAGGCAAAGGGGTGAATACAATGCTGGTAAAGCAGAGTTGCATCTCTGCTTTGCTCAACATTGGTGAACTTTGACTTCTATGTGTGTATGGTTCATCCCTAAAACAGACTACAAACTGGTAAAGTGATTTCTGTGTGCAGCACATCTTACACCGCAGCATTTTGGCTTTTGTGAGTTTGTGAATTGATTTAGTCTGTTGCAGCCACAGTGGGACTAAGGTCATTCTCCCCATGTTTCCCAGACGATGAATCTTTTTACTTGAATAGAAGTTCTCGTCAGACTCAGCTGTACTTTGTGTTTAGCGCTAATAAGCCCGCTAAGATCCTGAACTTTGGATGGTGAACGTTGTGAACATAATACTTATTTAACATCCGCATGTTAGCATTGTCATTTTGAGCATGGTAGCATGCTGACCTTAGCATTTAGCTCAAAGCACTTAATTAAATCCTCACAGAGCTGCTACTGTGTATTTGGACTCATCTGAATCTGCAAACATGAGTTTGGCTTCCAAGTGTTTTATTTCTTCCATGTAGTAGATGATAGCAGAAGAGTTTACAGTGAAGCCAGTACTTTCAGACTGCTATAGGCCACAATAATTGTATATTGTATATCACATTTTTGGTGGCTGTTAAGAACAGAAAGTTGTATTTTATGTACCTTTTCAGTCATATCAGATTTGAGCAGTAGACAGCAGATGTGCAGAAAGCTTCATGTAACACACATGGCTGATGATTGATCAAATTAGAGTAAATGATTTCTGTAAAGTCCATGTTTTGAATGGTCTGAACAGGTCTGGACATGCTTCATCCTGGAGCCCTGTGGTTAATTCTTCCTCCTCTGTGGTTATTAATTTGAGATTAACTGACCCGCTTCTGGCAACATGTTATTCAGAATGTTCCTCTTACGCAAAAGCACTACGAGCTCACACAGCATGTGCCGCAAGTCAACAAATAAAACACTGAATCCAAATATTACCTTACTAATAGTAAGAATAACAACATAACATAGTAACAATAATCGTAATAATAATATAGTGATATTTGAAGGAGGCTAAGAGAGCGTATGTTCACATGTATGAACATATGTGCAATTTCCATGTATGTACATATGAGATTGAATAGATACTGATATGACTAATGTCAGTGTCTATTACATCAGTTTCTGGCTCATTTATGACTCAATCCTGTGTACATACAGGACCTGAATGTTTTTCTGATGTCTCTTTAAAACTGTTTTTAACTGCTTTTCTGACTGATAAATATGAAGCTACAGCCAGGAGATGGTTAAGTCTGGGAGCAGAGGTAATCTAGCCTGACTGTATCCAAAGTTAACAAAACCCTCTCATAACGCCCATAAAACCACAACTTACCATTTCAATATTCAATAAATGAGATGTAATGTGTCAGTAGACCTTTTTCACTGCAGCCATTTTGACATGTAATAGTAGGGTCAACACAGGTGTTACCAATGATGCTAATTAAGGTTCAGTTCCAATTATTGCAGCAGAGACTTTCCAGTAAGCCAACGACTCTGTTTGACCTGAATGGAATGGGACCTTAATTAGTAACATTGCTAACACCTGTGTTTACCTGCTGTTTCATGTCAAAATGGCTGCTGTAAGAAGGTCTAGTAGTGTGTTTTAGATGTGCTAACAGGCTCATTTCTTTAATGAGTAGTATGAGTAACGTGTCTTTTCCTGCTGGTGACAAAGTGTTTTCGCTCTCACAGGAGGCATGCTGTGCGTACGTGCTGATGGTGACAGCAGTCTACTGGGTGTCTGAGGCTGTTCCACTGGGTGCTGCTGCTCTCGTACCCGCCTTTCTCTATCCGCTCTTTGGGGTACTCAAATCCAGCGAGGTGAGTCTCTATGTATCATTATCGTTAGGAGATGAATTCTGCACTAATTTCTCAGAAACTAAAATATCTTTCAAACTCTGCTTCAGTTGGTGTGGGCTAATGTTGAACAAAACTAAGACCAGTTAGACAAAAAGTGACATAGTCTATACATTGTATTATTATTTATTTTATCATTTGGGGTTGACCTCCTTTAGGACAAAAGAGCTACAGAACATGTTGACAGACACACAGCATAGATATTTTATGACTATTTAGGCCTACAACAAATTTGCACAATATTCACTGTTGTTTTAGCTCTGTTTGGGTCTCCACCAGTTTTAATGAATTCTCCCCTAGCTAATGTTAGTCGCACACCAAAAATCTGAGGAAGTGCAGTTTTTGTCACGTCCTCGCTGCTTTGGCTGAACAGTTGACTTACTTATTCAAGCTTGTTGCTTGCTGAAAAACAGTGAGCTAAAAGAGGCTAAAAAGCTACATCTGCATCTTCCATAAAAGAGATAAACACCAGATAAAGCTGTTATCGCCCTCCTCCGCCCAATGTGTTTTCCCCTTCAATAGACAAATTAGCCTGGTGCTGATAACATTATCTCTTTACAGTGACTGCATTTAGAAAACGTTTACATTTCTGAATTTCTGCCCAGGAATAAGCATACTGGAGCTGAGACATGGAAACCTTTAATTTTATCTGAAATATTAACAGTTATTTGGGTGTTCTATTTTCAGTAGGTAGGTAAATATTGTATAGTTGGTGTGAATACACGGCCAATAATGAACTCTACTGACCTTAATCTAGATAAGCCTATGCTGAAATGTGTCTGCTGGTGTAACAGTTGTGTTTGCATGTCGCAGAGCGGAGCTCATTTGATAACTGAGGATATCCCGTTCACTAAATAATTTTCATGACAATGTAAAGCTTCAGTGTTTGGGGATTGGAAAGAACAAATAGGCTATAAAGGGGGGAAAGTGAGAAAAACACTTCAGATCTTGTATGGCTTAACAGCAATGCATGGATCAAGCAGGACTTCCCTGGATATCCGGTTGTGTGTTACTGTGCTGGTAGTAAGAGTCAGCTGATCAGATTGTTGTATATGCGGGTGTACAGTAAGTCCAGATCAGGAAGAAAATGGGTGAAAGGCCTTTCTATGCCTCTATAAACTCTGATCCACTTGTGCCTTTCTGTACGTGGGAGGTGTGCCAAATGCATTTCCATTAGTGTTTTATGATGAGGTGTTATCATATAGCATGCCACTTTAAGCCAGAGGCGTGATTATTTAGCTGTAAAGGTTTTATTAGCCATGATTCTATGGAGTGTGTGACTCCATTAACCTGGCGCTCATCATCATTATCCCACTGATGTGTCTCACTGTTCTTTCCTCTCAGACATGCATGCGTTCAGACGTAACTACACCCGTCTACTCAAACATCGCCACCCTCGCCAGCTCTGTCGCTTCATCCTGATTGTTTCCTCAGGATGTCACGTCTTTTTACACACTAGTAACACGCGTTTCCATTAAACTCACCGCCTCCTTCTTCACTTTTCTCATTAGCATTACATAAAGTGATCTATACGCCTCATGTGACCAAATCGCATTGACAAACGGTGACAAAGCTTCCTGTGAAAACTGCTGTAAGCCTCTTGTGATTGTGTTCGGTAAATATGCCGGTGGAGCTTTATGCAACATTTCCAGTCTATTACTGTATTCACAGTCTCCCCTTTCCTCCTCGTTCACAAAGGACCCCACTAGTGAGTATAGAATGCCTGTATAGGAGATTACTATGTATAGTACACACAACTTAAGCTCTTGACTCACACACTGTAAGTGTTGAATGGACCAACACCAACAAACTGAGGCCCATATTTAATCTGGTTTGTCATTTTCCAAAGAATGGAGTTTCCTGATGTTTCCATAAAGACCAGAGACATGAAAACCCTGAGACTATGACTGCTGGTTGCTGGCTGGAAATCTCATTCAGAATGGATTCACAGGGTTTCTAAATGTGTGTCTGACACTGGCAAGCCAAGGAAGGAAGTTCTGATTTTTTAAGTGGAACCTCATAGTCATCAAAGCAGTTTAGAAAGTTGCTCTTTTAGTTGATTTTACCATGTGTACAGTCATGGCCTGAGGAGGAGAGTTAGAATATTACAATGGATCTTGTGTACTTAGGTGTATGTTTCCTGCATTGCACCTTTCAATGCATGGAAATGACGGAGAAAGACGGTGAAGAAGGAAAAAAAACAGGAGTGAGGCAGGTTTGCGGCAGGTTTTAGGTGAGACGTGGAGAGATGCAGGCTTATGCAACTGAGGCCATGAACCCTGCAGGTGGGAAGTAGAGCAGATTAAAAAGAACAAATGGCAAACTGTAAGGAGGGGGAACTAGGGAAGTGGGTGAAGGAGGGAAAAGCCTCCGTCACTCCTTTCTGTCTCCTCAGATCGCCTGCTGTTTATTTTTCCTAAGTTCAGTCATGTGCCATTGCATGAATTTTGTAAATACATAAACTTATATTTTGAAATGTGCCTCTGTTAGGTTGCAGCAGAGTATTGTAAGGACACCACTCTGCTGCTGATGGGGGTCATCTGCCTGGCAGCCTCCATAGAGAAGTGGAACCTGCACAAACGAATTGCCCTACGCATGGTGATGATCGCAGGGGCCAAGCCCGGCATGTGAGCAGCACACACACACTGTCACACATTCAGTAAAACGATGCAAACAAATCCAAAACTGAGTGTTACATTTAGCCAAATTGTCTTTACATCAAAGATCTAAAGCACATAGACACACACATCAGTCTCACACATCTCTCATGTCCAGGTTGGTGCTGGGCTTCATGTGCTGCACAGTGTTTCTCTCCATGTGGCTCAGCAACACTTCCACCACCGCCATGGTGATGCCCATAGCCGAGGCTGTCCTGCAGCAGCTGATCTGCACCGGCCTGGCCGACAGCCATGCCGACTCTGAAACCGCCGAGGCCCCCGATGATGACGGTGGTAAGTCTGTCACTACAGAGGGAGGTTACTAAACTCCTAAAGCTCCTGTGCAAAAAAAACTTTGACATTACACAGATATTGACAACAGTGCTTGCACCAACACTCATGTTAGTTGTAGTTCAGCAAATCCAGCTGTAGCAGAACAGCTTTTCTCTGTTACCAGACTTGCCAATGCCACCAGCAGTTTTCCTGTTGCATTTTTATGATGAATGTTGCTATTTGCAGCCGTTTCAGACAAAGAAGAGAACCTGGACAAAAACCAATTAGAGCTGCTCTATCGCAACGACAGGTACGTGTATGTTTGTGTGAGCATGTACTGCGGGTGAGGTGAAAATTAAAGATTTTTTGACAGTTTTCCTCCAATTCTCCTTCCCAATTGAAACAGTCAGTGACTCCCAGTATGTACCACAGTGCTTCTCACTGTAAACTTTTCAAATGTTGGCCTGGAAAGAGTGCAGCACACTTTCCTGATGCACACACCTCTGAGGAGTTTGACTGGGAGAGTAATGCTACTGCGCAGACTGAGAAACTAAAAACTAAATAGCTATTTTTGCTTTTTTTAATTTTTTTAGTTTTACCTTGATTTTTATATGAATGCTGTTTATACACAGTTTTTCAGCAACTCTCATGCAGTTGATTATCTGTATTAACCTTAATTCTTCTCCCCCCAGTAGTGACTGCACTAAACAGGAGCTCTCTACACTAAGTGAGGTGAGACCAGTTAGGCTTTTTTGCCCCACAGACAGAAGTGATTAGCAGCAGAGTAACAGAAACTGTAAGTAAGGTCTTTTTTTCTTGTTCTCAGGTCCAGACTGGTGAGGTCAATGGTTTGAGTCTGCAGCCTGTCTCTAACCAGGAGTTCATCAGACACACCAATGGACATCTGCCCCAGGTTAGGAACACACTCACGCAGATTATTAAAGGTTAAACACATGGACGTGTGAAACAAGAATGAGAAACACACCCACACTCCCTTATAAGTTACGTTTAACTAACATTTTCCATTCATTTACAGTATTCTCCTCACTCTCTCTCAGGTTGCAGTCGAAATCCCAAACGTGAAGCGGGTGAAGGCCAGGAGGGACTCGCAGTATCCCACCAAGAGGGATCACATGATCTGTAAATGCCTGTCGCTCAGCATCACCTACGCTGCCACAATCGGCGGTCTCATCACCATCACCGGCACGTCAACCAATCTCATCTTTGCCGAGCAGTTTAACACGTAGGTACACATGTGCAAACACTGCTTTAGAAACTGGTATTTTGATTTGGTCTAAGCTCGGGACACCTGTGGACACCATCTGGATTTTTAAGCACATTTACAGCTTAATTGATTTCTTGGCCGAAGTGCTCGTTAGGCTGAAACAGTTCATGTTAACTGAGTGTCAGGGGAGCAGGCAGGCTCTGAGATCAAACTAATCAGCCTGTACACTCCTGACAGAGCCGATTTCCTCCAGCCGCAGCCCTAAGCCCGACAGAATGGCCTCCTTCATGTGGCAGCTTGTTGGACAAAGGTCAGGTTTTGACTGCGAGTGGGTTTATGTGTGGGTTTGTGTGTGCAGTAGTAGTTTTAATCCTAAAGTGATGTTACCAGGACGAGCACCCAAGCAGTGAATATGAAAAGGCTCAAAAGCTATAGCTTTGAGTATGAATTTTTGAATTTTACCCAGATAGCCTGAGGTCGACTTCTGTAAATAAGGTTGGTGTTTGTCTGTGTGTGTGTGTTTGTGCTCAGGTCAGTCAGTCCAAGTCCTTGTTGCAAGTTCATGCTTGTACGACAAGGCCAAGTGATCAACTTGACCCTTGTGTTTCAGTCTACCGTTGTTTTGTAACTTTGCTGTTGTAAAACATGTATTCATTTCACTTTGCTGTGGTTAGACAGCAAGATATGATATCAAAACATTTTTATCAGATTTAAAAACAATAATTAAAAAAAAGTTTTGGTGGAGATACAGAACCAGATTAAAACGATCTATCATCATAATAACAACTTCAGAAGATTGTCCAGTCTTTGTGGAGGTATGTGATTTTCAGTTTTAATATATATTAATTTAATATTCATTTAAAGCTGCCCTCAATATATTTAGATTTTAAATGGAGAAAAAGACTTTACTTTTACTTTTAATGTGAAAAGGGTCGCTCATAGTGACAAACGTGCACAGAATTATTGCCCTTCTCCACAGCTTCCCTTAGCATTATGGAGCATTGTAGTGTCTTTCAGCACAGTTTTTGGTTTTACGGCCCATAAGTTGAATGTTTTGGTTCAGGCTCACTGTTTTCATAAGCAGAAATAGGCATCTTTTTTAGTGAAAGCACTCATAATATATAACCCCCGCTGTACACTACCTGCCCAGCACTAAATGACGTAGCTAAATGTAGCTGGCATAGCATGGAGCTAGTGGAGAAAACCAGAGATAAAATTTACTGTGTGTTATACCAGTTGTTTATAGCTTGTCAATAGCAAAGAACTACCTGTTTTGTAGTATTGCTTTACTGCAATTCAAAGTTTTCCAAGTTTTCTCTTTGCGCTTCTTCCAGTTTATTAGTTTTCTTTCCTTCATTTTGACACTCAGTCAGTCAACTGATACAAAGTAATGGATGGTGCAGCATCATTGAGGATTATTGAAGGGATGGCAGACTTGTTTCTGCAGCACACACACGACCATCATCTCTGAACGTCACCTTTACCCTACTTACAGTCCAGATAGCAGAGAGCTCAGTGAAGCACGTCTGAGCAAACACACTTTATCACCTGTACAGCTACTTGCTCTTTTTGAGCTTAAAGACAGTCTATCAGATGATAGACCTTGTCGGACGCCACTGGTGGCTGATTGTCTAGATCCCATGAGCTGTCTTCTCTCCTACGCACACACACATTTGCAGACATCCTCTCAAACTACCTGTCTCTCTTTGTCTTTCCAGTCGTTACCCAGATGCGAAGGTGATAAACTTCGGCACGTGGTTCATCTTCAGCTTCCCCATCGCCATCATCATGCTGGTCCTCACCTGGCTCTGGCTTCACTCCTTTCTTGGCTGCAAGTGAGTGTGTGAGTGTGTGTGTGTGTTTAGGTGTATTTTACAGATTGTATCCAACTGTGTGATTATGTTAGTGTGTGTATCCACTTCTTTCCTGCGCATCTTATCATTATAGACTCATGATAATCCCTCTGTCTCTACATCGCTGAGCCATGGCGCCTTTAGGTGTCATGTGGCTGTGTCGGGTCACCGTGTGGTTGACGTTGCTGTTGTTGTGTGTTTAGCTTCAGGGAAACATGCTCATTGAGTAAGAAAAGGAAAACCAGGAGAGAGATGATGTCAGAGAAGAGGATCCAGGAGGAGTACCAAAAACTGGGACCCATCAGGTGTGTTTGTGCGCTCCTGTGTACGTTTCTGGTTTCTTTGTCCTCGCTTTCCCGACTGGATGTCACTGTTGGAAAACTATACTATAATATTTGGTTTGGTCAATTCCTTTCAAGAGTCTGACATAACATGATGGATATTTAGAAATCTATGGGAATTCATAGAAATCATTTCTTGTTTTGAGGTGATTTTATATCCGACTGCAGTGAAAACCAGACTGAAAAACAACGTGAACACACCAGGAATATATTAAAATTTATGTGTAATACACTGTTTATTCGTAGTGACACTTCCTTAATACTCAGTATACTTTGTCACTTTTACACACAATCCTTAATCAATACTTTTATTTATTTTGTTATATTTCATATAATTCCACATTTATTTTATTCTGTTAACAGTGCTGCTCTTGCAACTAAGACTCTTAATGCTGAGCTGAGTTTTTCATTTCATAGTACCATTGACTGATAACCATAAAACTGAAAACTGAAGCTGAAGGGAGAAAAGTGGTCTTGGAAGTGGTCTTCTACTGAAGCTACAGAAACTCACAGGAAAAGATTGGATTTTTTTTACATCAGGGTCATGAAAACTAATAAAAGCCCAAATTTGTCAATTATTCAACCTGAGAGGAGGATTTAAAGACTTTTAAAGTTCTGAGAAACATTAAGACTTTTGGTAGCAACCAGTTATCTTACTCACATACCTAGACATGACATTGTGGCACGATCATTTCATCACTCATGTAATTGTTGCTCACATGCGTTTGTGGTTTCGATGTGTGTGTGTGTGTCCCAGCTACCCCGAGGTGGTGACCGGCGTTTTCTTCATCCTGATGACTCTGCTGTGGTTCACCAGAGAGCCAGGTTTCGTGCCCGGCTGGACGTCCCTTTTTGAAAAGTGAGTACCCAAAATGTTGCGACATCACCACCGTAATTGGTGTTTTTAGCATGAACAAGCGTTAGAGATCAGACAGGTGTCTGTGGCTTTAGGCAGGCAGTGCAGTAAGAACACATACTGTCACACAGGCAAAGACACACATAGACACTGTAGGCATACACTTTATGTTGAACTTCAGGTTTTCTCTCGTCTTCTTCTGCATCTTTTATATCTGTGTTATATCTTTTATGTGGATGTTTTCTTTCTAAGGAAAGGCTACAGGACCGATGCAACAGTGTCTGTCCTTCTGGGCTTCCTGCTCTTCCTCATCCCTGCCAGGCGACCCTTCTCCTCCTCCTCCTCCTCCAGCCTTGCTAACACAGGTCAGGACCATACCCCCGTCCAACAGAAAGTTTTTGATATAGTTGTACTATGTTCAATTTATCTCCCTGGGGACACAGTGTCAAGGGGGTCAGTGGGTTCTGCAGACCTCAGTTATCATTTATATATCTACTGTGATGGCGTAAACATCACACTGCAGTTGTTATGGTCCACTTCATTCATTCTGGCGCTATTATGATCCCAAAATGTATAACAGTATTAGACAGTAACACACACCTTCCTTGTCCTGCAGCAAACAGCTGTCCTGTCTGTGTTAACCAGCCTGTGCAGGTTGATTTACTGTGTGTGCTGCAGGTTCACCAGGTCAGACAGACCTCTGCTTTAACAGAAAAACAGTTCAACCTGACACACTGGTGTTTTCCACGGTTGATCAACAGTGGAACGCAAAAAACAAAAAACTCCTGACAACATCCAAACATGTTTTAGTGCTGACACTCAGTCAGTGCTGTCAGTCAGTCCACTAACACCATAAGAAACACAGATGTAGTACAGGCATGCAGACAGCTGCATGATGTTTAAGACTCAGAGATGTCAACACAAAATTACTTTCAAGAATATTTTCCTTTTGTCCTTCATTCTAATCAGTTTGTAATAATTTGAGAGACATTCTAACCAAAATGTATTAATTGCCAGCATAACCTAGATGTTCACAGCAAGTCAGCTGAAATGCAGAACTATAGGTAAAAGCATTCTGTTAGACATAGTTGGTTATTTTAATTTAGAGGTATGATGCAAAACCACAAATGAATCCATTAGCATTACAGCTGTGTTTATATGTTTTCTGTGGTGTTAAACCATCAGGTGACGATGACCCGCTGGCTCCCATGATCACCTGGAAGGACTTTCAGAGACTGATGCCATGGGAGATCGTCATCCTGGTGGGAGGAGGCTATGCACTGGCTGCTGGTTGCAAGGTATGCATGTGTTTAGGTGTGCTGTACAGTACTGCAACATCTTGTTGAGGGTTAAGAACCATTTTTATCTTCTTCATATGTGGAAATAACAGTATATCTGTGAATACAGCTGATTTTTTTATTTGATGGCCACCAGAAGCTCCCATCTGTTTACACAACCTTGATTTACATGACTTGAGGTCAAAGCAGCAGAGGTTCAGGTAGACTTTGAGGATGCTCACGTGGTTTGTCCGTATGTGTGTGTGTGTGTGTAGGTGTCAGGTCTGTCAGTGTGGATCGGCAGACAGCTGGAGCCCATGAGTGGTCTTCCTCCCTGGGCCGTCACCCTGTTAGCCTGCCTGCTGGTGTCAGCGGTCACAGAGTTCGCCTCCAACCCGGCAACTCTCACCGTCTTCCTGCCCATCCTGTCAGCACTGGTACGACTCACACTCCTTTACACACATACACAAAGAAAAAACTGCACTGACAAAAAATCCAGCTTGTGTGTAAGATGAACATTTAATGAAGCAGCTTTATGTGAAGAATGACGAGTGTAGTACATTTGTGACATGATGCTGCAACGTCATTGAATAAGTGACACACTGAAAAAGTGAATAAAGCTTAATGTAGCTAGCTTGACATTTTACAAAATTCACTTATTCGCTTTATTGCTGAGAGTTAGATGAGAAGATGCCACACTCATGTTTATTCAATATGAAACTACAGACAGCTGTTAGCTTAGTTTAGCATACAATCTGAAAGCAGGGGAAAAATAGCTCTAAAGTAAATACATTTCAATATCTGCACCTTGAAAGCTCACTAATTCATTCATTGTACCTTTTATCAAGACTCAGAACCCCCTCACTTTAGTTTTTGTACAAATGAACCAAACAAGTTTTAACTTGTTAATCATGAGCTTTAGAAGTTCCAGGAGGTGGATTTTGTGACCTTTGGATAGAGCCAGGCTAGCTGTTTGCCCCTGTTTCCAGTCTTTATGCTAAGCTAAGCTATTTGCTTTTAAAGCCTTGAATGGCCTTGCCCCGCCTTACCTCTCTGAGCTGCTGCAACCCTATACTCCCAGCCGTTCTCTCAGTTCAGCTGACCAGCTGCTCCTCACAGTGCCTAAAGCTAGGCTTAAGCTCAGAGGGGATCGAGCGTTCGCCGTTGCAGCTCCAAAACTTTGGAATGAATTGCCGCTGCACATCAGACAGGCCTCCTCTCTGTCTCATTTTAAAACCCTTCTTAAAACCCACCTCTTCTCATTGGCTTTTGACACCATGTAGAGTGTTGATTTTATGTGTACACATGCATATTTTTATTTACTTATTTATTTATTTTTATTCTATTTATTTTATCTTGTGCGGGTAGTGCTTTTTATTTATTTTATTTTATTTTATTGTTTTTTCTCTTTCTATTGTCTACTTCATGTTTTTATTGTGTTACTATTGTGTTATTTATTGTGTTTTATCTTATTGTGCAGCACTTTGGAAACCTTGTGTTTGCTAAAAATCGTGCTATATAAATAAAGTGGATTGGATTGGATTGAATGAGAGTGGTGTAGTGTGTGTAACTCTCAGCAAGAAAGTGAATCCATTTCCTAAAATATCAGTAAACTATTCCTTTAAAAGACGCACATTACCATTAGTCCTCTTCAGAGGGATGTTTTTTTGTGCTGGGGAAGTTACTGGTCAAAGCACACATCTCCTCATTTTAAAATAACAGCAGCACCTTGTTTCCCTCGTGTGGTTTGAAGGTTTGTTCTCTCAGATTGCTCACAGGGAGAGCTAATGTCACGTGCATGTGTTAGCAGGGAACATTCTATCTCAAACTATTGTCTCCCGATTCTCTCTCTGCTACCCCCTCCACATTATTTACTATCCCTCTCACTGTCTCTCCTTTCTTTTCCCTTTTTTTCTTTACCTCATTTGTTCTTCTTCACCCACTTCCAGTCAGAGACTCTGCAGATCAACCCCCTGCACACTTTGATCCCTTCCACCATGTGCGTGTCATTTGGGGTCATGCTTCCAGTGGGGAACCCCCCCAACGCCATCGTCTTCAGTTACGGCCACGTGCAGATCAGTGACATGGTACGACACACACACACACACACACACACACACACACACACACACACACACACACACACACACACACACAGTCACACAGTCACATGCTCTTTCTGCACCTGCAGCATCAAAAGGCTCAAGAGTGCAATGTGTCAAAGTTGTTTTACATAATCAGAGCGATGAAGATTTTTTCTTTCTTAACTCTTAAAGAACCAAAACACCAAATTCTGAATATTTTTTTAACAAATGTTTGTTTTCGTTTTCTTTTCCTCCTCCTCTTCTCCAGGTGAAAGCAGGTTTCGGGGTGAACCTGATTGGCGTGGCGGTGGTTATGTTGGCCATCACCACGTGGGGAGTTCCCCTCTTCAACCTGACTGAGTTCCCAGCCTGGGCAGTGGCCAGGAACGTCACCGGAATCTTATAACCACTGCTGGGGTGGGGTCAGCGGGAGGAAGATGGGATGAATCAGTAAAAGACAGAAAGAGATGGGGCAGAGAAAATGACAAGAAAATGATATGTGAAGAGGACGGTCTTTAACCTCCTTGATAGACTGATTAAACTGGATCTGAGGGAGGAAGAAGGATGGAGGGAAGGAGGAGAAGAAGAGGAGAGTGAAAAACAATTCCCTGTTGCTTAGATTTAATACTCAGAATTCTATATTTTTGTTGGCCATGGGAGGGTGTTACGAGGAATGCATAATGCCTTTGTCAAAGTGGCCACTGTGTGGAGCTCTGACCGCCAGCAGAAACACTTTTCTTCTTTTTTTTTTTTTACCTCCGTTAACAAAGTTTGATGGAGATCAAATCACTGAAGATATTACTAAAACACTACAACATATTTGTGGTGATCAAGAACTGAGAAATGATTTTTTTAAAAATAGAAACTAAGTTTTTAGAAGCCACCTGGGAAGTCTTTTCAGAGTCACATCACGCCTCAGTCTGTGGATTTTTTCACGTTTAGTTAGAAATAAGCTGTATGGTCACTGGAGAAAAGCCTCTTTTTACTGCATGCTTGCTGAACTTCAGCTGCACTTAAATGTGTTGCTCTGTAACCAGATCACACTGCGACATGGTGGGCTGGTGACAAGTTACTTAGAAAATTTTACATTTAGTTTTTGATATATCACTTTGGCTACATTGTCCAGTGTAAAAGAACGAGCTGACTGTTGTATTAAAGCAAGACAAAGTGCACGAAAAGAGGCTTCTGCTGTGGCTGATAATGTACTGTATACAACTTTCAGATGAACCCGGTGTCTATATGATCTGCTTCTAAAGATATTACAGCTTGTGTACATTTAGCAACAAATTGAAAGTGTACACACAGTCCATAGACGTTCTTAGCTGCTATATACATTGCTTTACAAATCTAGGCCTCTTAATATCTGCCTGATGTCTTTACCAAAGTTTCTGAAGCTAATTTACATCATACTGTGAACAACAAAGCGCCTTACAGTACCACTAGTGCCTTCACCACATCACTGTCTGTCAAATTACTTTTAGCATGACTGTCTCTCGTGGGAATCCAACCTGTAACTCTGACGGTGTTGCTTGATGTGATATCAGAGCAGTGCAGGAACTCGGTTCACTACCACCCTCCGTAAATGATGGAACACAGTCGTGCAAACGCTTTTTCTCAGCCATGTTTTTGCACCTAAGAACCAACACAATATTAAGAATGTAAACTGTACTGTATTTAAGGTAAAGAAAGTCGTACCATCATGTATTTTATGCTGACTCCATTTCTGAGCTTTTACTTAAAGTGTCTTGCATTTTGGGGTTTTGTAGACCTGAGGGGTTAGACACACTCTTACTATTATTCTGTGTATTCATGTGGGTGCTTTGGATTCCACAAATAAGGCTCCTAACTGTGCTCTTCCTAATCCTAATTCTCAGTGTCATAAAATCTGAGAAAATTGTACCAGCTGAGTTCTTGAGTTATGCCAATATAAAGATCTTTAACCATGAAAATTTGATTGTTAGTAGAAAACACTTAAGCTTTTTTTCAAATATCAATGAAACAATAATTATGACAAAAAGAAAAAAGAAAGAGAAAAAAAAAAATGAATGTGTTACAAGTTAAGTAACACAAATGTCATGTAGGAGGTGAGATTTTTTCTCCTGGCATGTGAACGCAGAAAGTTTTGGGAGGTTTCAAAGTTCCTCCAAGTTCTGTGGAGTGTGTGTGTTGAATGCAGCATCCAAAGCTTTGAAGGAAGACAGACAGAGCGAGGGTTGTACGGTACAGGAGTTTGTTCAATCAACTCTCAAATCACATTAACTGTTGTCTGGTGGTGAAAAGGTTTGCACATAACTTTCACTGTACTGTGCAAAAATATTAAAGATATGCTTTATATTTTTACACAATTTTTAAATGTAATTTTTGGCTTTTTTTTTATATATCATTGCACGAGGTTTAGGTCCTAGCGTAGGCAGAATCAAAAGCCTGTGCATTTCTTGTGTAATTTATTCAGTTCTACTGAATGTTTCATGCATCTTGATGGTGTTACAGCAGTGACCTTTGACCCAGGGGCCACACTCCTTTGTACATATACAGATTTGTAATATAATGTGTCTTTGTCTGTTCCCAAATGAGCTGTAATATTCCTAAATGATATCTTGATATTTCATTCATATCCAACTCAAACGAAAACTAGAGTTAGGATGATACAACATTATACATGCACAACAATAAAACAACTAAAACCACTGATTGTATGTTTTATTTATTTAAATACAACACCACAAATCAGTCACACTTTGGAGATTTTGCCTCATGAAATAAAAGCTAAGTTTCAGCAATCAGTAACAATCAGCATTAGTTTGTAAATCACGCTAGGAGGATCAATCAAGATTCATGACTGGTTTGAATGCACAAAAACATTCAACTCCAAGCAGAGGCGGAACACTTCTCTGTGTTCTGGAAACTTTCATTCAACACAATCACAGAAAATTCACAAAGCCGTGTAGGTGTGTGTGTGTGTAGGACTGTACATATGGATATGTGTTAAGAGCTGCAGGAGTATTTCAACATCATTTTAATGTTCACAGGGAACAATAGAAAAGGTTATCCAAGGAGAAATCCAACTGACCGAGAAAACTGGATTCACTGATCTTTCCCCTGTCGTCGTTTTGATTTCTTTTGTTGAGCAACATCTCAGAGCAGCTGAGCTGGCCTCACACATTTCTGATGAGAGCAACTCAAACAATTCAGGTCGCTCGTGGTTTCTTGATGCAGCTTACATTGGTACAAATAAATAAATAGGTACACCGTCCACAGTAAAGTTGGTAAAAATCCGCTCCAAGTCCTGCACCTCTGGCCTGGTCTGAGTAAGGCTAAAAGTCAGTCTGCAGATTCTGATGGTCTGCTGTCTGGTGGTTAGGAAGGCTGGCGTGGGCCTTCAGCAGGCTTGAAGCTATCTTTCTCCATCTTCTCTTTGAATTTCAGGAAGTCTCTCCTCTTGGTGAAATATTTCACCTGCAAACGGGAAAAGATGAAGTGTGCTTGTTTGAATGACGACAGGCCTATTCTTCTTTATACACAGTTCATCCTTTATGACCATCACGGTCTACACTAAATACTCTTCAGACCTTGCTGATCACAAAGATAAAAAGACGGGATAGTTTACCCACTGAGCCGGGCAATTTGCCTCAAACTCGCTCTGGAACTTCTGGCAGGATGCAGCTTTGTCATGATTGTCATCCAGACATTTCCACAGTCTGTCCCTGGCGTCCCAGCAGGCCTTCCTCTCTGCAGAGTTTGGAGCTGTCATCACTGCTTGACCTGGAGGAGATTTTAAAAAGTAAATATAGGGTAAGTTAACATGAATGGAAGTAGCCTAAGATGTGTCAAGGGTTGATTGGGTACACAAAACATCACATTAACCTATGCTTTGAAATGTATGACTATAATCCCTACAATACTGCAATACTTCTGCTCTCTAATGCTGCGTTTACTGTCTATCTTCATATAATGTCCCTCAGGTTTACACTACTTGCTATATTACATGTGTATGCTGTGAATTTACATCCTGACATCAGCCTCAAACATCCTAACATCTTCATTTAACCTCTTAACACCACTGTCATGTACCGTGTTCACTTTGATATTAGACCACAAATCCAAAGAAGGGAAGCTGACATGTTTAAAGTCAACTGTCACTTACCGAATTAAACGCTTAAAAACTCCAAAATGATTTATTAGTCCCAAACACCGCTGTTGTTCGCTTCTGTCACTCCATCAAACCCTAAAAATCAATAGGTAATATTGTTAATAAACTACAAACACAGGACTTCCATAGCGTGTGTAGGCTGTGGTGAAGTGAAGGACGCCGCACTTCCTCGTCGCTCCGTGATGACGTAAAGGCGCGATTGACGATCAGTACCAGGTGATGGCGCAGTTCGTTAAAAAATAAAACTCAGGTAACACTTTCACTAACTTTTTAATATTAACAGCCATAGAAGTAAATGTAAATCACCCAGACGTCGTTTATAAACACAACATGCCGTCTAATGTTAAACTGTGTGGCAGCCATGATAAATCATACTGAAAGAAAGCAACAGGTGAGAGCTAACATGTAGCATTGTTCTTCAGTTGAAGTGTTTCGTTGTGTCTCTGTCACTACATTTCAAGACCCCAACACAACCAGCGTTTTAACACTGCAACATGGCGACTATGTTACCGTGTTTTACAACGTCTTACTTCTCTTCAGAGGTTAGATAACTTCCTAAATAAAGTGTTACAGTTTAACAAAACATAGTATGTGCAAGTTATCACCACGAACAGATTCGGATAAATGTTTTTCTGCTTTTGTCATTAGTTGCACATTTTGGAGAAGAGCTGAAACAATAAGTAGTCAGTAGACCTTTTTCATGGCAGCCATTTTGACATGAATTAGCAGGTAAACACAGGTGTTACCAATGATACTAATTATGGTTCAGTTCCATTCAGGTCACACAGAGTCAGGGTGCTGCTGTGCTGCATGTTGGCTCACTGGAAAAGCTCTGCTGCAATAAATGGAACAGGACCTTAATTAGTATCATTGGAAACACCTGTGACCAAAGACAATTTTCATTGATTAACTTGCTTAATATAGCAAAAGTGTCATTTATGTGGCGCTCCGCTTATGTGAGGCTTCTTTTCTCCACACTGCAATTTAATGCCGACATCATAGGGTGGATGTCCTTTTCTTAAAACGAAAGAAAAGGTAAAAAAAGTAGGTTAAAATTTAACTGTTATATTGATTGAGTAATACATGGCATACAATATTTTGAAAAATCTAATTGCTTCTAATTTGAAAATCATTTCCACTTATCTTTAGCCAAGTATTTGCAGTAGCATTAACTAAAGGCTAAAAGTTAAATTTGTGGAGCTAAATAAATTTATGCTCCATTCAAATCAAGAAGGAAAAACTTCTTCTCCCCTTAAAGCATCTTTTCCTCCACAGCACAACAAGGGCTTGTCACTGAGCTATGTGAATGTAGAATAAAGTTTGTGTGTGTGTGTGTGTGTGTGTGTGTGTGTGTGTGTGTGTGTGTGTGCGTGTAGCTTGGCAGTGAGTAAAGGCAGAATAAAAATGTGTGTTGTTGATTAACTCTCTCCCTCTCTCTTTCTCCCTCCCTCAGCCACAGTGGCGGAGAATAGCCCCATTGGTTGCCATGGCGCCCAGCAGCAATCCGTCTCAGTTCGTGTGCTTGTGCGGACTGAGGGAAATGAAAAAACAAGCACTCTGATGCAGGGCTGAGGTGCTCACCCTCTTCCTAGGGAAGGGAAGTAAGTGTTTGTCACCCTGTGTGCGTGTGCGTGTGTGTGACTTAAGTGTGTCTCTTTAGCTGCTTCGGAGACACAACTTCATTCACTATTCATATCACACACCATTTACTGACCTCGCTTCAAGTTTGTTTCCTCCACTGTCAGTGAGTGTTTTTATTTTAGTCTGCTCCAGTATGGAGATTTAAGACCAAACTGTTCCTGTCCATGAATACTTTTTTAAAATGTGTCTTTATGTGTGACAGTGCAAATATGCACGATTCCTGTGAAGGAGCATGTGGAAAACTGCTGTGATGTTTAGAAGAGTAAGACTGGATCAAAGACCAGACAGAAAGATTTTCCAAAAAGTTCTATCAAGTGGCTAAAATTGTCAGTAGCTGTTGTGTTTGCATTTAACTACCACAGTAAGAATAATTAGTAGATAGAAAATTCTACCTAAAAGAACACCCACAGTCCAGATATGTCATACTCTTATCTACCAGGACCTTCTACCACTGTCAGACAAACTGCTATAAAAAATATCCAAAAAGAGAAGCCTGGTTCACATGACATGAATCACGTGCAAACACACTCAGGTAAATGTACATTGTACGAGAGGGAGGTGCTTGTAACATAATTTTTGAGTTTCTTCCTGCCATGTCTGTCATATGTGACACATTTTGTTTAACACCATTTACAGTAAGTCAAAGTATATTTCATGAACAGAGAATTCAAGTGAAGATGTGCCACAGCGTCCTCTGCACTCAGTGCACATACACACATTCATGCTCACAGACATTTCAAATGCACACACCCACAACATGTTTTGCACTGTTTTTGTCTCTGCACCATATGTTGACTGTCTGTTGTTTTGCACTGCTTAAATGTTAAAATGTGGCACCGCTGGCCCCAGACAGAACAGAAGTTTCATCCCTACTGTGTACTTCTATATAGACGGCCTGACAATACAGTTCTCCTGAGACTTGATATCATGCTTAGGATGTTATGTTAATAATTGCAGTGACCTCTGATCACTGAAAGAGCTGTGCTTTGCAGAGCTCCAGCTGAGGTACATGATTTTCAGATGTATTAGCAAAGACAATTAGCATATAACCTGTTCAGAAGGTATAAAATGTTTAAAGGGGAGGGAGATTTGTACTTGTCACTTAATATTCAGTTGTGTGTAGCCTCAGGGTTGTTTGACAGTACAATCATTTAATATAAGTTTGTACATATTCAACACAGGTGGTATCAGTGGTGTTTGAAGCATCCTGGCACCCTTGGTAGCTCACTCTGTTGGGTATTTCAGGCTCTCACGGGTTTCTGGTTTTAGATGCTGTGTGTGAGAGGCTTTCATTAGACTCTGATAGCTGTTGAAGTTATTTTCCCATTCTATTTGAAACTCTTGTTTTCTGGGTTGTTCTAACTAAACTAGTGAGCGAGCTGTTCCACAGTGCCATTTTGAGGCTATTAAAAGCACTAAAGCATTTCCTCGCTCTTCCTCTGCAGCACAGCAGCCATGTGAGGTGGCTTTGGAACATTTGTGGAGAGGACTAGAAACATGAAGAGGGCAATTACACTGCAGCAGTGTGATGTATGATCCATTCACATCATCATTATCATGACTAATATCTGGATAGACAGATCCGTCTGTAACAAAATTACTTTGAATTTTTAAATGAGCATCTCCAGTATGACTACCTGTCTCATAATAGAGAAGTAGCTATCACAGCCTGGAGCCACAGCTGAACTTCATACCTGTCGTGTCTCAGAAGTAATAAACGCAACATTAATATATCAATTGTCCTCTTTATAGAGTGGATTCTTAATTAAATTCACACATCCACAAAACAGCCTGGCAACCCAGTATCACTCCCTTCATGGACAAAAGAGGAGCTGCAGTGGTCACGAGTCTGCTGTCAGCTGTCAGTCAGTGTCAGCTCAGCCAGGATGTCAAAGGAGGGATGACAGTGCTTGACACAGGACACTTTGGTAAAAAGAGGGATATACAGTAGATCCAAGTGGTTGTCAGGCATAGACTGACTGCACAGAGGAGGCTGACATTTAGTGGACTCAAGGCCAAACTAGTTAAGTTGAAGCCAAACCAGTCAATCAGTCTGATTGATTGCCTTATCTTTTATTAGGAATGAATCCTTTTAAACTTTCCCTCAGCTGTTTTTGACCTCACTTTAACTGCAGTTCTTTTTGTTGTTTTTGGTCACTGCCAAAATACCTCCACACTGGTAAATAGTGTGAATGCACAAACAAAACAAAACTACAGTAAGTTTACATAAATTCATATGTGATCTGGTCAAACTACCATATCTGTGAATTATATTGTTGACGGCTGACTTATACTTCCCAACTTTTTAGTCAATAATATAGCAGTCACTTGTTTTTTTCCTCATTTATTAAGTACATTATTAAAACTTGTAGAGACCTAAAAAAACTGATTTGAGGTATAGTCCACCACATGAACGTTTTTCCACCTTCCATTGTTTTCATTGTTTTTGTCAAAGTTGCATTATCATATAGTAATGTAGTTTGACTCGAATTAACCAACAGCTGCCTGGAAAAGAGGTATCCATCAAAAAAACGATGTGCTTTGACACCATTGTATGACATTTGTTGTAAATGGGTTAAAAGCACTAGAACTGTCCATGAAGCATCTTTGTGAAAACACTTGTTGATCCACCTACATGTCCATCTCTCCCTCTCTCCACCCTCTCTCACTCTCTCTTCTATCTTACTTTCTGCGGACTCGTTGAAACTGTGATACAAACACCTCCCTCTGAATAATGTCATTAAGGTTAATTAGATTATTGTGATCATGTGAATGCACAACATTTATCAGCATGTGCTAACACACTTTTGTCTTATCTACATGTGTAAATTGGTGCAATGTGGCATCTTTAGAGAATTGAAATAAAAGAGAAAATTGCACTGATGTGATGCTTTAAACTGATAATAGAAAGACATGTAAATCCAATAAATACCAATAACTGTCCATATATGGATAAAAATTGTCCTAATAGGTGGTAATCATCATTCCTCACATGATAAGTCGAGAGTCTGTAAATGCAAGATGAGTCATATAACTTTAAGATCTGTGGTGGAAGCTTTAATATGCCAGGAAGGTAAATGTCAGATCACAGTCAGACACACACAGGCTGTAAAAAGGCCAAAACACACACTTACACAGACACTTGCTTACTTTCAGTTTGAGAAATATACACACATAAGCACACACAAAGATGCAGGCAGGTAGCTGCTACTGTTTTCTGAAGCCGCTTGATGCTGATGAGAAATGACAACCATGACATTACTATCCACTACATGTCTGAGTCTTGGCTCACTGGTTTCTGTTTTTTTTTCTTGGATTCAGTAAAATTAGAGTTTATTGATCATCAATTAGTGCAGATTCTCTCTAAAGGATAAATCAACCTGCCTGTTAATTAAATAGTGATGTAAGAAGTGCTTATAGATCCGTGGCTCCTCTTGCACTGCAGTGACAATACCACCGTAAGTTTTTCAGTCACATATAGTTCAGTCATAGTATTTTGTTACACTGTTGTATCGTGCGCTGTTTCTGCAGTTGTAAAGTGCATGTGAGATTTGTGGGAACAGGTTGCTTATTTTTCTGTTCTGTAAAAGAGAGAAATGAGTTTCCACCAGAACACAAACATTGTCATCCCTGGATGTCATAATCACCAGACTAAAAAGCATTAGAGCTGCAATAAATATTAATCAAATCAAATCAAATCAAATTTTATTTGTATAGCCCAAATTCACAAAATACATTTGCTTCGGAGGGCTATTATATTCCGTTATTCTGCCGCATTGTCACGATCACCGTGAGATGCTCAGAAATGTTTGAATTTTGCTGAATGGTACCTTAAAGATTCATCTGATCTTTTAAACCAAGTGGCTTTGTAGAGTGTAGCCGTCCGATGATGGTGGAGACGCTGTTTTAGAAGCTTTTCCAGTCTGAAAGAAACTTATTATTTTTAATCTCAATTTAAGAAATAATCATCAAATCAAATAATCAGCACATCATCTGTCAGTTGTTCACAATCCTGAGCTTTTACAGTTCTAATATTATTTACTACAGAACCACAGACTGTTAACAGTGGTTCAGTGGATCTCCAGAAGACTTGCTGTGTTTGGTAATAAATGGGCTAACATGAACATGAACTGACGCTTCAACACTGTGAAAAGGAAGTGTTTTGTTAACAAAGAGTCTGATTTTGTTTTTAAGAAGTTTTTCAGTGAGAGATGTATTTAGATTTTCAATTTTTGGAGAATTTTGCAACCCATAAATGTTTCGGGTAAACTGATGATCCTGTCACTTTGTGTTGTAGTAGAATTGACTTGTTAGATGTTTGCTAGAGCAGAGTGAACAGGCTGGGGCTGAGGTGGGTATTGTCTGTTTATATCCTTTGGGCTCTGTGCATGTACATCCCTGCAGTAATATCACTGATACTTATACTTAAAGGTGTGTGTCCTCATTAGAGCAGCTATTTTCCATTTGCAGTATATGATCGATGTGTGTGAACACTTTGTCTCTCCACTCAGATTTCCAATGACCCCAGTCCAGGTTACAACATAGAGCAGATGGCCAAAAAGTGAGTGAGAGCACTGAGCAGCTTCACTGACCTGTTTGTTTTTACATGACTAAACATTTGACTTCACTTTGCTTCCTGTCTGTGCTGTTAGAGGGACTCAGTACGTGGAGCTGCCATATACAGTAAAAGGAATGGACGTCTCATTTTCTGGGATTTTATCCTACATCGAGGTGAGTGGAACTATGAACGTACAAGAAGTGCTATCTAAATCATGATTTCATTCTCTCTGTTGTCTTTTGACAGGAATTGATTTCTAAGACTTCATTTTTTGGTTCATGTTCCTAAAAGTTCTGTTTTTTTTTTCTTCCACAGGAAGTTTCTCATAAGATGCTGAGCTCGGTTCAGTGTGCAGCAGAAGACCTGTGTTTCTCTCTGCAGGTAAGACCCAACACTTCAGTTAGCCTGTTCATGTAATGCTGCCCAACATCCTGAAGCCTCTTCCAAACTCCACAGGAACAAGATCGACATGTCTGGAAGGCCTGTTCTGTTTGAGTTTAGATATTAGTTGTAAAACATCTTGATTAACACTGCCACAAGAATTTTCTTGGTTTATTGACTGATTGTTTTGGCTGTAAAATGTCAGAAAATGATGAAATCTTTAAATGCCCTGTTTTGTCTAAACAATTCAAAAGCAAAAGATATTCAGCTCACTGTCATGTATGGCAAATAAAAAAGATCAAATCCTGCCACTTCAGGGGGCTTTAAAATATTTGCCAGTTAACTTTCTGTTGATGGATTACTCAGCTAACTGTTGCATGTGCACTCTTGAATGTTGTCAGTGTTACCCAGCAGTGACACGTCTCTCCATGCATGATGATATTTAAACATATGTCAAATGATAAACACCCCCACTTTAGCATGCACAGGCCAGTGCTTTCAACACTTTCACATTTGCACACACACAAACGCACATAGGCATTAATTAACTACTCTGCACGTGCAAGACCAACAAGCTACACACACACACACACACACACACAGCTATGTTGCTCCAGAGCAGGCATCGACCACCGATGGCATCTCTCACACACACACACACACACACACACACACACACACACACATACATACACACATCGACCAGTATTTGTCAGCCCTGTGGTGTCCAGAATACTGACCTCCAGTTGCCACTGCTGGAAGTCAATATCACTGTCAACTGAGAAACAGCATCCGCTGTCATGGCAACAGGAGTTAAGGCACACACACCACACACATGGTATATCAAACGTGAGGTGGATGTAGCAATTAATTATATTTGTCACTTTTTGTTATGTCTCCTGATGACTCCTTCAACTGAACTTTTAGAGGAAGAAATTATTATTTTGACCGCAAATACGTCACCAGAGGACGTTTCTTTAGAGAAACTTGATTGTCTATATCTTGTGGTAACCATTAGGTGATCTGTATTGTTTTACTCATATTCTTGCATATCATTTTAGTTTTTTTCCCTGTACAATTAAGATCAAAATATAACAGCATCTTTAAGCTTACAACTGCTTTAATTTTGAACTTACAGTATAATGTCCCTTTGTCAAACTGCAACACCTGCTTTAGAGACAATAAAGAAATTGCAATGCCATCCTCTGAGCAACCAGTCTACATCCAGGTATAATGTACAGGAGCTATAGTGAATCTAGTGTATCTTTTTCCAGAGCAGGGCCAAACACTTGACAGTGGATGGCCTAAATGAACTCCTGGTGAGTTGTTGACCTTGCTCCCCTCCCAGTACAAACTCGCAGGCAGAGAGAGGAAAGGCAGAGCAAACACATAATCCATAATCCATAGCTGCCTGTGTGCGCTGTGAAAACCGAATCAGCTTTCCGCAGCAACAGGATCTGAAAGAGCTCAGGATATTTTGCAGGAGGCAACAGCATGCTGTGATCATTCACCACACAGCTTGTGTCTTTACACCTATCAGAGCAGACAGGAACTCTGTGTGTGTCAAGCGAACGTGTGTTTTGTGGCGAAGTTGCTTTAGTTGTCATTCTTTTTGCACTGACATTGTTTAATTCAGCTGTGTGTGTGTGTGTGTGTGTGTGTGAAAGTTTGTCTCTGTGTGTGTCTGTTATATAAGACTCAACAAGAGGGCTTTTTTTTTCAAGCAGCATTAATTTCTCTCTATTATCTCTATTTTTGTCAGTAATCGCACAGACAGATGCTACAGTCAACATGTTGTTATTCCCCAAGCAGCACTCCCTTTCTCCAACAACCACACACTCACATAGGCTTATATACCGGAAACACAGAGGCAGAGAGGATAATGTAACAAGCATCCGAAAAAATGTTGGTCCAACAAGTGAGACAAGGCTCCCGTCTGAATCAAAGAGGATTATCTGTCTTAATTTATGATAATTAATGCACACAGAGTAATGAGAGCAGCATGTTATTGTGTGACTGAAGCCTGTCTCACACACACTCACTCTCACAAACACAAACCGTGTGTGCCTGTTACTTGAGCTACACTAGCTCTTTTTCGCAAGGCGCACACACACACACACACACACACACACACACACACACACACACACACACACACACACACACACGCGCACTCACGTACTATGCCATTGTGTACTTCATGGGAATCTTGTGGTCCAACGATTGCCAAATCTCCTCACCATTGCGAAAACACACACGCTGATTCCGCTGTGGGACAGTCCTGCTGGTTGGATCCACATCCTTGTTTCTTTTCAGCGCTTTAAACTAAATCTAAAAACACTTGAGAGGTTTCCCTCCTGAGTCTCCTTAAAGCTTTGTGAGGGACTCAAATGAAACCTTTCCTGAAAATCACCAACAGTAAGATGAAGTGAAATTTTGTTTATTTCCTATGATGTCGCTACTGTCTACCTCACCTAGCAGGACATATGTTATTTGCAATCCTTATTTCGTATCAAGCACTTTTTATTATAATTAGATCAACAACAATCAAAACTACCCATCATTCCCTGTATAAGTGCTGCATGTTCATAGATGAAGCCACTGCAACTGATTGTAGAACACCTAACAGTGACATATGGGATAAAAATGTCATATAGGATTATATATGCAATGACAAATCTGCTTTAATACATTACAGTGACACTAGAGGTGTAGAAGTTTCTTGATGCTGCGATGCGGACGTGGAAGATTCTGCATCGATGGTACATAATCTGGAGTTTGCAGCCTCCACAAAATTACAGTCAAATACTGTTTTTTGTTGTGTTCGCAGCCTCAGCTTGATGATGATGTTGCAACATTGCTCTCTTGCATTGAGGGTAACAGAGCATCTTTGGCTAACCAACGTTACTTTTATATGTTGGGAGATGTGCTTAGATGGAGGCCGAGATCACTAGCGAGTAATGTACCAAGTATTTTGAAAACTGGCCATTTTGGATTTAAGAATTTGACTGGGAAGCACAAACTGGACAAGATGCATGCTGTGTGTAAAACCCAAGTGCCAACCTCCGTGGCTGTGAAGTCAAGTCTAAGTGCCAAAACTGCAGTTCCTCGAACAGCCACTTGAGGCTGTCTACAGAACGAGTCAGTCTCCATAAGTCCCCATGTTAAAATGTCCAACTTCACAGCAGAATTAAACATGTTTACAGCCTGGTACAAAAAACAGTTTTGGTCTCTATAGCTAATTTCCCAGTTCATGACAACTGTACTGAGGGTGAATTTTTATACAACTCACCTGTTCAAATGATATTAAGGCTTAAAGTTGCACATAATTAAGAGCATGGCGACTTTGATTGACAGGTGAATGCCATTACAGATGGCTTGTTTGAGCACCCAGGTGTCATTCAGCCCACCTCAGGTGCACCGACACGCCACATCTTTGCCGATTTTTAGATTAGCCAGGAGGCAGAACTGCCAAGATGGCAGCAGCTAGAGCCACCACACTCTGAGCTTCACAATGGCTCTTGAGAAACCTGTGGGTGACGTTACAGATACAACGTCCATTTTTTATACTGTCTATATAAAGAATACTTTTTTCACTGCAATACATCTAGAATTGCTGGCAGGTGAATCGTCGAATCATGAGGCCAGTGAAGATCATCTAAGTGTCACTGTAGAAGCTGATGAGGTCACAGGATGACTCAGTGTGGATACACCTTGACTTCATCATACATGAATTTTCTTACAATATTGCGTTATATTCTCTAAATACCATAAAGTATAACGTACTTAAAACACTTTTGAAACATCTATAAACTCGTTGTTTAATTCCACATATACTATAAAGCTACTATATGAATATGATATGAATCCCACACTGGTGCCCGAGCAGATAAAACGCCTGTAAACCGCAGCAGCATGCTGCAGACGCACACACGTCCCTGTAGTAATATCATAAGAATATAACAGGAGTGATTTCCGTTAAGAGCAGTGGGAGGCGCGCACACACGGCCCGTCTCCTATTGCGATTTACGAGAGTGCGCGTCCGTGATCATCCAACCAGCCGGCGAGCCAGCACTCCTCCAGCTGAACCACGCCGAGCCGAGCCAAACCGATCCGAGCGTTTAGCCTTGCCGCCCCACACAGAGGCAGCAGAGGAGGAAGGATGACTTGGTAGCGCATCTTTACGCACAAGACCCGCCGTCCGTCCCTTATAAACCCACACTCTGCCTCTTCACGGTTATTTTCTCGCCGAGACCATGGAGACGGCAGTTCACAGGACCAATATTTTCATGTGCCAGCTGCTCCTTTTCAGCCAAATAGGTAAGAAACTGCAAAGGAGGGAAACATGATTTAATTGACTGTGGTGGCTGACATGTGATGCTGAGGACGTTTTGCACGCTGTCAAAGACTGGACTGAAAGCACATATGGAAATGTATTTCTTTGGATATTTAACAGCCTGCACACTTCACTGTTTTTTAAATCTGCAGTCAAAGCGGCAAAGAAACATGAATGTTGCATGTAGATGTAATTTGTTAGAACGTGCGTGGAAATGTGTCCCCACAATGAGCACTAACGCTAAATGAAATGTAGTTTGAAGTGAATCATCTGCAGTCCCTGCGGGGTGTTTTTCTTGCCATGCTTTGAGCAGGTTGAGCCGTTCTTCCAAACACATGTTGAAGTGTGAATGAAATTGTGCAGTGTGACGACGCTCCGTGTTTTCTGTTGTCTGTCCTGAATACTGGATTTGAAGCTGCTGCTCAGACTGCTCCCACAGCGTCTGATCAACTTTGATTTGATAGAGGATAGACACAGTTTCCTTTCAGAAACTTGGCTTCAGTTCCAAAATCCATTTAATATGTTTTATAACACCACTGTGATCTTTTTAGAGAGACATTCCAAAAGTATTGTTACTAAGTCATGACTTTTATAACCTTATCAAGCTTGAATTATATATTATTCCTATGCTATACCATGACCTGATCACTGTTCACATTGGCTTCTTTTCACCATGTTAGTTCTGTGGCAGTGTTTAGAGAATAAATCCATAAATTTTAATAGTTTGATAAAACAATCAAGATCTGAGACATCAAAGCACAGATCCACTTCGGTAAAGAAATCTGGGAGTAGGACTTAAAAACAAAAAACATTTTCTATATGTTCAGTCTGTGTGCTCATTTCTCTGGTTCTCTAGAACCAGAATCATAACTTCAGGTTTCATCAAATCCAGCCTGGAAGCAGAGCAGATATTTACAGTTAATTATCACTTCCCAATCAGTTTAATGATTCAACTCAAGATTGTGCAAACATGTATCATTGCTTCATATGTAGCTAAAATTAGACCAGTGGCATTTGTGGCATCAAGCTTGAAGTCAGATGTTTGAGAGAAAAAATTGGACTGTTTATTTTGAATGCTGTGCGGAAAGCAATTTGTTTGAAGGTTTCTCTCGATTCTGTCACAGTAATAATGAAAAAACTTTGCAATATATCATAATTTCTCACCTTATGCTCTTGGCAAAAAGATACAGACACCTGCCTTTATCAAATAGACATGACATATCTAATCACTGTCATGAAACATGAGACATAATAGAAGCAGAGAAGAGCTTGACCAATAAATCAGCAGTGCTGATGTATCGGCCAATATTTGTTTCTTATTACAGGTATATCAGTGGACGGGTTGATCATTGAGTAACAGAAAATTGCAATATAGAAGCACCAAGGATATCTTTGTGCTAGATTTAAAACAGTTAAACTGTTACATAGTTTGTCCTTCAGACAGAAGTAGATTTTTGCAGCTGTAAAATTTAAGGGATCCTCATCAAAAATATTCATGTTTAGAATATGAGTCAACATATTGACCACTAAAATCAAAAATGATGATGATTGACGTTTTTGGCAATGAAAATTAAACTGGAAAAGTTCCCAAATTTGCCTCTGGACCCTCTGAAGGACCCCTGGTAGTTACCCAGTAAACTTTGGTAATAATCTTTGGAAAAGATTTGATTTGATGTTTTGATTTGACCTTTAAGGAAAGGAATGGCATGCTAAAATGTTTAATGATTGATTTTTGATGTTATCACATTGTTTTTATTCCATCGTGTTCGTTCTAGGAAAGTGCACGATATAAATCTTTTGAAATTCAATTCAGGAAAGCCGAGATCAGAGGTTTCTAAGTGTTTTCGTGTCCTGAGCCACAAACCTGTGTGTTCCCTTTTGATGAAATCTTGTGTGATCAGATTAACTCAGGTGAGCCCGTTTTTTAATTTAATATAACTTAGTACAGAAATAGACAAATGGTGATAGATGGGGTGAGTGAGCTCTGCCATTCCTCAGACTTCCCTTTGCTTTTGATTGGTTGTTTCTAATCACAGCAGTGTCGTTGCTACTGCTCTTGTTTCATAAAATGAAGATCACGTTTCCCATAAATACGAGTAGACTTTAACCCCTTCCTCCACCTGCTGTCACCAGAGAAGAAAGCTGTTCTTTAATTAACTGGAGATGCTTAGAATCAAGTCATCTCTGGATCCCAAATTGGCTACAAGTGGCTGAGATCATCTTCTGGTAGATTTGATGCTCATTTGAGAAACGCCTTCTCACAGCCAAAGTTTGGTTACGCTCCGCGGTTGCAGCAGTCGATTCAGTTTTAGCAGATGTTTGTGAATTTACGCTTGTCGATTCACTTCACTGTGACTCTAAGTTGAGAAGCACTGTATGTAACCAACATGCTTTTGTGCTCAACATGCTTTTCAGGCACATAGAGAGAGAAAGATAGTTTGCTTAAGGGAAAGGAAATAGAGCATCCTCAAGCCATCTGTCCAACAATATGCCTGGACACCACTCAAAATCACACACAAACACATTTTCTTGCATGGCCTCTCGCTCGCACTCTCCCATACAAACACACACAAATGAGTCACTGCGATGTCGTGGGAGCTCTCATTTTGGCCCTGTTTGTTTGAGCAGTTCTGCTGGAGTCCCTCACAGTGCCATATGGTTTTTCAACAGCATGGTGGCCTCTATACATCTGACTTCTCAGTGGTTATCACACCGTATGCCTGTGGTTCCATATGCGCAGTTCAGCAGAGATTTAAAGGATTTAAGAGCATAGTCCTGTTTTGATGTAATATTTTGACATTGAATATATGGAGATACGAGTGTTGGAAACCCTTATAGCTTCGAGTTTTAGTACCCTGCAATCCTCCTGGTTAGAGATTTATAACTAATCTGTTCAAGCCCGGCTTGGTGGTGGTGTCTGTGCTCGTCCCTTCTCCTCTCATAGCTCTTTTCTCTAGACTTCATTTTGTTCTGCTCAGCTTTCAAACATGAAGAACTGCATCTGACTCCTTCAACTCATAATCACTCCCAACAGACTGCATGTCATTAGATGAGCCACTCACACATTTATTTTAGAACTTCTGTTGCAATAATGTGGTACCACCAGAACTCTCCTGGCATTGTAAGTAAATTGTACATTGTATTGCTACAGTATCGAGATATATTTGTAATGAGTTATTTAGCCATAGCGTGTAATGGAAGTGTTGGCAAATGCACTGCAGGATTAATAGACTGGTGGTGTATGGTGATCGGTTAGATGGAATAACACAGCCTGCATATTCCATTGATCATTCAACAGCTCAATAGGATCTATACTGGAGTTTGGGCACCATTCATTATGTAAGTGTGAGTGTCAACACAGTTAGTACCTACAAATCATTAAAAAAAACTAAAGCAAAGGTCCCCTATATATTGCTTCTAAAGAATTCTGGCCAACGCACCACCATACTCATAGTCCTAGTTGATGTGTTTTGGTTAATATGACTTCAGTGATCATATGTCCTCCTTGCGAGATACCATCTGGCCACCCAGTGCACTCAGGGCATTTGAACCAGAGGGGTTGCATCCGGTAGCATAATAGGATGCCTGATGGTGTAATAGTAATTGCCTACAAAATACAGGCACACACATTCTGGCACACAGAGCACACTGAATGTCTGAATCCATCAATAATATATAGAGAGCAGAGATGACAGAGAGTCAGGTGCACAGTAAATTACAGTAGGGATGAAAATGTCTCAGAAGAGGTTCAATAAATTTCAATTGATACCTTTTTTTAAAAAAATCTATAAACAAATGTACTCAATGCTAAACTTACGCATGCATGGGGTGATCAGTAATGTCTCACACTATTCCACTGAACTACAGGTGACGGCAATTCACCAACAAATTCAGCAATGTGCCAGCAAAGACAGAGAAAAGTTAACACTACAAGCTAGTAAACATGAATATCAACAAGAAAGCACTAGTGTACCTTCTTAAACGAGGATCAGTCTCATGTGGCCGTTATGTCATTCATTTAATAAGGTCAGGTTTTAGGGGGGTGATGTTGATCTGATGGGTTGCATTGGTGCATCCCTAACTGAATTTTTTAAATTAACTTAAGTTAAATACGACAGTCATTAGGGTCTTAATGTTTATCACTTGTTACGTTATAGGCATCTTTTTGGCAATTTAATCCTCCTGATGCCTGACAGACTGGTCTGTCAACTTATATAGGGACGTTGTCACCAGCTCCATATGTCACTGCATCCTCATGGTGACCCTCAAACGCACAATCAACATAGTCCATGCCAAAGTGTTGACTCATATTATAAGAACCTATTCTCAGCTCATCTTTTTTTGTGACTGTACACAGTACGAGTTGTAATTGTGTCTCCCTCCTTCTAGTTTTATCTCCATGCTTAAGATGAGATTATGTGTGCTCTAACTTACAAACATGCACACACACACACACACACACAGCTTGATGGAGTCAAGCTCTGTAAGCCAGCCAAATAAAAATCTTCACTGAGGGAAATAAATCTTGTTAGAAAGATTTTCCAAAGCCTTCTTAGCTGTCTGGTTTCTAGTGGGATTTTCTGATTTTTTTCTTTATGGCATATAAGTTTGAGAGATGATGATTTCGTAGAGAAATCTTTAATTATAAAATTGAATAGAGTGATTGTTGAGTGATTTGAATTCTTAATGGATCTCATTTTGATTTTCTCAGTGTTGCACTCTTATAGTCACCTCAGTCTTGGTATTGCTAAAAACCACAGATGTTACACTGAATAATTGATTGCCTGCTTTCTACTGTTATATTTTGTCTTCTTTCCCTCTGCCCCCTTCTGTCTGCTGCTTTTTTCGTCTGGGCTCTCCATCTAAAGCATTTTATTCATAAGTGCTCTTATTCTTTAATCCACTTAGCTGCAGACTGCTTTTACTGTGGCAGCGTACGGTCACAGTTATTTTAAAGCTGGTCTGTGCCACGAGGACAGCTGAAGTCCTTTGATGCTGAGAAGCCTGGACAGGAAACTCAGCTCAGTGAAACACATCTGTCACTCAAAAGTTTCTACAGGACTGTTGTTGGCAGTGAGTGGTAGAAGTACAAAGTCTCAAAGTAAAAGTGAAAGTGGAATCCAATTGTGGAAGGCTCTCTTGTATTACACAAAAAAACCTTCAGAGAAACAACTCCTGCTGTTGCTACTGTAAATCAATAAAAACTGGTGGAGCTCCTGAGTTATGAGGAAGCAGGGTTGTGTATTTCACCTATGATGCTGAATAACTATGTTAACATAATGAACAAGGGGATGATGTAGATAATGTCGCAGCAGTGGTTTGAGAAGTGCTTGAGCACTCCATTGGAATTCATTGTAACTAACTGTGTCCATGTTAACAGCTGCTGTGTACTCAAAGAGATTTTTCGTTGCAGAGCCACTTTTCAAGGCTTTAGAGGAAGTTAGTATTTGATGTATTGAAGAGATTTTCAGTGGAGTATTTTAACACCATCAGTGCAAGGCTCAGGTTAGTTGATAGAAAATGTGGTGAAATGAACTAGAAAGATGAACTGAAGAAGAGCTGGGCAAAAGCCATCTTTTTGAACAATTCACTGACTTATTTTGTCAGTTGTCCTGTATATTGACTGTTGAAGGTACAGTACTATATATATATATGTATACAGTATATGTAAAATTAGTTGTATGATCATGGTGTCATCCCAGTATAAGTGTAGTATAGTAGTAGACATGCAGTTAAAGCTATTAGAAAAGAACTAGTTAGTAAGATGCATTGACTGACCATATAGGCAGAGGTGTTTATATTTCTAGACCACACTTGAAGGCAGGGTAAAAAAGATGTCCGTCATACAAAGGGTGCTGCTTTGTACCCACGAAAAATGTCAGAAGTTCTTGTGTAAAAAAATGAAAAAAGAGAGCCTGAGAGAGAAGGTCAACTCCTTTCTTCTTTCCCACCTGAGCACAGCTGGCCAATAACCGTGTCAAGTAGGTGGATGTTGGATTGTCTGTTACAGAAATTTACAACATTTTTAAGAATAATGACCACCTTGCCAATGAGAAGTCATCTTGGCCTTTAAGTACTTCCTGTCCAAGGAGTTAGTCAAAATGCTCTGCTACGTATTGTGTATAGAATCGTGATTTAGCTTTCAAGTCCTTCTCTGTATTCCTTTAAAATGTTGTGTAAATAATTACAAAGGGAAATGGAGAGGGAGTTTCTGGGTTATGACAGGAGGAAGGATTTAGATTCAACATTTGGGACTTGAGGAAGTAATAAGGCATATCCAGCAGAGGAGCGTGTTGTAGAAAAGGAGGATGGCAGGATCATATAGGACAAAAGGTGAAAGGAGAGGAAGAGTGAAACTAAGTCACTGAAACCACAAAATGCCAATGCTCTCTCTGTGGTCTCTCCAGTTGAGGAGGCCTGTCTGAAGTTACAGCCACTGACAATGGCCGTCTGTCTCTGTCGGTGCCCACATACAAAAGCCACTGTTGTTTTTTTAAAAGGCTGGCACCAAGGACTGAGGCTACTGGAGAGGGAAAGAACCTGGCTAACAACTTCGACTGTCCAGCTGAGTCGTAGGTTTTAATATGTACAAACATAATTTTAACAAAATTAGTCACCAGATATTGTGTAGAGCTGGAGAAGTGCTGAAGTAATTAGACTTGTGAACTTAATCTAAATAAGAACTGGTTTAATCTGCTATGCCAGGGTCAGACTACATGATATCAGCCTGATTATAGCCCCATCTGGCAGACGTAGATTGCTGGGTCTGCTTGGGAACATCAGTGGGTCATGCATCGTGTAGTGTGGCATAGTGGATGTCGACCAAAGCTGCAGCTGGGACACCTCACAAAGTCTTGACCAAAAGGCTAGCAATTTTTTTTCCCCTCCACACGAACTCCGCAACATTTAACGTTTAACTGGAGCACAGAATGCTCTTCCATGCACACATGTAAACATGCCATGACAAATGAGGAATGATTTTATTGGTAATTTGGAACTGTGAAACAGAAGAAAAGGTCACTATTGCCTTTTTCTCATTTTTTCCGAACACGAGGCAGCCAGTACCATACACACTGCCATGCTTGTTTACATTGTTGTTCTGCCACTAGTTCCTCCCTCCCAGTGACATAATGCATCTTTATGATGAAATGATTGGTCAGGGAGCAACATGTGCTGTAGTCTGTCTTGTCTCCTGGACAGGACATGTCAAGAATTTCTGCCTCTATAATCACCTAATCTGACCCAGTGACAGTTATAAAAGGCAAACATATCTTGTAGTCTGACCCAAGAATTACATGCACTCCTTAAATGTCATTAATATTCATGTTTTCCCGCCTTGGAGCAGAGCTTGCGTTACAGTATGACTTATAGTATCCCTCCCACAGTGTAGCACAGCTTTGAGGCTTCTCTGTTGTGTACTGTTTTCTGTCATGGTGTTACTGTGGTTTACTGATGAGACTCTGCTTCCTCTGTGTAACACCTACATCAGCAATGAGTCAGATCTTGGCAGCACCAAGACTTAAAACAAAGTTATCACAAGGAGAGGGTTGCATAAAAATAAGCTGTGTAACCTTTGGAAAACATATCATGAGCACATTGTGAATGATTCATTGCTGTACTTTATCATCCTCGGCTTGAAGAGAAAATTCCCCATGACAAGATATGGATGTTTGTCCACAGGTGCCCATTCCTAAGTACATTCACTCACTGTACTTAACTACAATTTTGAGGTACTTATACTTTAATTCAGTGTTTCCATTTTCTGCTACAGTACCTTATACTGTATCGATGTATAATAAAGATTATCAGACAAGCCTATCACTGGGATCTGCGTTAGATAAAGAAAAAACTTTATATACTGCCAGACAGCTCTGAATTTAACCCTAAGGATCAATAAAGTCATTAAATGAGCTGGAACGTTAAAGTGATGAACACAGTAATGCATCAGTAATTATAATCCAGTAGCATATATCATTCTGAAATGGGCCGGACTGCATAATGAGTACTTTGACTATAGGAGCTGAGTACTTCTTTCACCTCTTCACAGTAGTGAGCTCAGCGCTCATTTCACACAGATTACAATGAACAGGTCGAAATGTTTGCTTTACCAAATGCTTTGAAATGAGTTTGACTTGGGTTGCAGAACTCCTGTTCCACTTGCATTTCACATGTGTTTGCTATCTAATGTACAACAGAAGTTATCATTAGCGCAGCAATTGCATTTTTGAACATCTGACCAGGGCAATAAACTTCAAAAAACTCTCGATGAAGTCGTTAGAAAAAAGATTTGAGACAAGGTAATTTGTGGAATTCTTTATCTGAAACACCTTTTTGTAGAATAGCTGCATTTTAGCATTGTCCAGTGAAAATGAACCCTCTGAACCTATTGAGTGCTGGCAATTTGTCCAGACCACAGGGAATGAATCCAATGACACTGCCCTGTAGTGACTCATTTAAAACTGTACAAGACAACTTCACATTGTGTAGCACGACGTGTCACAGAAGGATACAATAAGTCTGTTTGAAAGACTTCATTACCCCAACATCCCCTGAAATGTGACCTGAGTAAACTGTGACCGTGTCAAAGCTAATAGGTTATTCTTCTTGAGTCCAGCTTTGTCAGTTTTGTTTTTATTCATAAGCTTGGATTCATGATGTTGATTTCCAACTTGTGGTCCACACTGACATCTGAAATAATGCTTTTCCTGTTGTACCTCTAATTTGTGACTTTATCTGAATCAACAAGGTTGCATTACACCAGCAATGAGCCAGTCAGACAGCAAGCAGGAGAGGTCTTTGAAGTTTACTGAGCTTCTCAAATGAAAGTCTCTTTTTCCTTTGAGCTTTGTTGTATTCGAGGTCCCGCTGTGAAATACAGTATGGATGAAAGTTAGACAGGGACATGCAAAGTTAGTACTAGAAGTTACTTTTCTTGAAGTGCTGACAAATTTATTGTTCAGAGAATTGCTGAGAGTTCAAAGAGAGAAACAAAGACATGAATCACAACTGAAACTCATTTCTCAAAGTAAAGCCTTCGTTTCCTCCAGAAAAGGGTTATTTCATCACAGGGCTTTCATCCGATGAGTCGCGGACGGGTTTGTTGTTTTAGGCAGCGATGAAGTAAAGTGAAAACCAAAACCAATTGGTGTGATGAAAGTTAACGGAGGCTTGTCTATTGCTTTGTAAAGCGTGGAATTCAGAGACGGGCAGAGTGGAAGTTAACTGGATCTCGGCACAGGACGAACTTTCTTTTCCCAGTGAGGAAGTTCATTGGGGGACTGCCGCTGTGACCAATTGGTTGGTTGAAAGTTGATTAACCCCAACCCCCACCAGCCAACCACCCCCCTTAGTCACACACACATTTCAAAAGAAATCTGTGGGTGGGTGCATAGAGTAGTCTCCCCTCCCAAATATACACACACATATATATTATACACACATTGCACACTCACAAACAGTACTTCAATAAGCATGTGTGAGTGCATATATATACATGCATGCTTTTATTTATGTAAGGGTTATATTTGCACGTCTGTGCGTGCATATGTCTCTGAATACATGTCTTTTTGTTATTATCCCCGTGTGTGTGTGCCTGCCAGACAAGTGAGGAATTGGGGGCGTGACCCCGCACTGAAAGATAGAGAGGAGAAGGGATGGTTTTGTATCCATGGCGATAGGGAGAGTCAGAGCAGGAAGCTGACAGGAAGTCAGGGTGTTCCACGCGCCATCGGGGGCCCTTCCGTTGTCATGACGCTGTGAGCCGTTGTCATGGAAACTCCGCTGATTCAAGCTGAATGCTGATGGAAAACATGTCAACTAGATTCTTCAATGAAAGTATATCATCCACAGACTCAACACAGACTTGTGTGTGTAAAAGTTGAACTAAAACAAGGATGAATGAATCTGTATAATCAATATATAAACTGAATTAACTCCAAACTTTTAATATTCAACAAACCTAGGACAGAAAATCCTACAGCAAAATAATTTATTCAAATCCTGTATGAAGCCAGTTGTCTTTATGATTTACTTTCTTCTTCTTTGTGTCCTTTTATGTGTTCTACTTCTGCTGATTAAAACAGCAGCAGACTTCAGGCTCTGCTCTCCTCGTTAAATAGTGATCAATGCTTTTTAGATACCAGAAAATCTCAGTCTTTTTTTTTTTCCCCACCAGAAGCGGCTATAGCAGCTTGTGGCCCTGCTCCACTGGAGTGCTACAGGATTATTAATCACACACATACACACACAATCCTATTTCCATCACTTCAGAGGACATTGCATTCATTTTCTGGAGACTTATCCTTCTGTAACCATAACCACTACTTGCCTAACCTTAAACCAAGTCTTCACCCTAAAACTGAATGATTTATGTTGTGTTTTGTCCCAAAAAGGACAAGGAAGAATTCAATTTGCCAAATATTTGCAATCAAATTTATGTCCACACGCAAACACACAAACACACACGCATTTTTTTCCCTTTATTTTGACATTCTAGATTCACACTGAAGACATAAAAACTGTGAAATAACACATGGAAATTATGTGGTAGACCCAAAAAGTGTAAACAAAGCAAAATATTTTTATATTTTAGATTCTTCAAAGCAGCCACCCACTGAATGAGAAGGTGTGTTTGAACTTTTGACTGGTACTGTACACACCGTGCAGTATTTTCTCAATTTGTGCTGAGCAGATGGAAATGGTGCATCTCGCTGCTCTAACTAGGCAGGCAGATTAGTGGCAGACTGTGTTTTCTCCTCTTGTGTGTGTGTGTGTGTGTGTGTGTCCTAAATGTCATGTCACATCACACTCCTTACTGTTCACACATGATTTCAATTATCTTTTTTGATACTTGTGTTTTCACCTCATTTGTCAGAGACATTGGTCTGTGCATGCCTGAATCCCTGCATATGTGTGTGTGTGGACACATTTGTCATGTGTTTATGCAGGTCATTTATTCATAGCTTCTTGATTTGTCCTGCCTGCCTGGTTCGATTTTTAGCCCCAAGCTAAGTTTTGAGGTCAGTCCCTGCAGGGTCTCTACCTCTCACGGCTCATCAAAAATATCTGTGCTCCAGGGTAAAATGTGGAAGAAACATGTTCATCCATCCCCCTAAATTCTGACTTTAACCCAAGCCTGTAATTGGACAGCCCTAAATAAATGAAATGTAGGTGTAACAGCACAGTTTTACTGGTTAAAAAATCCAAAGAGAAATGAGAGATCTCTTGCCATTAATTGAACAAATATGAACCATCTTAATTCTTAGCTTGTAAGTTAATCTTCTGACCGTCTGTCATCATGCAAAATATAATCCGGAATTGATGAACTACAAGTGTTTTGCAATTATAGTCAGTTACACAGAGGTAAGAGGTAATTCAATATTTATATTTTGATTCTGACAGCAATGTCATGGAATCACATTTTATGAAAAATGACAAATATTCTCGTTTCAGCTTCTCTACTAGATTAATCTAGTAGTGTGGTTAGTACACGTGTAACTGTCCCCAGCTTTACCTCTAAACAAAATAACACAACCTCAGTGTATTATTCTGAAATTTGCCAAACCTTTTGTCATGTAGAGACCCAGCAGAATCTGACCAGCGATCACTTTTCCATTGTCAGCATTTTTCTTTTTTTTGCTTGAAGCTGAGCAGCGTTTTAAATAACAGAACTGTTTAGTTTTATTAGACGTTTGTGGAGCCTAAAAGGGGCTGCGAAGGAATTTGTGATACCCCATCTGGCTGCACATAGTGGGGCTGTTACCTGACACTGTATGAGTGCGTGCGTGCGTGTGTGTGTGTGTGTGTGCATGTGCATGTGTGGATTTTTTAACCCCCCAGCTGTTCCAACTGTATTACCACCTCCGACACAGGGCCCCAAATTCTCACGGTCACCTCAAAACTGACTCCCCTTATCCTCACCAGAATAACTGGAGTCCAAGACACTCCACACACTATTACACACACCCACACAGGCGTGCACACACACACACACACAGATCCCAGTGATAGGCTTGTCTGATAAGGTTTTGTATTGCGGCTCTAATGCTGTTGTGTCCCTGTAGAACAATGCGGGGTTTGTGTAGCACTCAGAAACAATATCCTCAGTTTAATATGGAGCCTAATCTCATCAAGTCATAACCTGAGTCTGTGCTGGACTTCACTGTAAGGTTTTGTTCATTAAGCCAGACAGAGGAGATGAATGGGAGACGTCTCTCATACTGCGTCATTAGTAGCAGGGCACAGACGGACCATAAAAGATCCCGAAATGCCTCTAATGAATAAAGTACGTGGACTGATTTGTGATTTTAAAGCTGTGTGACACAAATTTTCTATATATCATTACATATTCTATATTTTACTTTTTGGATGAACTTTGTAGTCTTATTCCTTATCCAAATCCAACAAGAGCCACTGTTTGGTTTGTCTGTTCTGGGTTCAACATGTAGAAGAGTACCTGCAGCATCTGTAGTTATAAAAGGCTACAAAAACATAATGAAAACACAGTTGTGCATAATATATTCCATTTCTGCTATGTTCTATGAATAGAGCCCCCTAAATCTGACACACTAGACCATTAAAATCTTCACTATCCTCTCTATCTAGCTACTGTATATAAATCCCCTGTCCTCTCTGCTTTGTTTTTGTGTAGCCATCTTGTTTACAGCCCTGTGCATACTTCCTAATATAATCTGCAGCAGATCAGAAAGAGGCTGACGGAGTTAAAGATAAGGCAGCAGAAACCGTGAGACAGTGAATGAGAGAGAAGTCAAGCGTACTAATTTAACCAGCTGACACTCAACACAGCTGAGTGCTATATAAGTTATAGTCTGGCCCTGGAGGTATGTGCCTGTATGTATGCGTGTAGATGAGAGTGTATGCGTGACACTGAGGTCAACAGGTGTCAAGTTTTATGTGACACGGATGTCGTGTGCTCAACAGTTATGGCAGTTGTTGTCTCAGAGTCCTTTCACTTGGCGAAAGATAGTTAACGAAAGTTGGTTTAATTAGTTGTAGACTGTAGGAATGCTACTCAATATGTGTTGACGGGCTTCATTTAAATACTGTCAGTTTTACAACCTCAACCATGTTGGAACGAAGACTGTGACTCAGGTTAGACTGGGTTTCCATATTGCCACGAGGATTGAATTGTGATGTCTCAATTTGGTTTTGGATGACCATGTTGGGTGGTCCACCACTTACGACGGGCTGGACAGAAATATCTCATCAATTATTGGATAGGTTGGACATTTGTGGACCCTAGAGAATAAATCCCAATAACGTTGGTGAATCACAGACTTTTCTTATGCCTTTTTAGTGAAATGTCTTGACAACTTATGGATGGATTGCCATGAAATCTGGTGCCCCAGAGGATGTGTGTATGAATGCTTTGTACAAGTGCTTTGTAAGCACAACCTCCATAACTGTAGTTTTTGCTGCATTAAACAAATATTTCACTTTTCCCTGCCTTGGCACCGAATCGTCTGAAATCATCGTTTGTTTAATGCTGAAGCCTCGTTCAAACTTAACCCTTCATAAGTGGATAAGTTCACAGAACTGTACACTCATACTTTGACTCACACTTTGACTGTGGGTTGATCACACAGGCTTTGTGTCCCTGGAGCAACACAGGGTTTCATTTATTAGAACAACAGTAATCACATCTACTGTTAAAAATCAGTTTGTGTTGGTGTAAATGCAGCCGATGAAAGATTCCCTCATCGCAGGGATTCGGGCTAAATCAGCCCCAGGAGTCCTGTAATCCAATGCAGTGCTATTCATTAGTGTTCAGCTGGGACCGGCTCACTTATCCCAGCACTAACAACATAGAGCCAGATTCAGTGAATACTCCCTGCAGCGACTCCATCCCAAAAAAACTCCCGTCTAGGGCCGATGCTGCATGTATTTAAAGAAGAAATCTTTTTCAAACTAGGCACTGTTAGACTTGAAATCGATGCAGTTTTAAATAGATCAAACACACGATCAAATACCTGCTCCAACTAGCTAGCTATATTTCTTTGCCCATATTTGATTGAAAGCAGTAACTTCATACCGCCTCTCTCTGGATTGTTGAAAGGAAAATTGGTAACTGAAGAAGTGCAATGGTCAAGGCCAAGTGGATACACCTAACAGTAAATGTCGACACTTCATCACAAAATAACTCCTGGAATGAGCAGAACATGATGGATTGATGCAAGACGATCTAAGGAGACACCCTAGCCTGTTGGGAGAGTGAAAGCAGACAATTTCATGACCTTTGCCTTCGTGATTGATCTGGCGACACCCGTGGTTACTGTGATAACAGGAAGTGTGGCTTAATACCACAGCAGACATTCTTTGAGCAGCTATTTTGTCAGAGATACATTATGAGAACAACAGGGATATCTGCTCACAGCTCTCTTACTTCTCTGTCCAAAAAATGCCAGACATGACCCAAAATCTAACAGGACTGCTTCATGATAAAAGCTAAAAGCGATAAAATGCTTTAATGGGCAATCACACTGAAATGCATCTGGCATGTAATCGTCTGTTGCGCTGCGCATTGTCTTTGATGGGAAATGGTTGGACAGTGGCTAATGCAGCCAAGAGAGTTTCCTGTTAGTTATATATGGTCACCCAGTTATGCAAGCAGCCATGCTCCACAATGCTTCCCAGCTGCTTTGCCTGATGCACTTTGCCCAGGTGTTTTTGAAGCAGACCCGCATGTATTAATGGGTGTCTATGTGGTTTTCCCTTTTAAATGTGAACTAATAGCAGAGGACAGGTTGGTTTGCATTAGCATGAACTAATTACAGGTCTGATACGGCGTTTGGAGAGTGAACAGTAAACAGTGAGGCTGATACCATTTAATATAACATGACAGACAACACAACGGCAACGCTGAAGTACTAGCATGCATCATTTCCAGTGATTCCCTTGTGCAATTTGAAGGTGGGAAAGGTGCCAGTAATGTTAAATACTGTACAGTATATACAGAGAGGTAACTGCTGGATGTAAATTGTAAAAACAGATTTTGTATTCAAATAAAATCTCAAAGATGATAGCTTTAAAACAGCTGTACAGATGTAAATTATTGGAAATGTAAATAAAAGATTTCATTTTCAAAAAACTGCACATTCCATTTTAGAAAATAAAATAATGTAACTTGAAGTAATCCCATTACCACCTCAGGAAGGTCAGCAATTATATTTTAGTGTAATTCACAGTGTGGGTTTGCATTTTGTCAGTCAAACTCTTGATCTGCTCACTCTGCACTTTAATGAACATGTGAATTTTAACATCCTCCTGATTGACAAGTGAGAACTAATGATCTTCACTTCTGCATTGCCTCAACATGTTTTGGTCACATTACATGTTTATGAGTGGTGCTCTTTTAGTAAATGATTCTCAGTGACTGACACTTCAGTACGAGAGGAGCTTGTAGTTGGAGTATCAGGTGTCTGGCTGACACACATCCTCATCTGGCTTTTCATTTCGCTTCATTATTCTGCCCCACACTGACAGCCGTGCAGTCCTACTCACTCATGCCAACACACAGGACAGAGTTCAAATTGGGCTGAAGCACAGTTATATTACAAATTGGAGTGGAAATCAGAAATTCACTCCATCAGTTTCCATTTGGTTTTCACTTCCCGTGATACAGGTGCTGAAAATGAGGTGTATAAATGTGTGACAATGAAGCAGAGCACTGTTGGAAAATGCATGTCTGTTGACCTTTCCTATATGAATAAAACACCATCCATAGAAAAGTCTTGTTGGTACCGCAGTCACATAACCCTTTAATGTCAGGTCTCTAGATCCTCCTGGGAAATCTGATAAATCAGATAGAGCTCAGATGGGTGGAATAACACAGTGATTCAGCTGTGAGCTTCATGCATGGCCAGCCTGTAGCCATGAATCCCCAGCACTATCTGCTGTGCTCCTGAAGCTGAGCACCGGTGTCTTTTTGCTCCTGGCTGTTCACCTGTGCGGCACTGTCTCATCTCCTCATTCCTCTGCTGCCTCCAGTGACTGACAGCCACTGTATCTCTGTGTCTCTTTAGCTCTTACAATACCATTAACTCACCACTGCTTAGTGAAGTGTGTGACCCGAAATGTCCATCAAAACCAAGTGGCTGCTGTTACATCTCTCCAAAAACCATGTAACAGTATTATCTTCTTGTGAAGCACATGTCAAAAAAGCCACAGAAATAGTTCACAAATGGCAGTTAACTTTTCACTGATTTATCATTTCTGCACTGCCTATGAACATGAAATAATAAGCTTTAATTGAAGAAAGATATCTGATGAGCAAGATGTTAATATTTTGTGATTTTTAAAGCAACCAGTCAGACTAAGATAAGATAGACTTTAATGATCCCACTACAGGGAAATCCACTTGTTTCAGCAGCTTGTGTACACAAGCTATATAAGAAAAATACTCATAAAGAAGCAATATATAGAAAAAATCAAAGATATACTCATAATAGGAAAAAATAGCAAATGAAAGGTCATATAACATAAGATAATAGTAAATATAATTAAAACAGTAAAAAGTAATTGAGTAATTAAACAGTGCTACATGAAGTCATGCTGGTGTTAAAGACACACTCTCTAACGCCGCTGCTGGAATGAAGGACCTGTGGTAGAGCTCCTTCTTACATGGTGGGAGTAGCAGTGTTCATGATGGATGTCAGCTTTGCAGTGCACAGAATCATGTTTATTTTAGTGCACTGTGAGGCATTTATGGCTTTATTACAAACAGTACAGAGAGATGATAAGAAATTGACCCAGTCTGGAAACTTGAACCCAGCATGTTACAGCTCATGTCAGCATCTTAAGTGCTACAAGGGCAACCTGGCAGCTGTACTTCTGATTAATTTTTCTCTGTTACATAAAGTTCTTGCAGTTGCAAAAATTAATACAAGGTCTTGAACTATTAGAGGACCTGAAGGTTATCTATGAATTAGAGCTTTGCCATTGTATTGTACTTGAGCAGCTTAGAGCACCGTATATATATCTAAAAAAAGCCACCTTCATATTCTCATATTCCTCCTTCAGCCACCTTTATGTATCTTCATTGAATTAAGCTGCTCAGAGGTGTAATCCATCACTGCAGAAAAACCGACTTGGCCAGCTCTTCCCTGTGAGTGCAGCCTCACTTAAATGTCTCATAGTCCCATCAAGATGCATCAGCTGACTCACCTGAATAAAGGGCGACTGCCGGCCCATCAGCTTTTGTGCCTTTGGCTTTCATAAATCAGGGCAAATCAAGTGAGGCCACGAGACACTGACCACATGGGGAGAAAATACGTTTGACATACATTTATTCTGGATCTCAAAATGTGTTTGGTACATTTGAAGACATCTCAAATGCATTTTTAATGCAGTTCCACGCTCTGATGATCAAGTTCTCATGCACATTACATTCTAAATCCATTTTCAGTCGTTCAGTTTTCCGATTTTAGGTCAGAATATTCCAAATACTTTCCCTTTGCAAATGGAAATTCTGTCTAATAAGCTGCCAGAAACCACATTGAAACAACAAGTGATCCTTGGGGTGTATTGTGTGAAAATGTGTGTGTGTGTGTGTGTGTTGTGTGGTATGCCAAGGGCAAATTAGATTAAAATCCCTCAGTGTGATGTTAATGAACCATTATTGGCGCTACAACCCCACAGTCGTCTCTATTCTTCACTCTTTCCTTTTTGCTTGCTTTCATTTGTTCCTCTCGTCAGTTTCTCCTCCTGTGCGCTAACATGAATATAATTATTTAATGCATTGAATTTATAGATGGCGGCCTGAATGACGCTGGGAAACAAGGCTGTAAATAAACTCCTATGTTTATTGTTATTTTCAGGGATGTGCTGGAGACCTTTGGGCATTTTCTTGTGATTTTTCTTCTGTCTATATCTAAGTCTTTCTGCTTTTTGTCTCATCACATTTTCTTTTTGTGAAAAGTTTCTTCTCTTTGTTCTTTGTTCTTTCTTCAGTCCTTCTCTATTTTCACCATCCACTTATATTACACAGACATGAAAGATGATCGCAAGCTGCATGTGCTCAGGTCAGTCTGCTCAGCCCATAATTGTCTACACTGTATAATATATTGGTCCAGTATTTGTCATTTCTTTCAGTGCAGTGTGGCACAATGTAGGACTCTGATCACGTGTTCCAGACTCAATCTTATCATTTCTCATTTGTAGTACTTATATTTTCCACTTCATTTCATATTTTTTCTTTCTTTTTTCTTTTAAGGACTATTTCCTTATTCCCAAGGTCAGGAATCAGCTTCATCTAACGGTGAAGAAGCATCACAAAGAAAGCTGTGATTATATGTATTCATAATTCATTTTAAGGTTTAAGAATTGAGTCCCTGCTTAGACTTTTAAAGACCTTTTCGATTCTCAGGTAGTCTGTTTTCAGCTCTTCCTCCAGCCAGTCAGCACAGACCCCCAAAAGCAGAAAAGAAAGAAAAGATTTTTTTTACTTTTAACATCAGTCTCCATGAGGAAAGAAGCAAGAGTGAGTTAAAAAAGTGTGAAGTACAACATGAAATCCCCCCCGTGGCTGCATCAGTCTCATCAGGGTTTGTTGAATATTCATTAATGCAGAGGATTTTATAGCTGATACACAAGAGATGGACACACTGCGTTGCATGTCGTCACAAACACAATTGATAAAACTATATGAACAAGTGCATGCTGTCCCAGTGTTTTAATCCGGCTGCTGTACACAGTAAACAATAGGATTATACAGTGTTCATCTGTGCCACATGGACAGACCTAATGTAGTGGTTATGGTGGTATTTGCTCATGACCTAAATCTGATTCGACACGGCTTTCATCTTCCTGGAAAAGAGGTTTTTGGTTTTCTCAGTGCGCAGTGAAAGATCAAAAAATAAATGTGTTGTTTTACTTTTTATTTATTCATGTGTTTGTGTTCTGTGATGAGTTTTGATATTGTAATATGTGGTAGTCTGTATCTGTCTGATATTGTAATCCTCTCTATATAGAGGGTAGCTCAGCAACAGGCTTCGTCACATTGTGCGATGTGTTGCTGCACAAGTTTCGATCGCATGAATCTGATTGTGTCTTAAGTGCTGCTGTCACTACCCGTGCAGGGCCCCTGATGGGCTGCTAAAACTCCTGAAGTATGTGTCCGCTTAATGGAAGTAAAATCTTGGCAGAGTGTGTCAATGTTGCGATTTTTGTACTTTCCCACAAGCAACACTTAATAATGTTGCTGACATTATCCATCTGACATGAGTTCACTGTTCTGCTGCAAATTAAATGTTTAGAACAGTGGTTTTAAAAGTCAGAGCCTGCCCTCAGACAAAGGCTGGACAAAGTTGCCTCCTACCTCCTGTAGTTGACTTGACTGAAATTTTGCTCAGTTTCTGGATGCCTGTGGGATCATTACTATCCTGTTAAATCCCACTCAACATTTGAGCCAAGAAAGCCTAATATTGCTGTTTGACATAACTTGAGATCACATTTAGGCTGCTCTGTGTGAACTCCTTTTGATCATTAATGTTTTTATACTTCCATTCATTTAGAATGAAAGACTGGGAAGAGCTGCTTTTCACTTTGAAAATCCCTGAATAGGAAAATATACTGACGCAGTGTTTAGGCAGCTATGTCACATACACCAAGTGTATGTTTTAATATACAGATATCATGGATTTGCTGTTATCAGTTAACATGTTGACCATTAAAAAGAGAACTGACTCATTCCTGTTAGCATGAGCAGGAAGAGTGGAACAGAGAGAGAGACATGGATATAAACAGAAAGAGGGGCTTCAATAGAAATAGCATGTGTAAGAGAGAGAAGTGCATTTTTGTGTGTTTGCGCGTGTGTGTGTTATTCAGTGTCCTCAGATGTCATGGGGCAAGAGAGGACGGCTCGAGAGGGACACAGAGCTATTAGTGAAGGTACAGGTAGTATGAGCATCAGTTAGGCAAGGAGCACTCACACAGATACACACACTGAATCCTCCAACTGTGACTTCATACATCATTGTCTCCTCTGCTGTCCCTGTGTGAAAATTACTACCATGAAATAGATAGCTGTGTCTGCATGTGTGTGTGTGTGTGTGTGTGCTGATAAAACTGATGTTAATGGCGATGCAGTTCCCTCCTGCACACTGTAAAGTGGTCCACTGTATAGTGATAACCAATGATATTGGTACCCTGTGTGTCTATTAGCGAGACCAAAGGTTAGTGTTCTGCCGTTGCTTCAACTCGGGCACCTGTGTGTGTGTGTGTTGCATCATTTTCCGCCTGTGAAAAAAACGCTTATAGGTGCTGCGTGGCTGTAGAGGGAATCAAGTCACTTCATGTGCAGCAGCTGACAGAATGGCCAGAATGGTCCAATTAAAATCAAACTGGGTAAGATGGCAGCCTGTTGTCAGTGTTGCTGTTCTTATCCAGGCTATCTCAAGATTGGCTCTTAGCACAGAAAACTTGGTGACATCACATATTTGGCACAGCGTTGGGACATTTTCCTCTCTTATTGAATGAAGTCTATTTCCAGGCAGGCTGCGTAGTTATGAAATGCATCCCGTGAATGACAGAAAAAGCCACTCATCATGAGGCAAAGTTACACAGCAGCTGGTTTGCGGTTTCACCTGTCAGTCTGTACATTTGTGTGTGTTTTTTCAAATGCAAAGTGACACTAATAGCCTTTCTCTCTTTCTCTCGGCTGTAGTTGTGGCAGCAGAGCCGCTGGTCCGAGGCCTGAGGAAACTCCCAGAAGATATCGACTGGTCGTACTCAGGTCAGTATGAGCCCTTTCTGTCTAAGGAGAAAGATTTTTGACTGTCGTGTGCACAGCAGGAGCGGCCTACCACAAAGATGACAGAGATTCACAGTGATTTGAGGTGTTTTCTGTCTATTGTGGGTCACATAGTGCATCTTACAGGTATTCACTGACCAACAGTGTAATTCAGCCAATTGGATCTAAAGCTAAGTACAATTTTTATAGTTAGAAAATGTTGTTCATACATATTTTTCAGAAAATGTTCTACATCAATAATAAAGGAGCAATACAACACAAGTGTAATAACCACAGCAGCTGTTTCTGAGTTCTTAAACGACCTGATTGTTCAAACATAAGTCACTGACAGGATGTTGCACTTGGAAAGCCCCAGACATCGGGTTGCCCTCTGCTTGTCTCTGCTTGTCACATCACACACGCACACAGACACGGTCAGTGTGAACAGTCTTTATATCACATGAATTGAAGGAATTATCTGTCAACATCTCCCATTAGAGAGCCTTGAACTGCTTCCGACCATATGGTTGGATGACATCAGCTAACTCAGCACAAAGCCCCCGCTGGGCTAAGCTGTGGTCCAACAGAAACAAAGAGTGGACACAGACAGACAGTAATGGTCCCAGAGGGAGAGATTAGCCTCTTTATGGTCTGTGGGGGGGATCAGGAGGAACGATCAGGCTAAACAGGTCAACAGTGGGCTAAATACAGACTATTAAACTTATTAACCTGCACCCCAAGTGGCCCCCTGCCGATAATTGACACATGTCATCTGAAGCTGATACTACTGTATGAGGCAGGCAGAAGAAGCCTTGTCTATAATAGTGCCTCTTCTATGAGGTCATTAATTGATCAACCATCTTGAATTTCTAGCATGACTGCAAATTAGACCAGCAGCTTATCAGCTGAGAAGTTGCTGATTTGTTCACTTGTAGCTTGAGCACAATCATTAGTCGATTAATCACCATCATCATCACCAGCTAATTTGATCATTTATTAATGCTTTCGTGCAGAACAACTATGGATACAATGGGATGGACTTTTTTTCTTGATGCTGTGAAAAAGAAAGGTATCTCTGTGGTTTATGTTTAGTGTCTGTGTTTTTGACTTATCGACCAATCACAGACAGAGTTGGGCAGGTCTTTATGGGGAAAGAAACGGTGAAAAGAAATGAATCTGAAAACTATGCTATGGAATAACACGAGAAACTGCGGTGACCACAGTAATGAGCTTAACTCCATGGTCGGCGTCACATGACAGCCCTAAAAAAAAATCAAAAAAAAAATCTATTGATCGAGAAAATGATTGACAGATTAATCAATAATGAAAATTATTATGAGTTGCACCCCAGCTTGTAGCCGGAACAGCCGCATGTTGAAGAAAACCAAATATATTTACTGATAAAGGACTCGGGTAATTGCAGGAAAAGCACAAAAAACATTATTGATCTTACTCATAAACAGAACTACTTTTTTTTTCTGGCTTGACTATTTTTTAAAAGTAAGTATTGATGACTTGTAGCAACATTTTGAGCAGCCCAGTAACGAGAAGGGAGTTGGCAGTGCTGTTCTCCGGTATGCTCGATCCAGCGTTTGAAGCCCTGCCGCAGGTACTTAAAAGGGAAAAGCTTAGGATTGCACAGACACACAGTTAAGTCACAGTCTGTCACTCAAAAACGTGAAACTGTGTTCAAGAGCCAGAATGGGAAAAAAGGTAAGAATTGAATTTACCAGAAAGTGTGTGAAGATTCTTCTTTTTTAGTCTGTAAACTTTAAGGCATCAGTCCTATACGTACATTTAAAAAAAAAAAAAAAAAAATCCACTGAAACCATGACACAATCTGACACAGGCCAAAGACTACAGCTATACACAGTAGATGAATAATCACCATACATACTGCACCATTATTTCTTATGCAACTGACAAGAAATACTCTACATGCTTTCTTAGCTGGTTGTTCCCAACAACTGAACAACACTTTCACATTCTTGGTATTAAATAAATATGGAACACAGAATCAAATTATTGCAACATGACCAATTTGTTGAGCTACAGCAAATGAAGCTACATGAACTTATTCTTTACTTCTACTACAGCATTAAATATGAAACCTGCAGATGAGCCATGTTGTAATGGACTTATATTAATGCAGTGATTCAAGGCAGATTCATTCACATGCAACAGTACAGCTGTGAGATTTTGTCTCTTCTCATATCAGTCAAAGCAGCATGAATATCAATAGATTCACATGTATTTTCATCTTGAAGATTGTTTTCTTCCCGTCTGTCAAATCTTCACAATCAATTCGCGGGCACATACACCCTGTTCAACAAAGTGTAGTAGGTTTTTTGTGTGATACACTGAAATGGACATGACAGACGAAAAGCCTGTCTGCAGTCGAAATGAAGTGGAAACGCCTTTTCTTTTCTGTCTGTGTCTTCTTTTTCTAACTTCAATTTCTTTCTTTCTTTCTTTCTTTCTTTCTTTCTTTCTTTCTTTCTTTCTTTCTTTCTTTCTTTCTTTCTTTCTTTCTTTCTTTCTTTCTTTCTTTCAGTTTTCTCTCTGTTGGGTTTATGAGTTCATCATCACAACTGAATTCAACTCAGTGGCAGTTCATTTGGATTCATTGAAACTGTAGCCATTCCTACATCATGTACATATGTGTGTGTGTGTGTGTGTGTGTGTGTGTGTGTGTGTGTGTGTGTGTGTGTGTGTCCACAATCTTGTTTTTCTGAGCAGCTCTATTTCTTGCATTGTGTTGTGCACTGAGCCGTGAGTAAAAGCATTAACATGTGAAAGAAACGCACTTCATTGTGAGGCACTGTGCACAGCTTTTTGGTTGGGTCAGAAGTGGGAGGGCGAAGGAAAATAAAGGGAAATAATAGAAAGAGGGGTCAGGCAGTGAGCGAGTGAGTGGAGGAGAGAACGAGAGTTGAAAAAGAAGAACTCAACTGAAGGGAAGAGAGAGGCAGGAGAGGAAAGTTTAAAATTAGGCTACATCAAAATCACAATACACTTTTTCAAAGTGGTTGCGTCAAACAAACTATGGTTGTTTGATTTGATTGATTTTTATCAAGAGGTTTACATTTTAAAGTTACTAACAGTTAAATACAGAGATTTTTTTGTTTTGTTTGTAAAATTAGGACTCTCCACAACAAGCCAGTTAGTTTTATGTTCTGTCATCAATGCTGGACTAACAAATAATAGTTATAAATTATGGGCGTTAAAGTCAAAATGAGTGAGGATTCAGGACATCAAGTCATCGAGTCAAATCGCTTGCAAAGTGCAGCTAAAAAAGAAAGTCAGAGAAATGCAAAATGATCTTAGGCGTAAGCTAATAAAGACAGATTGAAGTATTTGTTAATAAAAGCAGCACTGTCCTTCAGCATGTCTTACAGGAATTATAATGTGAATACTGGAGCAGATTTATGACACAAAAAAACCCCCAAAATATTTTCCCTGTTTCTTCTCTTACTTTTTAAATTCACAAATGTGTGCTCATATTCAGTTACAGGACATCGAACCTCCTCTCAGATCAGCTGGTCTCATGTTCTGGAAGTGCAAGTTTATTTCCACAATGTAAAAAACCCAATTTAATCCCTTGTACACTATGAAGACCTAATCTCTAGAGGTGGGGGCAGTTTAACAAGCTGCACGTTGTCACCTTATGAAGTTATGTTAAGTTTGCTAGCTCACTGAGCAGTCCAGTATTCACTTTCCTTTAACCTCTGTTTTGTTTTCTACCATCTCCTGAGAGGAATATCTCTCTCTGTAGCTCCCTAATTATGCACAATGTTCACTAGCTAGTTGCTAACTGTCTGTTTACTGTTTGGTGATGGGCAGGTAGCACACAGTGGGTTTATCTGACAACAGCTGCATGCTACTCTACAAATAAGAGACATCCAAAACAGTAAAGTTGTATGCTGTAAAACCAAAACAGTGAGCTGAAAGGCACTAAAATGAGTAACTATTAATATGAAAAAAATGCATTGGAGCAGCTTATCTGAAGCATTTTTAGTATGTTAGCTTTTGATGCAGATTTTAAATCTTACAATATCAGAATGTTTCTACCTTAGTTTTTTAAGCTGATCTCAATAAAAATGTATTTGTAGCATGGCAAAGCGTATTTAAAAGTGTTAAAATTGAGCCTGGAGGTACACTGTGCACCGTACTGTTTGTCTGTGAAAGAATCCCTGCTTCTCCTCCTCCGTGTTGTTCTCATCATTCCTGTCTGCTTTGTCTCCAGGGGTTCCCTGGGATCCTTCTGCCTGGAAGACACCCCCAGGGCCCCATATGTTATGTGTGTACGTGTGCATGTGTTTGTGTTTGTGTATAATTGTGCACTCTGATAATCCAGAGTTTCCTCCTACAGGCAAATGCAATGGGTCACAATACATTTTTCAAATAATACACAACAAAACTACAAGTCCTTATAGGAATACCATAGTTATATTATACGGCTGCTACTTGTTTGCTTTTTAATGTATATGTATTGAAACTGCATTTTAAGCCATTTCCAATGAGTTAGTTGCCACAGAACAACATAAATAAGAACAGAAGATACAATTAGATGAGACTAAACTTAATTGTTTCCTATCATTAAAGCAGCAACATTAAGAGGAACAAAAATAATGTTATAAAATCAAAATATTGAATTCATTACTGATCTCCCTGGTCTCCCTCTCCAACTAAGTCTTACTCAGGGGCGATGCAGGCTTCAGTATTCTCCTGGTGCTTTTTCTGGGGCACATTCACATCCTCTTGCAGATTTTTAATATGAATACTAATGCCCGTCCATGTAAGTTCATACAATTCTGTGCTTAAATAATTTCTTTATGTTCTAAATTAGGAGAAGTAGACTGTGGCAGACACAAAGGGCGTTATATGTTCACATTTAGAATCAGATCACCCTCTTGGTTAAATACTGCAGTAGTTTCCAAGAAAACACCATGTATCTGCCCTTCATTAGTACAGCAGAACCATTAGGATTACACAGCATGAGGTGACGGCTCCATCTAACCAAACCACAGAAGAATTCTCCATGCAAGATTTACGCTAATCGTGGCAATGTCAAAATGGTAATTTTGGATCAGTATGCAGATGTGAATAGTTTAAACTCCTCTTCCATTCGTTCAGTGCTATGTAAACATTATGTGTAACTGTCACCAGTGTTTTTAAAAATGAAGGGATGGTGGGGTGGTGTTTAGCTCAGTTGGTGGAGCGGCCGCCCCATGTGTGAAGGCTCAGTCCTTGCCGTGGCAGCCCAGGGTTCAAATCCAACCTGTGGCTCTTTCCCGCATGTCATTCCCCATCTCTCTCTCTCCCCACATTTCCTGTCACTCTTCAGCTGTCTCTGTACAATAAAGCTCAAAAAAGGCCAAAAAATATCTTTAAAAAAAAAAATGAAGGGATGGTAACATCAAAAGATCTGTTTCTAAGATACTGTAGCTGCAGTTTTCCTATATGCTCTAGGGTTGAACTCGGCTTATCGTACCTTGAAAATCTCATCCTGTTGCAACCCTACTCATCATATTATACTGCAGTGTGCAGTGTTTCTCTGTCTGATAAGGCTTCAAACTAATGTTCTGGCCTTTCTGTATCATAGTTTAGTTTCTCATCAGTACCTGACACAATACTGTTTTCAATATGAAGATCCAATAAAGTCTGTTTGTCATCTACGTGATGAAAAGACGGACACCGTCTTTGTATCTATGGTAACAAGCTTTGTAAGATGTATGCTCTATGCCGTATGAGATGTAATTACAGGCGATTAGCATAATCCTGCCAGTGAGAAAGTAAAAGCATTTTAGAGGTGTGACTAAACCTGCCAGGCTTGGCACAGAATCAGACAAAAAGAGCACATTTATAGCTGTGCTTATCAATGTTTTACATTAACAACAGACCTAATAACTTTAATCTGAAAGGTGTTGCTTGTAGTGACACTAAAAAAAGAAATATCACCTGACCCTGCAGTTCTCCTCAGCTCCAGGGAGCATTTTTGTGTCTTTCAGCTCATTTATTTGGTTCCACTGCCTTCGACTTTACTATTAGGTTCACTCTCACCTCTCAAATCCACTGTGGTCCAAGCCATAGCACTCTCTGATGCTACCCACCCAGCAGACAGGTCACAAGATAGTGACCAGCCAGTGAACATTGTTGCTTTAGCAGCTAAAGAACCAGATATTGGGGTGGTGTTTAGAGTGTGTGCCCCATGTAGGAAGGCTCAGTCCTTGCAGCAGCCGCCCAGGGTTCGATTCCAACCTGTGGCCCTTTGCAGCATGTCGTCCCCCTCTCTCATTCCCCGCCTTCCTGTCACTCTTCAGCTATCTCTGTCAAATGAAGTCTGACTCCAAACAAATGCTAACGTCATGTCATGTCTTCTAGATGTGTAAACAAGAAGCTGTTTGCTGACGTGATGTTTACCATACCCACAGAATATTATAACATGTCAGTGTTGTGTTGTCGGCTTTTTCTGCTGCCTCCGAAATTGCCCAAGATTTATTTCATACAGTGCTGATGGCTGTAGAAAACATTATAACTTGACAAATATATACAGTAACCCCACAACATCAGTGTAGTCATTTGAAAGCCTTCATTCTTCTTCATTCTGTTATCTTTATTCTGCGGTGGGTTTGATTACATAATTATCGTAGAATGCATCCCTAGTTATCTGTTAGAGGCTCTTAGCCTGAGTTGAGTGTAATCCTTGTAAGTACACATCAACATGCCTTTGTTGATTTTATTATCACAATTTTAATGAGAAGGTTATAGTCCCGTGAGGGTCTAAAAGCTGTTGCAGATGCTTTCCCAGTGACAAAAGAAGAACGCTGGAGCTTTGATCCTCGAGTGTCTCTCAGCCAGGAAGCTGTTTTCTCCTTCTCTCATCTCATGTGTGTATTGTGTCTTTTTTTTTGTATACATGTGTGTGTGTTCACCACCCACTATGTTCTCAACCGCTCTCTTAGTCACCAAATACTTTAGGCTGGCGTCTCTTCTGCTCCAGTTGTCGCTCAGCCAATGTGGCTGCTCCTGGAGCCTCGTGGGAGACATGAGGTAATGATGCAGAGGTGTATATGTGTGCTCCTTTATTCACACAACACACACCCTCTGCCCACCATTTTCTTTTCTTGCTCCTTGCTTGTGCCAGTATGTGGCCGGGCTAATGAGTTCACACGGCCATGACAGGCAACCATGAACTGAGATGACCTCATTATCCGAAAATTATAGCCGCAGAGCAAGGTCATGTTAGCCAACCTGGTCAGTCTATTTCTCTCCTATGACAATCACAGGTGGGCAGATTGAGCTATAAGATGCAGAAACATTTAATTATAGGCAGGAGTAATCTCATTGGTTCAGGTAAACATCAGTGGGCGGAGCCACAGGAGCATACTTCTTTTGTTTAAGTTTTGTGCTGCTTTATTTTTGAGTTGCCTTCGCTGTATACGATGAGATAAACAGTCAATCAGTTCAGAGATTCAGTCTGCCATTGTTTAATATTTAAACTCCACACAGAGTCTTCTCCCAATCGTCTCTCGCTCCAGAGACTTGTTTTATATTCACACGTCTAGACGGAGCAGAGATCACATGAAGAGCATGCCGGGACTCTGATTCATACCCCAAGTCTTTTTTTCTTCTTTTGAATAATCTGACAGGTCTGATTGTCAGATACGCCGGCTGCTGATGTGTGTGACAGTCCATCATTAACATAGTAGATCTTGCTGGATGTGTGTGTGTGTGTGTGTGTGTGTGTGTGTGTGTGTGTGTGTGTGTGTGTGTAGTCCTTTCTCTGCCATTCATAATAGATTCATTTAGTAGCTTAGATCTTCGTCAGCCTCTGGCGCGCTCTTTTATATCAGTCAGTCTGTGTGCGTGCGTGGGTGGGTGTGTGTGTGTGTGTGTGTGTGCGCCCATGAATGCATTCATAGACATTGATTCTGCAGAATAGAAATGACTCCTATCGTACAAAGGAACGGTTCTTATTTTTCTGCTCAGACTTCTGCTGTGTTATAATCGAAGAGTCTTTCTGCGAACTGAGAAACTGATTGAAACACATGACACCAGCTCAGACACTAATGGTAAATCTACCATTGAACATTGAGGTTTTTGGATGATTTGTTTTTAGTGCTAAGCAACAAACTGTATCTCACGTGACTAAAAATGTTGGTGTTTTTCCAAAAACTAATATTTCCCATTAGCCTCGTGGCCTCCTAACCTCCCCTTTTCATTTGAAAGTGATGTTTCTGTACTTTACCATCATCTGCAGTCACCAGAATCCCCCGGGGGCTTTAGCAACACCTTCTTCTTGTTTTTCTGCCGCGAAGTGTTCCCGCAGTTTACACTCCAAATCGGACCAGGAAACTCTTGAGGTACAACTACAGTGTCCAAGGCGAGGGTCACGGGACCACAACACGGCTAGCACTACCTCTAGTCAGCTAAACTGCATGTTTGCTGTTGGCCATCACTAATGGCTATGTGAGATGTTATGTGTAATTTTCTTTTACAATATTTCGGTGGCCAAATTTCTTTTGCTCAGCAACACATATTAAAGAATCAGAGGGGAAACTTGATAATATAAAAAATAGACAAGCTTAACTAGCTAGGATACATAAAAGTAGCCTGCTGACACCTTTGGCGTTGCGGGTCTTTGCAGTTAAACACAGAATACTACAGGCTGCTAATAACAGTATATATATAGTATATATATAATAGTGATTGCTCCTTTCAGTTAGTGTGTACCAGTAACCATACCACTGAGCCAGCAGGCATAATACCAGAGCACTGTGACTGGGACAACTAAATGGCATGCAGCTTCTATGAAGATAATTAATTCCACATTTATGTGTAATGTCTGCTCTGAAAAAGGTTTATTATTGAAGCTGCTAGAGGCTTTCTTATTTGTGTGAATAATAATTCAACTAATTAGTTCTGTAATGATGATTGTCACTGTTTTAATTAGCAGACATTTCTTGGTTCCAGCTTCTCAGATGTGGGTTGATTCGGTCCTATGCCCTTTTTTATGTCATTAAAGTGAGTATGTTTGAGTTTGGACTGTAGATTGGGCATTTCTCTGATTGTATGTGTTAATCGGTTAATTTAAAGATAATCAACAATTTATAAATCATGTAAAAAATCAGTAGTTCTAAACAAATGCCACATCTCAAACCTTTTAGGAACGAGACTGTGGCATTGAATGCATGAGAAGAGGTTAAATGATTCAACTGCATGTGGTTTATCCTGCCGACCAGACAATGATGCAAATTCAAAAACATTGTGGGTTAAGCTAAACCAGCAGCCGGCTCTCTGCTTTTAATATTCATATTCATAAGAAATTCAGCTATTTTTGCCAGCAGTGATGCAAACAGGAGCAGACAGTCCCCAGAAAAGTCGAGCCCTACATTATTCAATTTAATAATCCTGCATGTTTTCTGAACTGTTAGCTCGCTCAGCAGTGCAGAACCTTCTCACAGAGGGTGAAATCAGCTGTGTGTGTGTGTGTGTGTGTGTTTGTTTGTGCCATCCAAAGGAGCTTAATTGGTGTAAGCGTAGGCAGGAAGAGGGAGACAGAACACGCACATGTGCCGACGTGCACTTCTTTGCATGAAACACACCTCTGTACCGTGTGTGTGTGCGCGTGTGTGTGTACACAGAAAAACACTTTCACTCTCCCCCTTTTTCCTCTTTTCTGTCCTCTCTGTCTTCCTCGGTCCTCCCCCTCTCATCCCCTACAGCTATTCTTTTTTTGTCTCTCCCATTTGGCTCTTGTATCTTTTCTCTGGTCTTTTCTTCTTCACCTCCTCCCTGCTCCTCTTTGCACTCTTACCTTTGTGTCCTCGGCAGCCTCTCCACTTTGTCCTCTACGCTCCTCTCTCGTCTCACGTCTCTTCCCACGAGAGTTAGGGGTGAGCTGAAATGGGGGGGGGGCAAAAAGAGGAGCAGCAGGCACATCAAGTGTAAATGGTTTCTGCCTTGACCACTTTAACAGCTGACTGCTCTTTGAGCTGCTGCAGAGGACAAAGTGTCTTGACAAAGTTTCGGACATCTTTACCTGTCTTTTAGTTCCAACTTCAGTTCATCAGAGATCCGAAATGTAATTTACATATTTAATCACCTAAATTTTACTCCTTGACTGAAAGCGAGTGGGTGTGCATGCATGTGTGTGTTTATGGATTCAAATGAACGCAAGAAAGTCTAGCTTTGGGGATTTTTTATTCCTTTCTCCAACCTGTCAGCTACTTGTTGCCATGGCAGCATTATATCAAAAGAGTAACTTGGTGTGTGTGTGTGTTTGTGTTTGTGTGTGCGCGTAACGCTGACAGATGTGGCTTCAGAGGCCAGATGTGGTCATTGACACACTGACAACCCCCTGTCATTTGCCCAGCACACAGAGGGCACGAGCACTTTCATACAAGATATAGGTCATGATGAAAATGTGGAGCTGACAGATGTTCAATAAAACATACAGAGATCAAATGTGATACTAAAATTACACTCCAAGAAACAAACAAACACACAGCTTTGGTAAAAACACACATATGACACAAAAACGACCAAACGTGAGAATAATTCTGTTATGACATCTGTTATGTTTTAATTATAACATTCCCCTTCAGTCACCTCCAAACACTCCCAAAAGGATTGTTTGTTTAGCTCACACATGAAAAAACTGAAAAGCTTCTCTTTATTCTATATAATTGAAAACAAATAGAACAATAAAAAATAAACCATGTGCATTATATTTTTGCTTAGTTCCACTTTGACTATATTTGAACAAATTTTAACACACCACTGTTGTCTTATCCGCAACTCAACACATTCTTACCCAGTTTGCGTTTGAAGACCTGCTCCTACTCTGCCATGGCTGAGTCACTCTCCTCCTGTGCTTGTCTAGTTCGTAGTGCTGGTTAGCATCTTAGCTATGCCTGCAACGGTATAACCAATCAGAGGCATACTCGGTAGCCAGGTTCTGAATGTGAGAAGGGAAGGTTGATGCCACTCTTATGTATCTGAAACCACAGCTAGCCTGGCCGACTACATTGTTCAAAAATACACCTAACAGCACCTCAAAAGCTCACTAACTAAACATATCATGTTTTTTTAATTCTTTGATTTACTCAGAAATAGTTACACTATGTAAGTCTCCTTCTAACCACCACTTGTTTTTACATTTAAGTGAGCAAGGCTAGCTGTTTCCTCCTAGCTTGGTTCCAGCCCACTAAATCTCAAAATGTCAAAGTACTGCGATAACACAGTCTTTGCTGTTTGAACAAAATAAAATGTTCAGTATCAGAATAAAGTAAATAATAAAGTAAATACTTTAAATGGCTATAATGGTTGCAAGATGCAACATACATCCTGCAGGTGTGCTCTCTTTGTTTGACAGCATGCTGCAGTAAACATGGTGGCTCTACTCTTTCCTGTGTTCTGGTCTGTTGTTTGAGTGAAGGATATTATATCGGACTTCTGTCGGTAGAATTTAATTCTAGACTGGGTGTAGTGTCATTTCATGGTTGTTATGTGACCTGTCTGTTGTTTGGGTTTCTGCGTTGCTCGGAAAAATAATCTCGACAACAATCCTCCTTATATCTTCTATAACAGGACTGTCCAAAGTGAGGTTTCATTTGGTCTGCCAGGTGATCACTCCAACTGTGTGAAGCCACAATATTACAGGAGGAAACAAAACAGCTCTTACTCGTAGACATTGTATATTTGACCAGTTAACAACTGCTGTAAATAAAACGCGACTGGATGTTGCTGAACTAGTGAACTTATTAAACCACAACCCTCACTGTATTTCATTTCATTTGTACATGCAGGTTCAACTGCAGCTGCCAAAGGCAGCAATACAACACATGAAAATGATTTAGTGGAACTTAGGTTAAACAAGATCTTTAACTCTTCCACACTCACACACACACACACACACACGCACGCACAACCGACGCACACAACTGACACAACGAGGAATGTAAAGCCAATACCTGTTAAATCATGTGTGACCAGTTACAGTTAAACCATCTGCTCTGACCTCATTAGACCCTTTGTCTGTACTGTGTACTGTAAAACAGACACACACACACACACACACACACACACACACACACACACACACACACACACACCTACACACACACTCACACGCACACTGGATAAGCAGCGTCTAGTGATGTATTTTCATTATCTAGTAAGTGTTTGCTCTGCACAGATAAAGTAGAGCATTTTGACAACCACATTTTTAATAATATTGCTGAATAATGCATCCTAATCCTAATTACACATACTTTTTTTATTTGTCAGTGTTCTATGTTCATAACTAAAATATTAGTCATCATAATAAATGCAGTTCGGAGACTTGCCTGGAGGAAACGACTAAATGTTAAGAGCGGATGAATGCATGCACCGTGAATTAACACATTCACTCATGCAAAGACATGGAGCTGCTCATGCTTGCACACGAATATATACAGCAGTTCAGTGTGTTCGCAGGTAACTTGGACATGTGCATTAATATTTCAAACACACCACACACTGCATGCCAATAAATGTGAAGGTACAGTACATATATATATGCCAAGAAAGAAAAAGGAATAAATAAAAGCTCACACACGTCACGTCAGTAGACGTAAAAGCAGTTAGTGTGATATGCAAACACGCACACTCATAAATAAAAAACCTTTTATCTCTCTGCTTTTTCTTTCACCCTGTTTTGATTAGGGATTTTGTGTTGCATGTTAGGCTGCAAATTTTGCCTGTCCTTGCGCCGTTCATATTCTTTTACATTATTCATGTGAAAAGCCTTGTTAAAACACACAAATACACACCCACACTGTATCAATACATTTAAACAGACTTCGTGCCGTGCACTCTCACCCATAAATAAAAACGCAATTCACAGAATACAAGATACGCACTCATGCATTAACAATAGCAGTGTGACCAGTAATATTTAATTTACAGTTTGACCATCTGGCCTTGTTAGAGCTACTCAACAAACAAAAATACACATTACTAAACATGTCGAACAGATGAACCTTTGAAGATAGATAGATAACTGCTGGAGTCTCTGTGTGTTACCTTCAGAATTTTACAGTTTTACACCCTAAACACAGATAACTTCCAGATTTACTGAGGACAACAGATAAAAAAAGACAAAGATTTTGTAAAATTGCTTGACATTTTCAGGCCAGAAGTCCTTGAAGTCTCTTCATTTATCTGCCTCTCTCTGTCATTTTCATGCAGGTACCCTGAACCAGCGCAACTGGGGTAAAAAATACCCGTCCTGTAACAGCGCCAGGCAATCTCCTCTGGATGTCGACGAGTTATTTACCCAAGTCAGACTGCAGTACCAAAATCTGCAGCTCGAAGGCTGGGACAAACTGACAGCAGAATCCAGCACCATCCACAACAATGGGAAGACTGGTATGTTGATCTTCTTCTTATATACCTCTCCTCTTATTGGAGAATAAATCTTATCAGCCCAAAGCATGATTTGGCCACAGTCTAAATCTTTCTCCCAAGATTTCTTCCAGTTCAATCCAAGGAAGTCATGTTTGCAATGTCAATCTGCAGGAGATCAAACAACAAGCTGTTTCTGATAGATGATGAGTGACATGTAGGCCTTTTCTTTTTCATCCCAGATAAGCACATATTAAAGCAGCAACCAGAGGAGGAAGATACAGTGTGCAGTAGAATCAAACTATGGAAATGATTTTGACGTTATTCTGGTGCTGTAAAACACAACATCTTAATCCCTAGATGTGGAAAGAAGCTTAACTTTCCAGATGAAGAAAGAAAATGATTCACAACTCAAAGGTTAATGAGAGACAGAAGCAGTGAGGATTTAAAGGAGAAAGAGGGAAGGAGGGAGAGACCAAGTAATAACCGAGGGACGCGACCAGAGGGATAACAGTACCGAGAGATCATGTGGAGAGAGACGGAAGATCGATGTCAAGAGGCAGAGATGAAACTGAGCAACAGAAAAGAGGCAACAAAACAGAGGGAGAGGTGTAGAGAGATAGAAATGTGTACAGAGACTGGAGGGAGAAAGAGCCGGGGAGAGAAATGAGGACGACGTGAAGAGACAGTGAGAGGAAAGGCAGCGTGTGCAGTGATGTCTGGCCTGATAAACAAATGAAAGCTGCCTGAGCTATCATCACCATCTTTTCAACACAGCCTACAGTGTGTATACGTTAATGGTCTTTAATTAATCTTTTTTTCGCTGTGGAGTCGGTGAGGAAATTGCATATTAAAATAGATATTGCATAGCTGTCATGATGTCATCATAAAGAGAATATATGGCCTGCACAGTCTCACTAAACTGAATGTTATGTCTTGTTATGAGTGAATTTATTTTAATAAGACATGGTTAAGTGGATTTGAGAAGATTGTATTGTCTTTTCATCACACAGTTTACATTAAAATGGCTTTTTAAAGATGCTATCATCAATATTTAACAATAAACAATACATTTAATAAGGGATGTGTCATGTGAAGAGTCACTTGTGAAATTATCGCAGAGAATAATCACTTGACTCTGCAGATCTCTTCACCTCTGTGAGGCGTTTTAGCATCTTTCAGCATTGTTTTTCTGGCCTCCAACTTTACTGTTCACTAGCAGCTAATGAAAGAAAACTAATGCTGCTCTGTAGCTGCTGTGTGATGTGTGAATAAGCAGCTATTTGTTAACAAGATCACCTTTATAAGGTGACAAGGTGATAATGTAAGCCTATTATCACTTTGCTCCTAAATGGGAAAAAATCAGTGTCAAGGGTCAGAATACATTTCTAACAGACCACAATATCCACCTTAGAGCCGCTGATGCCAATACTGGTGTTAGGAAGTTTTGGATTTTGATATATCGGCTGATATTCTTTATTCATATAAGTAAACATGCATTTTTTTGCAATGAGCAAATCCACAAACATGGTTATCAAACACTCATGGCAAAGATAAATAATGGAGTTTTACAATACTGTCAAAAAAAAACTGTCCAAAATGACATCAGTGCACTGAAACTGTTAACTTCACAGAGAGTTTAATATTATAAATAACTATACATAAAAAAACACAAACAAAACATAATAAATATATTTAAATTGTCCAAAGTTTTTTTTTTTTTTTTTGCATTGTCTTGTAAAAAGAAAAATAGTGAAAGGCTAATAAAGGCCTAGAGATATATCAGTTAGCCTATAATCCACATGTAATGCATGAACACATTAACATATTCAACTTGTAGCAGCCAAAAAGTGTTGCTTTCACTGTGAAAAACTACCGTCTTGCCAGTTGTTTAGAGCCAAAAGATCCAAATTTAGCCCAGCTGACCACAGCTGAGTATTGAGGACTGAAAGCCTTGTCAGCCTTGTTATGTTTCAAGTAAAGCCTTGACATAACATGATTAAGCCTGTTGATGGAAAAATGTGACTCTGACAGTTTAATTTTCTTAAATTACTCACAAGTGATCATTGGACTAACTGTGTGTGTATTTTAGTGTCCATCATTGTGGAAGGGGACTTCTTTGTGAGTGGAGGAGGGCTGAGCTCCAGGTTCCGTGTTGGTAGAATCACGTTCCACTGGGGGCGCTGCAACGCAACGTCAGATGGGTCTGAACACAGCCTGAATGGGATGAAATACCCTCTGGAGGTACAGAAGTACACAGCGTCTGTACATCTGTCCATCGTTTATTGTTCACACATTTGTCTGCCAGTGAAGCCTGAGCTCAGATAGCCGACCTGTTTCCTGACTCTCGTTCAGATGCAGATCTACTGTTACGATCCAGATGACTTCCAAAGTCTGGACGATGCTATCCGGGAAGGAGGGAGGATCGCCGCCTTGGCTGTGCTCTTTGACGTAGGTCCAGCTGTTGATTTGTTCTCCAGAGTAAAGATAAATGATTCAAAGTAAAGTGATTAAAACAAATGTGTACTATTGCCTGTCTATGAAGCTCATGTTCTTTTCCACAGATCAGCCTGGAAGACAACGAGGACTTCAGTCGTGTTATAGATGCTGTCAACACTGTCAGCAGGTTTGGTAGGTCATGCCTACACACAGTACTACCTCTGAGTTATCACTGGGTAAAAATGAACATCTGTCCTCAACAAATAATGTATCCTGAGCTAAGTTGGTGACAGAACAAAAACAAATTTATAGAAGCTGATGATTTTCTGCCTACAAGACAAAAACGTGATCATGTTGAGGAGAATATTTTTGTTTAAAGCAGAATAATGTTGACAAAAAGATGTTACCAACTATGACTGAAATCAGATCTAGTTAATGTAAGCAAATGATGAGTTTAAAGATAAATCAAGACATTTTACTAATTGATAGTAAATTAGACATTAGATTAAACTGAAACTGTAGTCCAATTCATTCATTCATTTAGTGTTCAAAATGAAAAAAAAAAGAAAAGTCCCATGAACAGAACTAGTAGCTAGAATTAAGCAAATTAATGGTGGATCTAATACAATTTTACCCAACAAGTTTGAGTTAAAGCAGTGTAGTTTCAGTAAGAGAGAACGATCAAGTAAAAATAAAAAAGTCTTTCTCTCCTAAATCATGAAATTCCAAAAGGCTCCTGATGATGCATATCAAGGGCTTAGGTACAGTCTGACACTTTAAACATGCTTGGTCCCAGGTGGTCTCACAGACTTGGACCAAACGTGCCTTTGTTGTCACATTTTGTTACTGATGGAACTCTATTTTCACCAGGTAAGAGCGGGTCGATGGAAGCCTTCACCTTGCGGTCCTTGCTGCCTAATAACACAGATAAATATTACATCTACAACGGCTCACTGACCGCACCTCCCTGTTCTGAGACGGTGGAATGGATCATCTTTAAACACACCGTGGCCATATCAGAAACACAGGTCAGTGGGTTCAATCACACACACACACACACATCTTATGAAAGCCTGCAAGCTTTACGATGATGTTCAGATCTTCATATTAGACACATGCCGTCATAGTCATGTAGTTTTTCCAAATAATGAAAAACAAAGTTTATACTGTTATTTTTACCTACATAAAAACATCAGCCTCCACTGGCTTTGAGTTTAGACAAGCTTCACTGCTGCCTGTAGTGTCTGGTTGTAGTTTGCGGCTGATTTCAGGTCAGCTGTCTTTGACATCTGCGCACAAAACAAAAAACAAAATGTCACATTGAGGGGATGCAATGTGACAGCTTTAGTCAAAATGTGAACAGAATGGAGTTTTTGTTGTGGCACGATAAAAAACAATTCCCATCATGCAGCGACAACACAAGCTGACACTGTAACGTTACTGCAGCGTTACTCCAGGCTGGAGACCTTTAAGGACATCTGAGGAGCGGCGACTTTGGATGAAACCATCTGTGTAATAACTATCAATTATGTAACAGAATAATGGAGAGGGAATGAAATCATGGAAGTGGTTGTGTGAATATTCCGTGTGCATATTTGTGCGTGTGTTAATCTGTGTTTGCATGATTGAAACAGAGATGGCAAGGCATGACATCGGCACATTGTGGCAAACCAAAAATAGAGCAGCGCTGTCTCTGCCTCCGCCTGGCACCGACACAAACCTCTTAAACAAACACACACTCGCAAACATCAGTGTTGGCAACTGTGCAGAAACGTGGAAGATGCAACAGACACATGTTTATTTTCTTTGTTTCAGTTGCTACTTTCTGTCTGTTTACCCATCCTCTCCCTTCTCTCTGTACTCAGTTGGAGGTGTTTTGTGAGGTGATGACGATGGAGCAGGCGGGATACGTGATGCTGACGGATTACCTGCAGAACAACTTCAGGGAGCAGCAGCAACAGTTCATGGGCCAGGTGTATGCCTCATACACCGGAGTGGAAGACGTGCTCACACCCAGTACGTCATCAAACACACAGACAAGAAGTTTATTTCATACTTTTATCTCAATTTAAGTCATATCAGTTCAGTAGTTCACTTCATTTCCCATTCTGTCACTTCATGTTCATGTTAACTTTTCTAACCACAGGAAAACACACTGCATATAGACTGTATATAGATAGCAAAGACAGATGCTAAAGTCACAGACTAAGTTTAAACCTATGATGTAGTGGTGACATGGCATCTTAGGGAAATGAGCCAAAAGGAGGTCCAGCGCCGTTTCTATGATTATGACTGGTTTAGGACGCACCTGGCACAGTTAAATGATATTTTGTTGGCTGGTAAATATAATTCTTGGTACGTTGTCACAATGCTATGTTGAGCGTAACTTGTGTTAAAGTGGTATTTAGGTAGTATTATCAAAGGCTGGTGACCAGTAACAATAAGAACATGATTCATGAAGTCTTTTTACACTCACCCCAAACCAAGAGGTCTGTCCTCTTCAACCAACAACATGAAAACACTTCACACTGAAGAGTCCCTTTAGCAATATTTCACCATGATAAATATTCCAATAGTTACTTTATTTGTGTTAAGAATGATGGTCTTTGGTTGCTTCTTTCATTATTTTTGCTGCGTTTGGGTTCACATTTCTGCTTTACACATTTAGACACTGGTATAGATTAACAGCACTATTTAGTCCCAGCAGAGACACCATGTTATGATTTTGTACTCTAAATAATTCTTCCATATTAGGCTTTAAAGAGTTCAACCCAGACTCTCCACTTCACCAAAGCTCTAAATCTTTGCACTTGCCTAATTTATACCACAGTTTGGGCAGCATGGTGGAGAAAATTGAAATCCCTCTTCAGGGATCAATATAAATATTACATCATTAGTCTTATTTTTTGCCATGACTGAAAAATATTGCTCAACGTCTGCTTTCTCTGTAGCTGTAACGCTGTCCTCCAAGGTCAGCCTAGTCATGATCATCAAAAGATATAATTCACAACGCTCTCCATCTTTTTAAAGTCGACCCTCAAGTAAAGTGGGTCTTTTGGGTTGCCAAGGAGCTCGACTTTGTAGTTCAGCGCCCCTGCTCCTCTCAGCACAGGCAATTTATTTTGCAGCTCTTTTTGAAATTGAAATAAAGTATTCAGAAATTCAGAAAAGGGTCTTTTTGACTGTAATAAATTCATGAAACCATGCAGACACACACACACACACACGCATACACCTCCCACTCATTGCCACGCTCACCTCCTGAGCTCGGCTTTTTAAAATGTATTCCTGTTTTCTTCCATTTTCTGTACAATCGATTAACATCGTTACCTTCACCAATACTAAAACTTAATGTTCTGTTCATCTTTAGATGTCCAGTTGTATCTCGTCCTTTCATGTTTTTTCATCTCTCTCTTTCTTTCTAGTTTTCTATTGAGGTTTCTGCTTCATCCACATTTTACATTTTACATCTTACCCTCTCTTTTTCTCTCTGTTATTTTTAGCCTGCAGCTCGGAGCCAGAGAACGTCCAGGCTGATGCCCAGAACGACACGACCATCGTGGTGACGTGGGAGCGTCCCCGCCGTTTACGACACAACCATCGACTGGTACACCGTCACCTACCAGAGGCTGCAGGGCCGAGACCAGACCAAGCAGGAGTACAGGACAGACGGGGACCAGGATGTGGTATGAAAGAATCTCTTCACACCAACTCAGCACTCATATGTATACTTAAATTATTTGACTCATAGATAATAGGTAGAAATCACAGTCTCTATCTGTCACTGCCACATTGTTATTGCTGTTAGGATATAGATTGATTGATTGATAGTGCCAATCAATTTTGGCCTCTTAATGGGTCATTGAGCATCCCTTAATGTGACCAGCTTTATCTGTGTGTGTGTGTGTGTGTGTGTTTGTGTATTTATATGTATGTCTGCATGAGTGTGTGTGTTTTCCTTATGTAGTTTTGTGTTGTTTTTCAGTGTTTGCTTATTTAGTTTTTACATTTTTTTGTGTTGTATTTATTTTTTTAAAGGTTCTTTATGTTGATAAAGCATTACAACCAATATGTTATGTATGTTTTAATATATTTTTGTTTTTCAATAGATCATATATTTATAAGATAATTTTGAAAACTCAAATACAGACTCATGGTGGGACATTATTTATTATTTTAAGACTTGTCCCCCTCTCTCTCTCTGCACTTTCCTGCCACTCTTCAGCTGTATCTGTCAGTTAAAAGCTCAAAATGCCCCCAACAAAATCTAAAAAAATGTGTATGTGTATATGTATGAGGTATTGAGGATTGGTTGAAACATTGAGTACTGCTTCTGAGTGGTCTTAGTATGAATGCAAACAGATTAAACCTAACCATCATCAATTGTAGGGTCATCAGTGTGAAATAACACACAGTTCAAAGTACTTGAGCTCTTCTTGACCGGGTTGTGGGTGTCTGTCAGACAAAAATTGAATTAAAACTATGACTTTACAGGGTGCCATCATCCCCAGCCTGCTGTCCAACAGCAGCTACGTGGTTCAGGTGGTGGCTGTTTGCACCAACGGACTCAGAGGACGATGGAGCGACCAGATTATCGTGGACATGCCGTTAGAGGACCCTGGTACAAACACCCACACGTGAAAGCTCCTACAAAATAAGAGCATATATTTTAAGTGGTGCAGTCAACGGTGTTTCCTTCTTCCTCTCTGTAGAAAGTGATCCAGATCCTGACGCTGTCACAAAAGACTTGGAAGGCTACAGGGAGGTAGGACCTGACACCTCTCATGTTGGCATTCATTTCGCTGAATTATTTTGTAGTGATGAAGTTTGCCCTGTGTTCAGTAATATCAGTGAACCTAATGTTATTATGCAAATGATTGTAATTATGTCAGTAGAGGCTTGTCACTGAGTGTTTGCAGAGTGGTGCAAAAGGTTGTCAGGGACTTTCCAGCATGTTTAGGAGAGATTAAATGCGTAATGCTGCCATGTTTTTCTCTCTGAGAGAAGCAGACAGCCTGCGCTCCTCCACACCGCATTAATGGAAATTACTTTGTGTCTTATTATCAGTTCATTTGAATGTGTTGAAGATGACTGCACTTTAAAGAGGAAGCGGCAATAGCAGTAAAATCCTTTCATGTCGTTGTTCCCCCTTAACAAAGCCCTCATAATCACACACATTATAGAACCAAACATGCTGTGACACAGCTCCACACAGAAGTGCTTTTTCCTTTTGTGGTAGGTCTCATCTAAAGCCAGATGGGAGAAACCAGAGAATCAAAATCAGGTGGATTTGTCTCCAGAGGACCACAGCCCCGTGGAGGAGATCCCAGTGGAGCAGACCAGAGTTTACCAAAACCATCCAACACACCAGCAGAACCAGCCCAACCCAGAAAATCAGAACCGGTCAACCCCAAAAACTCCCTCCGAGTCTGCCGTTCTACAGAAAACTCGACTCAGCCAGAACGTGAAGAAGAAACAGAGCCGAGGAAAGTCCAAACCCGATGATATGGATCAGAACTGGATTGATGAGGACCGGAGGAGCCCGACAAACAGGCCGTTCACTAACGCAGGTTTTGACGGCAATGGTGCAATATGGGTGACTGAGCTAACTGAGCAGCCGGGCTTCCTGTTCCCAGTGGCTCGTACAACCACCCAGCCGACAATCCGCCGACAAATCACAGAGGAGGCCTCGTTGTCAGTGTTGCCCCATCAGGTAGTCCACCAAACACATTTTTCTGTGTCTTTACTTCATCCTTAAACCTGATTAAATATAATAGATCTTGAAACAAACAGCTGGCACACAAAATCGAAAACCTAAGTTGCTCAACCAAAGATTTGTCACCTGTACCTCAACCAAGAAAAAACAATCATTTTGTGCAATGCCTGTTCCGCTTGCAGTCCAGAGATCACGGTCCACCAGACAAAGGCGTCGAGAGCGGCCTCTCGTCTCCCCAGTCGGACTTCTACACCCCTCCTGTGGAGGACATCCAAGTCACAGATGTTTTCTATGAAGACACAGTCAACAACTCTCCACTAGAAACCACCACCTCTGCGGCAACAGTGCCTGCTGCTGCTACTGCTGCTGCTGCTGCTGCTGTGTTGCCAGGTCAGATTTGTTTGGAAGAGCTTTTTCTTTTTCGGCACTCTTGTTTGCCAAAAACATCTCTGGTTGGTGCTGCTGCTGCAGCTCTTTGTGCAGTGCCAGGGAGGAATTTCAGCTCATAAATATTTAAATAGGTAGAAGAAGATTCTGGACGCTTGCCACTGTTTCTGCTCAGATTAACACCAACACATTTCATTTTTATAGCTTAATTTAAAAAATTGAAACCTATCATGTTTAAATGTAATGTTTCAAATAAATAATATAAACAGCTGCTGCTGCTTAGGATGTAATCCTTACCAACGAATGGCTGTCAAATGGCTGTTTACCTATGATGAGGTATAGGATAATTTTGTCTCTAAGCCCAGAAAATTAAGCAAAATGTACAATTTAACTGGTATTTACTTTAATTTCTTTGGTATTTTTGGACTGTATCAGTTTAAAATGCATTCTGGATCTTGCCTTTATAAATGTGTGGTGGCAATGCGGGCTAGTTGTATGATATAATGATAAAAACTTCATTTATATATAACGGATCATGCAATATGATGCCTCATTACTTCACATGACATCCCACATTACATTACGTCATGGCATGTCAGATCATCTGTCATTTTGTGTCTCATATGTCACAACATGTTGTGACATCGTGCCATGAGAAGTCATCATGAGTCATGTTGTGGCTCAACAGGTGTCCCATCACATCATCATAATGTGCGTCGTGTCCCACAGGTCATGAAGTGGACGAAGTCTCACCGGCGGCCTCTGGAGACAGCGATCCCCCCACGAACAAACCTCCACCAGAAACCACCTCAGTTCCCTCCAGCCCCTCCTCCCTCTGGATCACAGAGAGGACGGTGACCGCCAGCAACACACTCGCTGAGTCAGTCTACAAATCATTCACCACCTCCTCTCTGCTCAGGGTGCTGATGCACACAACCCAGCCCATGTTTAACGGTAAGATGAAATACCTAAACACAACCTCTATAAGCATATATCAAATACAGTGTGATATATGCTAATTACTTTACTTCCTATTAAAAGTGGCTATGAATTTATAATTTGAGGGATTTTACACAGCAGCGTGGCATAAGTGGTAGAAATATTTTGTGTGGTGGGTCGACAGCTGGACTTAATTGCGGTGGATGATTGCCTGTCTCCTCTAATAGCCCACTGCTGTTTGTCTAATCACCGCTGTGCTCCGCGATCTCGGTGGCATGATGTAGATAATGCTGGTGGTGGTAATGGTCGGAGAATAAGCTGGCAGTGATAGTGATTAGCGTCAGAGGCTGCTTCACTCTCTGATTCTTGCAGCATGTTTGACTCCACATGAGGTCATATCTGTGTAACCTACTTGATTCCACTCAAGCTTGGTGATTAACATCCACTTTTGGGATTCCTCTTCTGGGTTTGCGTTCTTTTTCTTTTTTTTTTTTGTGGCTCGACGGCGCTCTCTGGTGGTTGTTTCTTCTTCTGTCCTTCTCACAGATTGTAGGGTTCACTTCATGATGAAGCCTCATCTGTGCGTCTCCTTCACCAAGCTGATTTATGAAGGAACTCAATGAACCTATTCTTGCCTCTCTTCTATTTTGTGTGCGGCGTGGGCATGATGATGACTTGAAAACTCTACCTTTGCTGAGTCAAGATTCTTACCTCTGTCTGAATTATTTAACTTCAGTCAAACCGCCATGTGCAACATATCTGGGAAGTTCAGTTCTCACCTTTTTTCCATCTTTCTTGGTGTGATAAACACATTTTACATTGCGGCTGTCCTGGATGTTTTCTTTCAGACATTTACTTTGGCTTTTCTTGCAGTAAATAAGCCTACGTCCAAAGTTGAGGATTCAACCACTGATCAGTCCTCTGGCTTAACAAACCCACCTAACACTCTTAGTGGAGGGATCATCGACCCTGCAGACCCTGCAGTCTCTGTCCCAGAAGGGGGATCCTCAGCTAAAGATTTATTCAGCATCACGCCCAAATCGCTCAACCCTTTTAATAAATTCACAGACAGTCTCCGTCTGTTTCCAGCCCTCCCTGAAGATAAGAGGACAGGCATTATCTATCATAATGACAATTCTTCTAGCACTCTGGGTTCTCAGGATCACTTAATCACTGCATACTCCCCATCTCTGCTACCTGGAAATGACTGGACTAAAATCAACTCATCAGAAACAAACACAGTTGAAGGAAATACCCCAAATACTTCTCAAGTTCAAACTGATGATAACAGTCAAGATGGTCTGAGCATCTTGCCACATCCTGACAATCAGGGGGAAGGCAGCACACATAGACATAAAGAAGACTCTTTCTTTGACTCTAAAGATTTGACTTTGTCCCTTCCTTATAATTCAGAAGAGTCCAACCAAGACATTTCAGCAGAGGGAAGTGGATCAGGCTCTGGACTTGGCAACAGGCTAGATCAGGAATTTGATGGAGTCACCACAGTCCCGACTGATCTTTCTACTATTTCAACTATTACCTTCAAGGTGGATAATACTGGGAAAAAGAGCAGGGCAACAGGAATTAAAGTGGATAGTGAAACAGATGATGATACAGATGAAACAGGAAGCAAATTAAGTGGCAAGAAAAAGTGTGAAACAGCAGCAGAGAAAGATATGGAGGGAAATGAAAGTGAGCTAAGTGGTGAGGAAGACATAGGAGAAGGCGTACAGGACATTGGGATTCAGAGAGTAAGGAAAGTGGTTGGTGAAACAGATGAGAGTGCCAGACAGCTCGATAGCACAGCAGGTTGTGACATGTCGAAAGAGAAGGAGAGTGAAAGTGTAGTAGGAAAGATAATACACACTGAAACTGGCAGTGGGGATGAAATTGAGTCCAATTTCGGAGTGTTTAGCTGGCCTGAGGATATCCATGGTTCTGGGGAGGGTGGAGGAGATGGAGGGGACAATGGAAAGGGAAAAGGAAAGAAATTCAGTGATGACAAAGAAAGTATCAAAACTGTAGGTGAAAAGGAAAGTGGTGCCAAAGGTGATGGAAGTGAAGACGGCAACAAAGTTGTATCTGAGAGAAGAGATGGACTTCAGCCGTCTGTCAGTCAAGATAAACCAACAGCAAAGCTCCCACTGTTTGGCAGCAGTGAAGAAAATGGCGATATTGATGGACACGATGAAGAGGGTCAAAACACGAGTCTTGACAGTCAAATTGTTGGATTGGACAACTCGACACTGGAGGACAACAGAGAAGGAGACAGTGATGGTAACAGAAATGGAGGTCTGGGGAGTGAGGAACACATCGAAGGAGGCGCTAAAGAGGATAGTGAAGCAGCTGTAACTAGAGAGAGCATGCATAAGTCCTCAAGTATGGACAGGTTGTTGTTTGCTGCAAAAAGTTCTGTGTCGGGGCGTCTCGTCCCTCTGCACAGACTGACAGATGGCAGCGAGGCCACAGAGGAGCAGATGGAAGGTAAATGTTCCTCAGCGCTCATCTTTTCCTCAGCTCTGCTTCTCCGTGACAGAATGCTTCTCGCTCTCACATGCATATTTCTGTACACAAGTCAATGTTACATAGTTTGAGTTAGGTCGCTGTTTTGACTATACAGCTATGATTACAGACCACACTGTTATTGCTGGCGGAAACATAATCAATATTTTTACAGCAACAGAGGAAATGTGTGTAATGGGAGAGCAAAGAATCATCACCCAACTCTGCAGTTCCCCTCAGATTTTGTGATTTGGTTTTCCAGCTCACGCAAGCTCGTTTTACAGCCACAGCAGGCAGCTGTTTTCAGCTCTTATAAACCCATGATATTCCTGCCCAGCTCCAAATGGCAGACACACAAAGTTAACGACAGCTACAGAACATAATGAAGCAGACGCCAGGTTCTTTCAAATGTCGTTAGAGACCCAAACAGAGCTATGAGGAAAGTGACCTAAAGTCCAATAATGTAAATGAATGCAAGTTCATTATATCAACTTGATGAGGTGATTATCTGTCAGTGCTGCGCTTACACCTTGTGCTGTCCCCAAGGGGCCAAAAACCACTGAAAAATCACTGCTGTGTTAGATTAAATGTCATCAAAACAAGTTTGAAATACATTGTTATGGATGGCTATCAAAGGTCTAGTGTGTAGATGTTAGTGCCATCTAGTGGTGATGTTTCAGATTGCAACCAACTGAAAACCCCTCACCTCTCCCTCTCAGTTCAAGCATGAAGGAGAAACTACAGTGGCTGTGAAACTTGTAAAAAACACAAACGGTCCAATGTAGAGCCAGTGTTTAGTCTGTAGTGGTGTCTGTTTGTACAGCAACCCCTTCTGGGTTTATTATATATGTATATCACTAATATAAATACATCTTGAATTTGGAAACAGCTGTTGAGGAAAGCGTCCATTTACAAGATCTGATTATCAGTTGTCAGTGGATCTATAAACTACAATCACAAATTATTACACTGACCTCATCTCTATGTCTCCTTTTTCCTTCTGTCTCTGCGCTTTCTGACACTCACCCTCTCCATTTGCTCCTCTCAGAGGGCAGCAACAGCAGCCACGAGTCTCGGGTGGGTCTGGTCGGAGGCGTTGAGAGAGAGAAGAGGACAGTCATTCCTCTGGCTGTCGTCTCCACTCTCACCATCCTCTGTCTGCTGGTACTGGTGGGCATACTTATCTACTGGAGGTACACACACACACACACACACATACACACACAATCAATATCTGTCTGGATCAATTTCACCTGTGTACTTGACTGAGATTCTGATTTGTTTGTGTCACAGAAACTGTTTCCAGGCGGCTAATTTCTACCCAGATGACAGCGCCTCACCTAAAGTCATATCTGCTCCATCTACACCCATGCTGCTGGCTACAGGTACACACACACACACACACACACTCATAAGACCTTATTAAAAAACTACTGGGCTGCGAATGTTAAACACACACTTAATGTTCGCTCTTTGGTTGCAGACGGTCACGAGCCGCTGACAGTGAAGCAGTTTGTGAAGCACATCATGGAGCTGCACACCAACAACACCTTCTCCAAGGAGTTTGAGGTGCGTTAAAGATTCCTAATTGTTTTTGTTGGACAGTTTTCACAAGGGGAACATAAAGAGCCACAAGATATTTTGAAAAAAATATACAATAGAAACAGCATCAAGACAAATTGGATTACTTCCTGTAGTTTAGTTCATGTGTGTACGTAGGCAGTACCTCATTTGTCACAGCTGCTTAATGCTCTTCCATATCTCTATTAACATCATGTTTTTTTAGGATTATCATTCAGCACAGTGATGATGTGGAACTTCCATGTACACATGTTGTGTAACAGTATGCAGGAAGGGTGTTTGGTACTAACCATGGCAGTGTTACTTGGTTCTCCTCCCACACTCCAAATTCAAATAGGCAAAACTGAAGATGGGACTTCATGTCTGACAGGCACAAGTTGTCAGGCTGGCAAAATATTCATTTGCATTTTAGGAAGGTCTTGTGAGGAGCATTGACTTATCTTAATGCTGTTGCACATTTTAGAGCAGCTTGTGGGTTAGTTCCAACAACAGGTACATCTGCAGGACATTTCTTAGCATGAAACTCCAGTTAGGATGAATTCAAGTATACTTGTCCCATATAATTTGTGTGTTTTCACCAGTTTTGTCAGTGCTTTGCTCGATAGCTGCAGCATCAAACCTACATTTTACAACAATACCAAAAAACAAAAACAAAACTTAAGTAGCATGTCGGCAGATCACAGCTTGTCCTGAAGATACACACAAGCTCTTTAGGAATATCCATGAAACATGATGCCTTAATATTTCACAGTGCAGAACCAGAGGATATGGCTGACATGGTTCAAAGTCCACATCTCAGTTGGGAACATCAGTGTTTCCCACTTAGCACTGCCTCTCTGTGTGTATCTGAACCCCATATTCCTGTACCTGCACTGACTCCCTGTCTGTCTGTCTGTCTGTCTGTCTGCCTGTCTGCCTGTCTGTCTGTCTGTCTGTCATCTTGCCCCCCTTCCCTCCCACTCTCCTTTCACCACCTCCACCACCATCGTCGTGCTTTCTGCATCCTCACCACCCTCCATTAGATTGTCAAAGAATCCTATGAGGTAAGACACCTACAGTAACACCCCTGTCCAGTTACTGAGCTTTGTTTAAAATGAAATCTCCCATGTCTGACCCTCTGTTGTAGACATTTCTATGTCAGATGTGATACTGGATGTAAACTTTGTTTCTTTGCATGCAAATAAATATAATAATATATAAATGTGTACATGTAAGAGTTTTAGTTCTTAAGCACTGCCTGAGGCAGAGCTGGTTTTCCCTGCTGCTCTGTTTATTGGACACATTTCCAAACTGAGGTGGAACCAAGGGCACTTCTAAGTGTCAATTTACATATTTTATTAATCCATCTTTATAGTAATGGAATAGAAATTAAAATCAGCTCTGCAGCTGTCTTTGTAATGATGATCTGTTTTGTGACACTGTCCCACATCTGCACACCAGTGAAAGATAAAAAAGACTCATTTCATGTTCACTCCTGAGGCCAGCATGTTTAGCCTCCCCTGAGCGACTAACCCAAATCCTCTGTGTTTTCTCTTGTTTTTCAGGAGGTGCAGGCGTGCACAGTGGACATGGGCATCACCGCCGACAGCTCCAGTCACCCCGACAACAAAAGCAAGAACAGATACATCAACATCCTGGCCTGTATGTCTGTGTTCAACATTTCTGTTTAATTGTAACCTCTGGAAGTGATGAAACTGATGAACCTTTTCCTCTCCCAGATGACCACAGCAGAGTGAAACTCTCCAACAGTTTGGACCGAGATGGGAAATGTGGCGACTACATCAACGCTAACTTTGTGGATGTGAGTGTGTTTCTGTCTCTGATACATACTGCACATTACATCCAGCAATTACTAAATGGCGATTTCTTCTGCAGGGTTATGAGCGAACGAGGGCGTACATCGCAGCTCAAGGGCCTCTGAGAGCGGGCAGGGAAGACTTCTGGAGGATGATCTGGCAGCAGAACGTTGGAGTTATTGTCATGATCACCAACCTCAAGGAGAAAGGACGGGTAGGAGGTCGCTCCACTTCAGCCACCAGATCCAAACAGACTCAATCAAATTTCATCTGATTTTATATTTCAATAGTTATCTTTGTTTTCATCATCACATGTAGAGACCAACCTTGAGTTTTCTAATCTTGGACGTGTTTTGTTGAAATACTTCATATCATGGTGTGTTCGTTCTTCTCTTACACGTCTCTGTTGGTCATCTGCTCTTGTTCTGTCTGTGCAGACAAAATGTGACCAGTACTGGCCAGAGGAGAACCAGGAGGAATATGGCCCGTACCAGGTGACCCTGAAAAGCAGCAAGACCCTCGCTTACTACACACTGCGGACATTCACTGTCAGAGATACCACAAATAAGGTACTTCAAACACACACACACTCAGTTCAGGTCTGTTCAAACCGAAAACACACTGTCATTTTAAAGCTCTTAAGATAAAGTCACACACATCATAACTCAGATTTTGGTCCTCCAGGCTTCTCAGAGGAGAGTGGAACACACAGTCCTTCATTACCACTACACCCAGTGGCCAGACATGGGCGTCCCAGAATACACTCTGCCTGTCCTCTCCTTCATCAGAGCGTCATCTCGTGCACGGACACATGAGATGGGACCCGTGCTGGTACACTGCAGGTACAACGTGTGTGTGTTACAAAATCCATATACTGAACATATATGTATATATATACATGTATATATTTGATATGATGTGTGTGTGTGTGTGTGTGTGTGTGTCACAGTGCCGGTGTAGGAAGGACAGGAACCTACATAGTGATAGACAGCATGCTGCAGCAGATCCAGGATCAGGGCACAGTGAATGTTCTTGGTTTCCTAAAACATGTACGGACGCAGAGGAACTTCCTGGTACAGACGGAGGTAAGCAGACTGACACAAAGACGCACACACACACACACACACACACACACACACATCCATCCAGTCAATCCTCCTGGAGAACAAAGCATCTTTATTTCTTCTTCTGCTGCTCACCTGTAGGAGCAGTACGTGTTCATCCATGATACTCTGGTGGAGGCCATCTTGAGCCGTGACACCTCTGTGACCTCTGACCTCCTCCACACTTATGTGTCTGACCTCTTGACCCCCGGGGCGTCAGGCAGGACGCGCATGGACAAACAGTTCAAGGTCTAGAATCTTTCTAAACATCCATTATGTTCCTTGAGCTGGCCTTTTTGATCATATCATTATCATACCACACACTAAATGTTGTGACTCTTTTTGTCGTGTTACAGTTGATCAGTCAGCGTCAGGCGAAGCACGCAGACTACAGCACTGCCCTGAGAGACGGCAATGCTGAGAGGAACAGAGCCAGAGCTCTGATGCCTGGTAAGGAAGGCCGCTTCACTAACTGGGCAAAGGACCACCAGAAGCCTTGAAAGTTTAAACATTTATTCTACTTGAATTAAGCGAGTGTTATATTGCTCTTTCATGTCTTTGTCTTTTTGTACAGTGGAAAGATCAAGAGTGTGTCTGACCGCTTCAGAAACAAACTCCACAGGATACATCAACGCCTCATACGTCATGGTGAGACAACTGGAAATGTCATCATTTCATTAAACGGGGCTTTCGCTGTTTTTACATGAATGAAACGTTGCTGCTATTTGACGCTCGTGTGTCCACAGGGACATCACCACAGTAAAGAGTTCATCGTGAGCCAGACTCCTCTGAGCAGCACGGTGGCAGATTTCTGGAGGATGATCTGGGAACACAACACACACACTGTTGTCCGTCTGCCAGACACACACTGTCAGGTACACTCACAACACTCGCACACAATTTTGGCATAGTACTTATAAAGTGACTTTATATAAACGCGCACACTCTTTCATGTTTTCCTGTCTATGACAGAGTGAAGAGGGGCAGTCATGTGCTTACTGGCCCAGTAAAGACCAGCCAATGAGCTTTGAGGGTTTCACTGTGTCATACTCGGGGGAGGAGCATATATGTCTGTCCAATGACGAGAGACTTTTGGTGCAGGACTTTACAGTGGAGTCTCCACAGGTAACACACACAAACACACACAGCGCATGTGTACATGAAAAGACAATCATTTTAAACACATACATCTGAAACCCTCCTTTCTGCTTTTCTCCGCCGCCTAGAACACTTATGTGTTGGAGGTTCGTCAATACAGCGCCACCTGCTGGCCCAACCCAGACAGTCCAATCAGGAACAGCTTTGACCTGGTCAACACAGTCAGAGAGCACAGCAGACATTCAGACGGGCCGACAGTCATACATGACCCGTGAGTATAACATAGACAGGCTCACTCACATTTTGTTCTTTCTTTGCGAGGTTATATTTATGTGTGTGTGTGTGTGTGCGTGCGCAGGTTGGGAGGTGCTACATCAGGGCTGTTCTGTGCCCTCACCACCCTGTCCAGTCAGCTGGAGGAGGAGGGAGCCGTCGATGTCTACCAGGTGGCACGGATGACCAACCTCATGAGGCCTGGGGTTTTTAATGATGTAGTAAGTAGTGACACACGCACACACACACACATATAAACACACACTAAATACCCTTAAAGCTCTGACAGCTCTCTGTTTTCAGTGTAACTTAAAACAGTAGCTGCTGTGGAGCGTTTTTATTGAGAAACATCTTTGTGTTTTGCCCCCACAGGAGCAGTACCAGTATCTGTACCGAGCTGTGCTGAGTCTGGTGAGCAGCCAGGAAGACCAGAGAGCCCTGCAGAGTCCAGAAACCAACGGATCTGTACCACTGGGACAGACTAACATCGCTGAGAGCCTGGAATCCCTCATGTAGACACATACACACACAAACATGTCATACACACAGCAAATCATCACAAAACTATCATTTCTGTGTCTGTGATTCAAAGCTGTGTCCACTGAGCACGCTAACACTTTAATGTTCAACAAACAGACATCATTATTCAATATATAAACATAGAATATAATTATCCAGTAAAAGTAATCTAAATCAGTTTTCTTATCAAAATCAGCTCTTTAACAGCAGCTCCAACTATGTTAGCTGTTAGATATGAGCACGCACAGAAGCTTTCTGCTCACTGAACACATCAGGCAGGTTCAGACAGGTCATTAAAAGTGATGAGCTTTACTCATACTGTCAGCGTTAGCATGCGCAGCAGACCAAGCTACAGAATCTACCAGACACACAGCTCATTTCTGAAGTGACCAACCAACTATGATATGACTGACAAGATACCACTGTCTAATAATGCCTGTTTTATGTTTAGTTAATTAATGACTTTATCAGTGGTTAAAAAATAAATAAACAATGACTCCCTTTGACTTGTCAGACAGTTATTTCTAGAAAATGACTGAATCAGCCCAGGCCTTTTACTTAAAATCCTTTATTAATGGCGTGTTGTCATATATAACTACATAATGGTAGTAATAAGTAATAACTGATCTATTAAGCATTAGTCAATGATTTCTTAACCATTTATAAAGAAATTAGTTTCTATTAAGAGCTTCTTCATAGCAGGCTCATTATTAGAAAGTGGTACCAAAAAAGCTTCACTGCCTTTCCAACACGAACCTTCAGACTGCTGCTGATGTAGCCTGAAGCAGCAGAGTGCCAACACTTCTCTTCAATAAATAAACACAAAAACATACATCTACCTGAAATCATTTTTCAGTACTTCATTGGAAATACTTTTTGAAAGAGTCAGCTACTTAATTTCAATCATAGACCTACCTAGTCTTTAACTTTTTTTTTTTTAATTTGTGTTCTTCATTTGATCATTTATTGTTATTTTCTGCCTTCTTCATGACTCTCGTGTATTCCATTAATGTTCTAAAAACAGAAAAACATTATATTAATAAAAATTGCAATTGGCAAAACAGACAGAATCCTAGTGAGAGTAGAAGATGACTTCTATGTTTAAAAAAGGGAAATGATGCAGGAAATGACTTCCTCCTAAACCCTTGTTTTCCTTCATGATATTTTATGCACTGCTCACTAACCAGCAGATTTTGGGGCTCAAACTACCACGTATCCTTATTTAGCGTAATGTTCTGAATAACCAGTACAACGACTGCTGGTGTTCACTGCTGTTGATGTCTCTGTTCATGTCTTGTTGCCACTGGCTTGATGGTCTCTGGTACCGTGTGCCTTTTGTAATTCATGTCCTTGTACTTTAAACCTGTTTTGATACGACAACTGTGTGACTAATATGCCAAAATAATGATCTGTGATTTTTTTTTTCTTTCTATTTTCTTAAAGTCTTGTTACGCTCGTTATTTTCGTATGTAAATGTCAGAGAGGAGAGAAAGGAAATGTCATCAGGCTCAGATGTTTTGTAAAAGATATAAACGTGATAATCCACACAAAGTCTATCTTCTGAGAATCAAACATGATTCCCTGTAAGGCTGGAAACAGTTAACAATGATATTCCTCTGATAATATCATAACGGACAGGAAATAACAAAACCTCTCTAACCACTACTGCAAAAGAAAAATCAATAAATCCTTCAGCTGGGACAGTTGTAAAGCATTTCGTGCTGAACTCACTGATGAGATTTTTCATCCTGTGACTTTGGATCCCTCAAGTCCCTCTGCATCCCAGTGCCACTTGCTATGACTGTTTTCATTTTGAGGGAGTCCAAATGTCGTCAGTGAGTCAGACAAGATCAATAAATGAATCAATCCCTTCTGAATCACTTTCAAAAAGCATTGCTGCAGTGCTCCTGTTTTGTGTCCACTCTGTTTGTTCATCTTATCTGGGGATGCAAAATGGCACTAATTATAAGAGGCTACTGCAACTGAACCAGACAGTGATTCAAACCGGATCTAACTGTAATATGTCTCAACTTTATGTGTAAATATCCCTGAATACATCAAAAGGCCAAATTACTGTATGTTTATAATGTACCTCTATATATTTTCTATTTTACTATAAAAAGTGATTTTGTAGTCATTTACACATATATATATAACTGTGTGGATTCTATTTGATAATTTTAGCCTGGAAATATTGATCATGTTTATAGTTTTAATGGAATGTTATCTCTTTTTATCTCTATGATTACCGTAGCAGCTTAATGTCTCTACCTTTATCTCCAGCCATAAACTGGTGCAGTATGTACTGTATATAGAAACAGGTTGAAGCAAACATTGTTTATGATTTAAACTTGTTTCTTTTTCTGGGAGGGAAAAAAATAAAATGTTCTTGTTTAGACCCAAATGTATCCCTTAATTTGTTCTTAAACAGTCTCCAAAACATAAGGACACAGGACAAATAGATTTATCATGCTTTTATTTATACCATAATACATTGTATTGCATTGTCTCCCCTGATCGACCTGTACATGACATGATAGTAAAGACAAACAAAAGTTAAATAATCAATGCACAACCATGAAGGGTTAACAAAGATTAAGTCAAAACCAAAAATATATATTTCTATATAATCATATTAATATTTGCCATTACACATTATACTGTAGCAGTGACATAAGATAAAGTGTATATAGTGCATTAAAAATAAACCTCGTTATGCAGTGAGATTAGGAAAGTCCACCCTGGAAGTATTTCCATATTTTTTTTCCTATAACTATAAAAATGTCATTTTCTCAAGCACTTACACCTCAAGCAGATCCACATCATGCCTTCACACTCTGCATTGACACAACTCTATATGAAGCACTTTCATCCAATCGTGACATTTCTAAAGCCTCACACATCTGGGCTCCCACACGCTAGTCAGTTTCCAAATCATTTGTTTAACATAAGATAAAATCACATTACTGTAACTGGGCTTTTATTTAGGATATAGATTTTTCACTCAGTGTCTTGTGCCCTATCTGCCCGGGGTCCTTGTTTTCCAGGCATAACAAATTACAAATAAGCAGAGCTGTTAGCTGACAGGTGTTTTGCTCAACCCAAAGGTGCTACTAGACGACATTGAGAGTTTAGAGAAGTGTTGCATTTCTACCTCAATTCTTAGGTCCACAACAGCCTGATCAAAAATCAAAAACACAACACAGTACTTTGTATTTTTTTCTGATTTCTGATAATATAAAATGAGTAGTTTATGGCAACGAGATCCACTAAGCACAATGTATGTTGAGCAGTGAAGTCCTATCAACTTGGAGCAGCTTTGTTCTGCACCATTTACTTTGTCTGTCTCTTCCCATCCTAGCTGTCACAAAACCTTTTGTATTTGGTCAGTGTGCAGACCTGCCTGACAGAAGCTAGAAATGTTTTTTATCTTCTGACATAAAGTAAAGCTATCAAAACTTGGCGGGGGAGATAAACCTGCCAGTGGAAGCCATGAGTGATTAATGTAGTAATATGCGATTATACACAAAAATACTGTACTTAAAACACAGCTAAGAAACTTTATTATGGCACGTACAGACAAGTTAGAAAAAGCAATAACTTACTATATGAATTCCTGCATTAAGAGTATCTTTGCCCCTATAGCTGCTGGGGAACGAGTGCCTTCCTCAAGGACACTTCAGCAATGTAGATGATGTCTGACAGTTTCAAACTAAGTCCTGTCATCCTGCAGCTTGTGCTACAATGGCAATTGTCTATAACGTAACCCATGTGATCTTTATATCTTTATATTATTATTATTACTCTAAATTCTGAAATAAAAGCCAAAAAATAAATAAATAAAGAGCAGAAGAAACATGCTAGTACACGTGCTACAATGTCTATCGTGAAAAAGTCGTGAAAAGCTTAACAAACCCACTACGTTAATTCCGTCTGTACAAAGTATTTTTCATTGTACTTTCTCAAGCAACTGTCAGGGAAATGCAACATTTTTTTTCTCTTTCAAAATAAAAGCCTTCCAGAGAATTAAAGAGATTCTGCCCCTGAACTGCTGGGAATGATTTGAATGTTTAGAAAATAGAGATGGTTGAAAGAATTGTTAGAAATCTGAGAAATTAGACCCGATGGCCTGTCTCAAATAAAGGCCTGGTTCCCGTTAATGTTAAATAAAAACCCCAGGGCCACTATTTTAACATTTATGGTGTACTTTTGTAGTAACTAAATATTACATGATAAATGGCATGAACGCAAAGTTAAAATATGTAGTCTTGTGCAATACACTGAGTGCAAATGCAAGTAGTACAGGCAAGAAAATACTTTGTATATATCTTTTTATATAATATATGATTTTGGGAAAATAGCTACATTCTCTACCTAAAATGCTACAGCACCACAACTTCCACCTGTTTCAAGCATATGTGAGAAACTGAAAATGATCAGAATCTCTTTTTTTTTTTATTGTCACATTGTTGTAAAATCACTCGTGGAGATGAACTTCAGTCACAAATAAAACCCAGCTCATCAGCCTCATAATTGTGTTTTGATAACTATTACATAGCCTCTCTGTGGGTAGATGCTACGTAATGTTTTATGACTTATGTTATAATTTGTATCAACAGATGATTTACACCAATTTAAAATGTTAAATTTAGCACATTTTAAAAGCAAGAGAAAGAAGTGACTTTATGAGAGCCGCTACAATGTCGACAAGAAGTAGACTGCTGCTCTTTTTAATGTGACAAGATTTGAGAATCTTTAAAAAAACTCAATCAAATCCTCACTTTGGGAGATCAAGGCAAGTCTGAAAATATCATCTTGAAGCATAGTATTAATATAAACATAGCTCCTTGTCACTTCTGAACATGTGTGTGTGTGTGTGTGTGTGTGTGTGTGAATGCACAGGCCATTCTGATCGTTCTCTCTTGTCTGCAGCCTTAATTTCCCTGACAACCCTGTTGAACACAGAAGAAAGATGAATTAGACAACAGTATACAGTGGATTCAGCTATGTGTGTGTGTGTGTGTGTGTGTGTGTGTGTGTGTGTGCAGACGTATACTACTCTGTGGGGACATAAACATGTTTACACAGTTTCATTGTGGGGACTTGTCTTCCTTTTGGGGACAAAATGCAGGTTCCCATTATGTAAATCATTAACTTTTAAAATCAAACCTTGGTTTAAGGTTAGGGTTGGACAAGTAGTGATTATGGTTATGGAATGAATGTAAGTGAATGTAATGTCCACTGAAAACTGTGTGCATGTGTGTGTGGATCCTTACAGAGTTGGTTCGTTTGCGTTTCCAGCAGTCAGGGTTGAGTCTTTTCTGTTCGTCTGCGAGGGCTTTGGCCTGTACGGTGAACGCCCGGCGTTCCTCACTTCGCATTTTCTTCCACCGCTCACCGAGGAGGACGCTGATCGCTCTAAACACACACACACACACACACACACACACACACACACACATTCACATTACCTTACAATGAACATTAACGGCTTCACAACACACGTATAGATACAGAGCGCACCTACCTGTTGTCCTTGCCTGGGTACATCTGTGTGTACTCCACCCTGAACTTCTTAGCAAACAGCATGAAGGCATTCATTGGCCGCTTGCACTTAGTGGCTGTGGCATTATTACTTCCTGCTGTGCTAGCATGCTGGCTTTTGGTTGGCTTTTGACGTGGAGAGTGGGGATTACCGGGACTGTGGGCATCTGCAGGTTTTAAACACATCCACGATTGATGGCTTTCTTTTTTTTTTCTTTTATGAAATACATCTTCAACCTTGCGAGCATTTCAGATTTTGCAAACGGAATGAATCCTGGTTGTAATGCTTCTGCTACAGTACCTTGTGATGTGTCTCTGTCTGGAGAAACGGCTCCCCCACTGGATTGGGAGGCACGCCGCCGTCTGGCCATACTGCTCAACACGTAAACCGCAGAGGAGTCCAGAGGAGTGAAATCATAACTGAAGAAGACACACATGATGTTTCAAACACACCAATCTGCTGACTGGCCTGTTGCTGCTTAAGTTCAGCAGCATACAGCAAATGTATATTACCATAAGTGTCTATTTTACCTCCTGAATGTGTCAAACACCAGTGAGTCATCTGTGTGTTTGGCATCTCTGTGTCCTGGAGGAAGACACACACCTCCCACCTCCATTTCATAACATGGTATCCCATGACGCACCACGGTCAAGCTCGGGTAAAATGACGACCAGCCTGACACACAGCGAGACAGAGTGTAAAAAGAAGCCCATATGATGGTGTTTTGAACAGTTCCCGTGTTTTCTCATCATCACTCCCACCTTTCTTTTTGACATAGAAGGGGTGATCAAGTTGGCACCGGGCGGTCAACGGGGCATGTCCGAATGCCCCGGGGTCAAAGGTCAGCTGTAGCACAGCCTGACCAGACAACACGATCTCTGAATGCTGCACCAGCTGCAGACCCTCAGAGCCATAACTCTGCAAAAGAGCCAGCAGTGTTTTTACTCAGTGTTTACGGCGGCTGAACTAAACTGACAAAGACCACTGTGAACTCAGAGCCCTGACGGTCTCAAGTGCAGCCACACGCTTCTCGCATTATGTACCTTTAGAAATGTGGATTGCTCCTCATCACCAGAGTCCTCCTCAGCAGAGTCCAGGTCCTTGACATCCTGCCACTCCACATTAGAGCCGCTGTGAAAGCGTAGCTGAGTGCCTGGGGACAGAGAGCAGCTGCTCTGAGACAATAACCTCAAATAACATCTCATGTTCATGTCTTCCCACTAGAGAAACACAACTGATGACTCAGTATGAGTGGCAGACAAGCAAAAGGCACGGATGATCCCATCTAATTACCCAGTTAAGCCCATGCATGTGCATTCGTGTATGTGTATGTGTCTACCTTTGAGGAAGCAGTGCCAGGCGGTGGGTGGCCAGCAGAAGCTCCAGCCCATGTCTTCATCGTCAGACAGGGAGGATCTGGTGGACACTGCTGATCCACATTCACTGCTCTTCTGTGGAAACGTGAAGCATTGTCAGACATGACACAGCTGTAGGTTTCAGACATGAAAGCTCTCACTCTTGACCTGCTGACACAGCTTTGTGATCAGAGATGAGTGTGTATGATGAGTAAAAGATGATAAAGACGGAAGCAGGTAAACATGAGCTCTACCCTGCTGCGCCGACGCTCCCTGTCATGACTTCTGGAGGGCAACAAGTCACTGCTGGGGAGAGGGGGAGGAGGCCGAGCGTAGGAATGTAGATTACTGCTGGTGCTGGAGAGGCAGGCCGAAGGGGAGCTGGAAATGACAAAAGCTTATGTTCATACTCTTGTCCATAATATTCATGTTTTAGTGCATGGGAAAGAACAAGGTGCGCCCACCTGCTGTGAGGAGACTCCTGCAGCAGCGGGCTCTGGGGTCCAGTGGCGATGTGTGCCAGCTGCGTCAGCCAGTGCGTGTCAGGAGGCTGCGTGTGTGCACGTCGCTCCTGGTGTGACACACCCACATCCACCTGGTAGACAGGCGGTGCTGACGGCTCTGCCTCCTCCTGAACCTCCTGCAGGTCTGGGAGGTCGTCTACATGGAGAAAGTTTGATGTGAAAAGTCCACGTGTACTATGACTATTCATCCATCTGCTGTGATAAACCCGGCATACGCTGGGTGTTTTATGTACCGTATTCCATGTAACTGTCACTGCTGGGGAAGCCAGGTGAGGAGGGGAGGTGTTCACAGCAGAGCAGGTCGTGTGATTGGTCTCCACCTGCATCCATCATCACTGCAGAAGGTAAGACCAGACAAACAAACAAACTCTAGCAAGCAAACACAAGCTCTCCCTTGAGCATCCTAACTTTCTGAAACTGCAACACTAGCTTGGAGTGCCCCCTTTTAAGACTTGTATTAATCATACAGCAGACGCAGGTGAACTCTGTGGTTACCTGTGTGTTCACTTTGACACTCTGAATCCCTCACGTTCTGATGTTTGGTGTCACTGGACAGCACAGCCGGGGTCACCACCTCCCAAACCATGATGTCCACAGGCTCTAAAACATGCACACACCTTATTAACTGTACACTCTATGAGCAACAATGAACGGTCAAATGAAAGGACTATATTATAAATAGAAAACATAACATTTGATGTGACGCTAAACTAAATATTATTGGCATCAGTACCAGTATTAACCATATTCCAGGGTAAAGGACCTGCTAACACACAAACACACACACAGAAACTCAATCCCTCCCTGCTGTAATGTATAGGCTATAAATGGTTGGGGTGACATAAGGAGACACAGGGTGACATAACCTAAGTTTAGACACATTCACAAAGCGTCATTACATCCACCACCTCACTGTTTAATGTCAGTGTGGCTATAATCGTGTACATTGTGTCGAAATGTCCCGTTCAGACATGTAAACACGATAAGAGCGTGCTTCAGTCTTATCTGTTTCGCAATATTCACGTCATGTGACTCCTTCTTGTTTATAAACTTTTCAGATCCTGTGCGCATGCGCATAAAAGGCCCATTCATTCAATAGCGAGAAGGGCAGCGAGAATACATTTTTATATAAAGTCGTCCAAAACGAGTGAAAAGCACCAAATGAACCGCACAGTGTGCGCTAACTGTTGTGACATTACCGACTGCCGCCGAGCGCTACCGGTGTCAACGTGTTCACGGTTCGGAAAACTTGAGACGAAGCAGCGTTATCTGTTGTCACGAAACAAAAAGTGCCGTTTGAACACCGAAGTTACGTCGACGAAAACGAGCAAAGGTGTCAACGGCTGTGTTTTTAACGGACATATCAGCGGCGTCCGAGAGATTTTTTTGAAAGTGGAACTATCAGAAAACGCGTTAAAATGGACGAGCTGTCGTCTTGCGCAAAGGCAATTACAACAAAACAACTAACGTCAACAATGAAGCTTTACGGAGAGCAGCGAAACTGCGTTCACAGCAGAAAAAACAGACGCTGTCAGCTTCACATTGTTACCCGTGTGCCGAGCTCAGGGGGAAACCATTCAAATGGTGTAATCACATCTGAAATTCAACGCTTTAAAAGCCATAAATGATTTCAATGAACTTTCATTAACTCACCAAAACAGTCGCCTTCTACGGAAAGGGGTTGGTATAAACACATTTCCCCCTGCCATCCTATTGGCCAGACCCGATGTCAATCTACAGCTTCTCGCGTTCTCATTGGTCAGTTCTGTGCAGACTAGTTCTCTTCATTATCATCGCCACAACAATAAAACATAGGGTGGATTACAACGATGAAAGATGGCTGAACCAAAAGTACCACAAGTGGCAGTTACAAAACATGTAATCTCCTGCACAGCAAGCATATCTTCTCTTCAACGCAGTGACAGTATTTATAACACCGGAAGAAGACTGTGTGACAACAACATAGGTACAAAAATCTCTGAATGTTACAGTGTGTGAAAAACATGTAATAACAGTTTAAAAACTGAAAAGACACATCAAAGTCCCATCTGAGCAAAGATAAAGCATGCAGTGCTGCTGTGTAATGATACAACATGTAAACATGAACAATACTCAAAAGGGCCATGCAGGTTTGAGAACATTGAGAATATACTGTATGTGTATGAAGTATAAATATGTTGATCATTTCAGCAGCAGACAAAAATCATACAGCTTAAATGTCATGCAACCAGAGCAACTCGTACAACAGGTAGCTTCAGCCATCATGGCCAAAGACGGTGTCCGTCTCCTGTGTCAGACACACGCTTGTAAGAGCTGGATAAAACCCTTAATATCCATAAGTACACTCTTTATTGTAATTATAGATGTTTCAAGCAGCCATAATCAAAGAGCAACCTCCTCTCACTTAGCCAGAGGCAGTTATTCAGGTGAAAAGTATTGTTACTTCACAATAACAAGTAACCAAGAAATAAAAGGAGAAGTAAAAATACTCAAAAAGTATATACTTAAATGGTGAGTAACTTTATGAGTGCTTAAATGAATAAATACGATGTAGTGTGATCACAACTCCATATAAATGTTACATATATGTTAGACATCGGCGAGTGTCTGATACTCTACTGTACTATCAAATATGAATGGACAATGTAACTATTATATCAACAAGTGTCAAAGGGTGAAATAGAGCTCCTTTCCCCCTCCAAGACATTTAAAATTAAAATGTACATTATTATTATTATTAGTGTGGATATTACAAATATCAAGAGTAACATCAGTATTGGTTGATTGGATTTTTTTTAAATAACTATTTTAGAGTTGTTTAGTAACAGTGTTGTCATGTCTGTTGATGCTGATGGAGCTAGAAATCGGCAGAATCATGACTTTCACTGCCCTCAAGTGGTCACAGTGAGGAAATGCATCAAGACAGGGCACATCAAGTCACACGTGATTACATAATACCTTTTCCGGTCAATATTTTCGAAATAAATCAATACAAAACTAATAGAATAGAAAAGATAATCAAACCATACTGAAGCAATCTAAAACAGACATTCCAAATTATTATAAATTTAGTCATGTAAATTGTTTTATGGCGGCCAGAGCCTATAACTGTTAAAAGTAATAACTAAAAAGTTGTTATTATTATTATTATTATTTATTTATTTACATATAACCACAAGACTGACCATTAGAGGGCAGTGAACACATGAGATGAGACAAAATCGTTACTTTTTGTTTGAACATGAGAACATATTCACTTCTGCTATGTCTTTAACAGCTCCATTCCTTCTTTTACATCATTTTCCGAAGACAAACTGACAATCTGAAAATGAAAAGTTTGTGCTTCTACCCTTCACGAGAATACGTCGTGCGTGGTTTATTTTGAAGAGAACAGCCGGAAGCGTTGTTCTTGTCCTAAGCTAAAAGACGTGAGCCGGTTAGCTTGACATTCTTCTGTGGTAGACGCGCAGCATTTCCTCTACGCAGACTGAGTCCAAACTCACAAAGTTTTTCAGCCTGCTCTGTGGTCTCTTCATGTAGCATAAATGCCGAAGCCTTCGCCCAAAACTCCGGGTTTCGCTGCCGTCTGCGTCCTAGTACATTGGTGAGTCATAAAAAAAATGGTTTTATGTTCTTGTTTGACAAAATTGACGCCTCTCCTTCCGATTATTATAGCAGCTGCACCGTTACATCCACCACAGGCTCACCCAGTTCCGCCATGGCTGCTTTAAAAAAAAAGTTTTATGTAGACTCCTCGCGGGCTTTTCACTGTCCATTTTAATTAGTGACACAGACACAGACATGTTTATGACACAGTCGTCAAAACAGCCTCTGTGTGCGTTTATATTCATCCATGCTGGCTGCTCAGTTTTGCTTCCTGCTTTTCAAAACTTCCTCTGCTGATGTGAAAGAAGCAGAAGGGAAACTCCAGCCATTTAATCCTGTGACCTCAGACTCTTCAGTCAACAAGATCATGAGCATGTTTAAAAAAAAACTTTAACATGGCATGTCATCACTCCTCTATTGTGTTGTCATGACAGTTTTAGACAAAAACCCTGTAAGACTTGAGTGTTTTGTGTTGGGGAGTTGCTGACAGTCACCTTTGGAGATGATTCTTTATGTTATAATAGAAATTCTACATGTCTATAATAAAATCCTACTGGTTCTTCATGTTGACTTCCTGCATATCAGTAGTTGTTGATTCATGCCTGCCAATAGTCAAATCGTGTCTATTATTAGACTCCTGTCACAGTCCATGTCTTCATCACTCGCTGTGTCACAATGGGACTTTCTTTGAAAACTTCTAACTGCAGTCTGGAGCTGAAATGGTGCAGATGATTGACTTCGTTAAAATGAATGGGCAAGTATTTTTGAACTGATTCATTATTTGAGTCAGAAGTGCTGACTGTTCTCCGGTTCCAGAGTTCTCAGGATTTGCTGCTTTTCTTTGTCTGATGATCCATTTTCTGTAACCACTTATCCTCATCGGGGTCTGAGGAGGGGCTGACTTAGGGCGAGAGGCGGGGTACACCCTGGACAAGTCACCGGTTCATCACAGGCGCATTGAGACAAACAAGCATTCACACTCACATTCACACCTACGGGTAATTTAGAGTCACCAATTAACCTGCTAAGGTTCACGTCTTTGGACTGTGGGAGGAAGCCGGAGAGAACCCACGCAGACACACTTCACGCAGAAAGAACCAGGAACCTTCTTGCTGTGAGGAGACAGTGCTAACCACTGCACCACTTTGTTTTATTTTGAATGAAACTATACATTTACTTTGTGTTCTGGGCAGGGAAATGATGACAGACTTTTCTAAATGGTTTTCTGACACAGATGAAATGATTTAAAGATTAATGGCGTTGCAGAAGAAGAAGGTATAAATATCTTCTGTCTTGTTGCAGGTTTTGTCATTACCTTCACTTCACTTTTTTCTCCAATTACAGAAACAAGACAAAAAGCAGTTTAGAGAAATGAATCCATAGATCAGTGTTCCTTCATAGTTTTTTGTCTCTATTAATGAGTATTTATTCATTTGTTGGTGCATCATTTGCATTACTGACACTTCTTTGATTAATCTGCCTCTAAAGAAAGATGAGTCGCACACAGGACTACAGAGTATTCTATCTGTTTCTGTGCGTTAAGCTAGGCGATGGATGGGAAGCAGACCCCGGTGAGTGACGAAGAGCCCAGAGTCCTGCGAGAAGACACCCGGAGGAGAAGAAGAAAGAAAGCCATCACCTCGTCGTTCAGCACCTCCATGGATCAGATCACTGTGGAGTTCGTCCTGCCCACGGCGGCGCGGGGTGGAAACAGCCCCGACACTCTGCAGCTGGAGGTGGCTGGAAACTGGACGGTGGAACAGGTCACCTGACTTACTGATGTTTTGTCAGATGGTCGTCACAGTGGCTTTCAACATGCTTTATATTGATCCAGTTCTTTTCTTGTCTCCCAGGTGAAAGCTCAGGTGTGGCTGAAGGCGGTGACTTTAAACCTCTGTCCTGACTTCTACCAGCGCTTTTCTCCTGACCACTGCATCCTGCTCTACCAGAAGAAAGGCACCGTGTGTGAGATCTACGACAAGCACCAGGTCTTCCAGACGCTGGACTGCATTCGTTACTGGAGAGGTAGCAGCCGCTGACAAAATGTGGAGCCACAAACTGAGTTATTCTGCAGTGACGATGTCAAAGATGTCTGTTGTGTCTCTTAAAGCCCTGAAGAAAGACGTGGGACGGATCCAGCTGGTCCCCGTCCACAGCCCTCAGAGGAGTCCCTGCAGTACCAGCGCTACCTCAACTACCTGATTGGCTACGACGTAACTGACGTCAGCAACGTGCACGATGACGAGCTGGAGTTCACCCGCAGGAAGCTGCTGACGCCGCGACGCATCGAGCTGTCCGACCGCGACCCAAAGCTGTACTCCATGGACCCCTGGGTGACCCGCAAGCCACTGCCTGAGCACCTTCTCAACAAGGTGTGTGCCTGAGTGACCTTCAATCAAAACATATTGGTCAGTGTATGAATAAATTGATATCTGAAAGTAAGTTTGTGTGACCAAAGCTGGAACATGTGAACTACTATTTAAGACAATTCTTTGTCCAATTTATCAACGTTCATTGGTTTCAACAACAGGTTTTCTCAAAATTAGCTCGCTATCCAACACCTGCAGGTGGATTTACGTCATTAAAGGAGACACATTATCTTGACTATTGTTTCTGTCACGTCAGTGTCAGATGTTGATTATAAAGAAGGTGAAAGTGTCACAAAATGAGGTAAATGTATGTAAATTTAATCCCTGTGAGCAAAAATCTCCCAGTCAGCTAACAGGATGGCTAAGATAGCTGCACAGCTAACTAGTTAACAGCAGCTACAGTCAGTGGCCAAAGCAGGTAACAGTTAACAACAAGTAAAGCCATCTGTCCATCAGGAAACTCAATGAAGTTGAAGCAGAGCAGCTGGAGGTCATCACAGGGAAGACCGGAAAATATTTCTCCATTAATATGTGATCCAGCTTTGGCAAGCTTCCATGAAGTTAGCCAATCAAAAGACAGAAGGCTTTTAGGGAGGGGGAGGGCTTAAAGAGACTTTTGTTTCAAACAAAGGATGAACTGAGGGGTTTCATGAAAGGGCCTGTATGGGATAAATAAGGATGTTTATGAAGAGTGAATCATGCAAAGACACTCTTGTGGAGGGGCGGTGTTTAGCTCAGTTGGTAGAGCAGCCGCCCCATGTACAAAGGTACAAAGGCTCAGTCCTTGCTGCGGAAGCCCAGGGTTCAAATCCGACCTGTGGCTCTTTCCTGCATGTCATTCCCCATCTCTCTCTCTCTCTCCCCACATTTCCTGTCACTCTTCAGCTGTCTCTATCAGAAATAAAGCTTGGAAAGTAATCTTTAAGAAAGACACTCTTGTGGAGTCATGACTGAAACCACGTTAATAGCAGTAAGATGTATTCACTGACTGTCGTGTTTCTGTTCACTCTTTTCACCTCGGGCGGTCCATTTGTTTCTCCTTTCAGGTCAGTAACAGTCACATCCTGGTGGTGATCCACATCGGCACGGCCAGCCAGACCATCAAGGTCTCCATCGATGACCCTCCAGCACAGGTAGAAAGTCGTAAACACAATGAAAGGTGCCATCACTGCGCCTGTCTGTCTGCGAATGTAACATTTCATGACGATGCTCCATCCTGTTCAGGTGTTGGCGAGTTTTTTCACCAAGACGGCAAATAAGAGAGTTCTGCTGGGAATTCCTGACAACATGTGCGAGACAGACTTTGTGCTACGAGTGTGCGGAAGGTACAATATGTCAGATGCTAAAACACATCAGTCACACCATTGCTACTTATACATGGAGCCATAGTTTGAAAGTAACCCTCTCTGTGTCTGCTCACACAGGGAGGAGTACCTCTACAGTGATAAACCGCTGCAGGACTTCAACTGGGTCCGTCAGTGTCTGAAGAACAGGGAGGAAATTCACCTTGTTCTGGAGACGCCACCTGATCCTGACTTGGATCTGGTCCAGAAGGACGACTGGGCACAAGTGGATGACTGCACCGGAGTCGCAGGTAACCAGTTAAATTAAGTATACTGTGCTATTTCTGCGTATATTTGATTGTGTTTGAATAAGTGGGAGTAATTCACCTCCTAACTTCTCTTTGTCAGGTACCCATGAGCAGTTGACCATCGATGAGAAGGACCATGAACGAGTGTTCACCATCTCTATGTGGGACTGTAACAGGAAGTTCAGAGTGAAGGTGTTGGGTATTGACATCCCGTCCCTCCCCAAAATCCCAGAGTTTATCGTCTTCATAGAAGCCAGTATCTTCCATGGGCAACAGCTTTTGGCCCAGGTAATCACACACACCTGAAAGAACACAGTGTGTATTTGTTTTCTAGACACATTTTTGATGAATGGTTGCGGACAACCTCAGTGACAAATTCTTTCATTTCTTTTGACTGCTTCACAATAAAAGCCTCACCAGTTGAATGCTTTTTAATATGATCTCTTTGATACGACTGTGAGAGTGAACAGTGAGGCGGAAATCGGTGAGATAAAATGTTTTGCTGGATTACATTCTACACCGTTTCCTGGTAATTTGAATCCTGCAGGAGAATGGCGGACTCTGCCACAATGGGAACTACTGCAAAGAAAGTATGTAGATACATAGCAACCATAAATTCTAAAAAATTATGATCAAAGGCAGGATTTCATTTGATGAAAGTCTTGAAGATTGTGCCTTTAAAGAAGATCCAGCAAATCTGACCTGAGAACCAAAACGACCTCAGCTCTGTGTTTCTGTAACTAGCAATTCCAGGAGGCGCTTATTTTCCAAAACACATATACAGTAAGTTTTTCGATGGGAGATATAACAGATATAAAGTTTAACCCTGCGCTTACTCTCTCAGGAGAGGACGTCCTCTAAAACCTTCAATGAAGAAGTGCTGTGGAACTGCTGGCTGGAGTTTAACATAAAGATCAAGGACCTGCCTAAAGGAGCACGCCTCAACCTCCAGGTAAACTGTTGATTCAAACAATAAATAGGACTTTTTTACAGTGTTTAGTTGTTATAATCATTTTAGATAGTCTCAAAATATGTATTTCTGTTAGACTTTGGTGGTAGGAAAAGAGTTGCTATATGCTTTGATGACAATCGGCTCTACTTGTTCCACCCAGGTGGTCTGTGGGAAACAACCCCAGATGCCAAACTCCAAAGGAGGCTCGTCCTACCAGGATAATACAGCAGGAACAGGCAGCCATGATGGTGACTCCTACTAACATTTGCCTTCTGTATCATCTTGGCAGTCACTAGAGCGAGGCTCATATCTGTCTGTCTGTCCACTTTTCAGGAAAGACCAAGAGTCGTCTTCTGTACTACGTCAACCTGCTGCTGATCGACCATCGCTCTCTGCTCCGCCAGGGCGAGTTCATCCTCCACATGTGGAAAATGCCAGAGAAGAGCGAGGAGAGCAGCAGCAGCATCAACGCCGACAAGCTCACCTCAGCCACCAACCCAGACAAGGCCTCCTCCATGGCCATCGCCATTTTACTGGACAAGTACTGTTACCCAGTGGTGCTGCCCAAGAGCCGAGACGTGGGTCGGGATTTGGGGGCCGGGAACGAGGAAGCTGAGGGCGGGGAGCGAGGTCAGAGGGAGATGCCCAACCACCTGAAGAAACAGTTTGCGGCTATCGTTGCTACTGACCCCCTGCATCCACTCAGTCCTGAGGACAAAGAGCTGCTGTGGCATTTCAGGCACGAGTGTATGCGTGACCCAAGGTACTTCTTTTTATTTTATTCCAAAGAAACTCAACCACAAGCTGTGTGATTATTGTTATTTAGCTTGTATTACAGAATATTTCATGTACACCAATTCCTTCCTCTCTTCAGGGCCTACCCAAAGCTTCTGAGTTCAGTCAGGTGGGGGAAACAGGAAGACGTTTTGGCAACACACCGTCTGTTGGAGCGCAGCAGTGCGTGGGACAGCAGGTAAAAGGGATTTCACACTGTCACTACATGTATCTGTCCTCAGTAAGTTCAGCGTCCCATCACCTGTCTCCATGTTCTTCCCGTTCAGTGGTCTGGACGTCGGTCTGGCCATGCAGCTACTCGACTGTCACTACTCGGACGCTCAGGTTCGCTCAATGGCTGTCAGGAAGCTGGAGACTCTGGAGGATGATGATGTGCTCAGATACCTGCTGCAGCTCGTACAGGTGTGTCTTTTCTGTGATCAGGATTTTACAGACAACAGGTATGATTAGCTTAGAAAATATGATCTATCCAACAGGATATGAAGGAGTACAAATTAGTTTGACAAAAAATCCTTAGTCGAAATTACTTCACTTGCTATACCAGCTATAAAGCATTTAATGCTGTTTACGTGTTGGTCAATTAATAATAATTACTTATTAACATGTGAAAGGAGCCATTCTGCATCATGAGTACTTTTATGTTTGGTACTCACCGGAAAATTAAGACACTTTGGGACATACACATATTCACTTTCTTACCAAGAGTTTGATGAGAGGTTTGATACCACTCTCATGACTGTACGCTTGATATGAAGCTACCGCAAGCAGACGGTTAGCTTAGCTTAGCACAAAGTTAGCCCAGCTCTGTCCAGTGGTACCAGATTAAATGTTGTTTCTTTGTTGTTGTTATAACATGTTAATTAGTTCACATAGAGGAGCTGGTGGGCGGATTGTTTTGTTGTTTTACCTTTTAATAGTGCCTAGCTAGCTTTGTCCATTCTTTTCCAGTCTTTGTGCTAAGCTAAGCTAACTGACTGCTTGTGGTAGCTTCATATTTAGCATGCAAACAAGAGTGGCGTCAATCTTCTCATCTAACTCTCACAGGGACGCCAATAAACAAATTTCCCCAAATGTCAAACTATTAATTTATTTACATTTTTTCCAAAACTTTGCTTTTCTTTTTTTACAAACTCATGGAATGAGGCAGCTCAGTGGACACTGCATACACACTGCATGTTTTGTCTTCTGGTGTGTTTCCATAGCCACTCTGTGGTCAACTTTGCATGAGCAATATGGATTATATCAGCTGAGTCTAACAAAGGGCGCTTTGGTCTGATAGGGAAATGAGTCTTACCTTCACAGACACTGTTGTCTGTGTATCCTGAGGGCTTATATGAAACTGATATGTCTGATACGATATGCTTCAATCTAAAACGTTTTCCAAAATATCTTTCTATGGAGTGTGATATAGAGTGAAACACTGCTGCCTAGATTTCAGGGCTTCAGATCCTGATGATGATAAAGGAGACTTCACTTTGACATATTAAACTCACTGAATTGAATCAAATATTAGTCTTCAAGCTAATATTGGCGTCATTTATTCTGAAAAATGAGCAATAGATTAATTGATAATAAAAAAGTAATGTAGCGTGGATCTGTAGCGTTTCATTCTGATCATCATGTCACTGTAGGTGACAGTAAATGTGTCCGATCAGACAGTTTGGATTGTCCTTTGAGCTGCTGTTTGTTCTTGAACCACTCCCTGCTTCCTTCAGAGAACACTGAGCTCTGTGTTCACTGAACTTCCTTTACTGCCACAGTCCAGTTTCTGTCTCATCACGCTCTAACCTGTGAACCAAAGCTGCTCTAAATTTAACCTTTTGTCCCACAGCACCACTACCCTGCACGGCACCCTTTAAATTAGAATTTACAAAAAGTCAAAGGTGCAGTATGTTTAAAAAAAAAAAAAAAAAGAATAGCATGTTATTTTCAGATCTCTAATATGTGGTTTGGAGTATCCAGGTGGGTCATACATGACAGCAGGAGTAGAAAAAAATGTGTCTGTCTGTGTCTACTGAAACCTGAAGATCCTGTTTAGTTTTCATCAGAAATAAATTGTTTTGTTTGTTGTGTGTGTGTGTGTGTGTGTGTGTGTGTGTGTGTGTGTGTGTGTGTCTACTGCAGGCAGTCAAGTTTGAGCCTTATCACGACAGCGCCCTGGTCAGGTTCCTGCTGAAGAGAGCTCTGAGGGTAAGTAGGACCAACATCTGTCTCTCACACTGTCCTGCAATGTTTGCAGTGTATAGTGAGTGTGTGTGTGTGTGTGTGTGGTGTGTGTGTGTGTGTGTGTGTGTGTGTGTGTGTGTGTTTTCTGCCCGTTTACTCGTCTCCTCTCTCTCTGACAATTTGAACATGTTCGTGGACTGATGTTCTAATAAAAAGTCCCCTCTTCTTCTCTGACTTTGTTCCATTCCTCTCCACAGAGTAAGCGTATCGGTCATTTCCTCTTCTGGTTCCTGCGCAGTGAGATCGCCCAGTCCATGCATTACCAGCAGAGGTACGCTGTCCTGCTGGAGGCCTACCTGAGAGGCTGCGGTGAAGACATGCTGCAGGACTTCAGGAAACAGGTGACACAGTCCGCCACGCAGTCACAGTAATTAACTGCTTGAATCAAAATCAGACATCACAAATCTGCCACAAGGGGCTTTACAGGATACAACCCCCTCTATCATTAGACCATAGTGGAGCCATGTTAGCTTTAGTCACCTTTAAGTTAATGTGTTATCAGCTGGTTGATGAACTGGTACTCTGCAGGTGGAGATGACTGAGGCTCTGCAGAAAGTAACCCGTGATATCAAAGCCATGTCTGCTGACAAGTACGACGTTACTGCACAAGGTGAGACTCTAAGGTTCAGCTCTGTGAGTTGATGCAAAGAGACTGAGCTGCAGTTCCCATTATAATATTGTATGTTTCTTTCTCTTTGGGGTGTTTCTAATAAGTATATGTTCATGAGCCAAATTTAAGATGCACAACTTAAACTTTCTGCGATCATTAGATTTGTGTATTTACTTTGAAATAGAAACAGAAATGTAACAATCAAAGCTTCAGTCCAACAAAATCATCAGTTACATTTTCTCTGCTGCTGCTGCTGCCGCCTGGATTGATCTTAGACAACAAGCTCTTGTGAACAAGTTCCTGCCTTAAATGTAGCAAAAGAAAGACCTAGCAGGTTGTGTTTACAGGTGTGTGTGTTGTGTGCTTGTCAGTGGTGTTTCAGTTGCGTCAGAAGCTGGAGAGTCTGCAGTCATCTGGTCTGCCAGAGAGTTTCAGAGTACCTTATGATCCTGGACTCAGAGCTGGAGCCCTGCTGGTGAGAGACACACACACACACATACAGATACACACACACACACATAGGCATAGGCGGTGGAGAAACCCATATACACTTATCCCCAGGTGAATTAAAGGTGTGAACACGTGACAACAGACACTGTTTCTGTGTGTTCAGATCGAGCAGTGTAAAGTGATGGCATCTAAGAAGAAGCCTCTGTGGCTGCAGTTTAAAAGGGCCGACTCCACCACCCTGTCCAAAGACCCCATCGGCATCATCTTCAAAGACGGCGATGACCTCAGACAGGACATGCTCATCCTGCAGGTGAGCGGGCAGCACGGCCTCTAAAACAGACGTTAGAAAATAAAGAAAGACTCTTAACTTCCTGTCGTGTCCCCTCAGATTCTGCTGATCATGGAGTCCATCTGGGAGACCGAATCACTGGATCTGTGTCTGTTACCGTACGGCTGCATCTCCACGGGCAACAGGATAGGTCGGTTCTTCAGCTGGACGGATATGAAGACGAATCATTCACAGTGTGACAGCTCACCTCCTCCCTTTGTCTTTAATGCTGTGTTATAGGTATGATTGAGATCGTGAAGGACGCCACCACCATCGCTAACATCCAGCAGAGCGTTGTGGGAAGCACCGGAGCTTTTAAAGATGAAATCCTTTATCAGTGGCTCCGGGACAAGTGTGTCAGCGAGGATAAGGTACATCACAGCTAGCTCATGCAAATCATTTTTATATGGATGATATCAAGAGTGTTTGACCAGACACAGAAACGCCTGTTCTCTGACACGTCCACCCATCCAGTTTCAAAACACTGCTGCAGTTGCTGGCAATAAACATTTCTAGGTTATCAACTCAATAAGTAATACATCTCCTGCTGCTGCTCTGTTTATCAGACGTTGCAGGAAGTCGCAGTGCAACAGACAGAAAGGAAGTAACCCCCGGGTTCTTTTTTTCCTGTTGTCACACATACACTTTTAGCTGTGACACCTGCACCACCAGAGTCTGTGTCTTCTGTTTTTGAAACATTCCTGCTCTGTTTGTAGAATCTATTTCACGAAATGTCCAAAATCAATGTATTATCAGAGCTGTTTTAAGTTTTTTACGAAGAATCTGTTCAATCTCATGCTCATGGACATCAAAACTGAATGTTATGGCATCAGTAAAACCAATGATGTCATGGAAAATTAGCTACAAACTTGTTCTACTGTGTCTGTCTGTAGTTCCAGCAGGCTGTGGAGAGGTTTCTGTATTCCTGTGGCGGCTACTGTGTGGCTACCTACGTCCTGGGTATCGGGGATCGTCACAATGACAACATCATGATCACTGAATCTGGTAAAGGCGTCTCTCTCTTTTCGTCTGTATTTTTTTATCTCATTCACACTGAAACATATTTAAGTCATGCTGTGGAGATATCACTGCCTGCAGCATCACTATTTTTAAATCTTGTTAAGCAAGTTCTTACATTATTAATAAAGGCTTACCTCAAAGTATCTGTGAAATATATTGAGTCTTAATAAATGTCATCATTCACTACGTCTGCAGTTTAATTAACTTTTTTTTTTGTTGAAAACCTGGAAATAGATTCAATTTCAGCATGTTTCAGACACATCCTTGCAAAGAAAGACTTATTGAAACAAGTCATGAAGCCTCGTACGTCCAAGCATAACTATAAATGATCTCCTTTGTGTTTCTGCAGGGAACCTCTTCCACATTGACTTCGGCCACATCCTGGGGAATTACAAGAGTTTCATGGGAATCAGTAAGGAGTGGGTTCCCTTCGTGCTCACGCCAGACTTCCTGTACGTCATGGGAACATCAGGAAAGAAAAGCAGCCCCCACTTCCAGAAATTCCAGGTGCAGTAAAGGCGATGTTTTCATGTGAATACACTCATCCGCACACACACACACACACACACATGGATGCACTCCCGCGTGCACAAACATTAAATAGTTCAGATCATCACAGGGATATGTGAGGAATCAGCGACGTCTCTCAGTTTATCTTCTGCATGCATGAGTTCTTCATCCTTTAACTCTGTCTCAGGACGTGTGTGTGAAGGCTTACCTCGCCCTTCGGCACCACACCAACCTGCTCATCATCCTCTTCTCCATGATGCTGATGACCGGTAGGACTCTCTTCCCTGTCAAAACAAATTTGTTCAAATTTTTGAATGGAATTTGGATTAAAACGATGATGACGACGATGATGCGACTTTGCTTTTGTCTTCACTAATTTTAAAGAAGACAGGACTACAGTCAGATGTATGCAACAGATATAGACTCAATAGATGCTCATACTTCTTCTTGGCCATCCACAGGCATGCCCCAGCTGACTAGTAAGGAGGATATTGAGTACATCCGCGAGGCACTGACTGTCGGCCGCAGCGAGGACGAGGCACAGCGACACCTGCTGGACCAGATAGAGATCTGCAGGGAAAAAGGCTGGATGGTTCAAATCAACTGGTTTGTTCATCTGGTGCTGGGGATCAAGCAGGGTGTGGAGAAACGGTCCACTTAGGACTCTGTGTAGATTAGCAAAGATTTTAAGTTTTTTCTTTGTAAGCGGTTTACATTTTTTATTTGATGTAAATAAGAGTCTTAAATTCCATAAGAGGACCGGAAAGTCTGGAAAGCTTTTCTAAAGTCCTAGTTTACCTTCAAACACAGATTTAGCATTTTAGACCACAACTCATCTCAGTATCAAGTCGTTTTTTATGAAGAATAATGAGAGTAAATGAATAACTTGGGGTGTGAGTGTAATTTAGTGTAAGTCTTGTGCAACACAATCCCATCAAAACTAGTTATTTCAACCATGGGAAGACACTGGAACATTTCAAAGCAAACCTATGCAAGAAAGAGTGAAGAGAAAATGAAATGAATAAAAATCAGGAGTATTTTAGTGTGTGGTGCTGCAGGCATGCAGACTTGGCACCAAGATGCATGAGTGTTAAATTAAAGTCATTAATTCTACTGTAATGTGAGGAGATGTACAATTAAAACTCCAATCCACGCTGACTGTTTCCATCACACAGCTTAGACCAAGTCAAACAAATCAAAAGTCTTTACTAAGAAACCAAACCCAAGTGGAAACCCTGTTTCCGTGAGCGAGGACATGGATCTCTGCACCTCATCCTTTTACAGAGTCTTAACTACTTCCTTTTTCTTGATCTCTTATTCAAAGTGGTTTCCTGCTGAGGAAACACATTTCTCTCACATTTCCCTCACATTGTTTGCATTTTAAATTGTGGTACATTTCACACTGGTTATTGAATTCTCACTGAAGTAGCTGCACTGTCCCTCCACTCCCAGAGGAGCGGTTAGACTGGTAGATAGATTAAAGGATCAGTCCGTGAAGTCGTGTTTAATATTTAAAACATTTGGTTTTGACTGAATGATGCAAAAATGATCGAATTAGTTGGATTCTTTTGGTCAGAGATTGAAAACAATGTAATATTACTAAAGTGTTTAAGGAGAGAGTTTTATTATTTATATTATTAACAATCTTTTTATTTGCACTGCTTATTAAGACATACTTCTCAGATGTCTTCAATTTACATTTAAATGCCAAAAATATGTTAAAAGTTAACTTAAATTATGCTAATTTATAACAACATGCTGCATGAATGTGGCATTGTAATGCTACGGTGGCCCGTTGGTGACACTGGCACATGCTGGTCAGTGTGGTCGTCGCCTCTTTCAGGATTGTGGAACATTAAAGTGAACTCTCATGAAGACAGTGAGGACTAAAATAATTCTGTACACTAACTGGATTTTAAAATCTCCATGTGATCTTATTATCTGACTGGAAGCTACAACACGTTGATAAATCACACACCTCTCAGGTTTTTTGTTGAAATGGATCCAGACTTTTATATTTTTGTCATATTCCATTGTTTAAGTGGAGATTAAAAAAGCTACAAAAAGCACCACCAGTTAAAATAAAACAGTATTTTTAAAATATTTTGGAAAGATTCAAACCAAACAATTTTTCTGAAACATGAAATTTTGTAATAAAACCTTTTGTTACTGTAAATGCTCAATCACTGATTCTCCAAACAACTGAAACATGTTAGCTTTTCTATGTAATGATACCAGACAAATTAAAGTTATGTACCATAAATACTTTTTTGTGTTTTCTCTTTCACCAATCAGACTTGAGGAGACTGTGAGGAAATCTTCTCTTCCAACATGCCACATACGGGGTTACAGAGGGTCAAGCATATGAGTTAATTTCATAGTTCCAATATTTACACCCCTTCTCTAATATATTTACATCCTTATCTTAAAAAGTCAGATTTTTCTGACCCTGAGTCAGATCCGATTTGAAATTCATTTCACATATCAAGTGTAATAACTGACTTTGACCAACAGATGGAGCAACACCACAAGTCTCAATACTATACACCACATCCAGCATTCTCATCTTTTCCTCCTTCTCTTACTTCTTCCCAAAGTTTCCTCCTTTTCCTCTCACAGTTCCATCTTCCATCCTGTCAGTTTCCCATTCATCTCCATCCTGCTCCTCTTTCTGGATCCCTCTTTTCCATCACCATTTGAACAGAAAAGTATGAGTGGGTGTGAGTGTGCTGCATGAGGAATAAGTCTCTTTCATGTCACTGTTTTGTGGCTGTAAAACAGTTGTATATGTGTTTATATACGGGATGTTGAGGGTCTAAATGGATTAGAAAGATAAATCTCCTTCTTTCTCACAGCCTTCAGGCCTCTTTCTGTGTATATGGCATTACTCTACTCAGCTTTTTAGCATGCTTCTATTGTACGGAGGCTTATCCACGAAGTGATGGGAGTGAATAGAGTGAAATGTGAATGGATCGCAGGAGCTTTCTTCCCTTTGTTCCCTCCTTCTCTTTAGCATCCTTATTGTTGTAGACACATTTGTTGTATCTTTTTTATTCATCATGCCTCTGAGTGCCAAATGAACATAAAACAAATCATGTGTCTTTAAGGAATCATCTTCAAGGAGTTATTTTCCACTGATTGAGATACATGACTAGATTTCAATTTGCTTCCACTGAACCATGAGTTGTGCAAGCTGTATGGATATTAAAATTACACATTGAATGTAGTCCGTGGAGAGACTTTGACTAGAGTTTATTTTGGAAGTACAATTACAAAACTGTAATTCCTCGAGCGTCCACTTAAGGCTGGCTACAGAACATTTCAATCTCCATAAGTCCCCATGTTAAAATGTCCAACTTCACAGCAGAAATGAACATGTTCACAGCCTGGTTCATAAAACAGTTTTGGTCTCTGTAGCTACTCTCCCTGTTCATGACAACTGTACTGAATCTTAATTTTTATATTATATTATAAATATTTTATATTAAGGCTTAAAGCTATGCAGGCAGGAAAATGCATTCAATGTGTTTTTTTAGGTCTGAAGTTTTTTTAGGTCTGAAGTATAGACATCGTATCTGTTTGGTGAGAAACATTCACCAAACTGAAAAAGCACAAAAGCAGTTTTACTTTGACCGGTTTTATGGCATCTTGTTCCATATTTTTAACGTCATCCTCCAGGATTTTACTTCTGTCTGCATGGAAAGCCTGTAAAATCACATTTAGAACATTTTATGTCCAGTTAACCAACTTAATTTGTATGTTTTTAAAGCCACATATCTTGCTTCTTGACAAAGAAATGATTCGCACAACTATAATATTGAAAATCCATTTTTTTCTTATAGAAAGTTTGCCGGTAAAGTACGACAGTAGGAGTTATACCAAAGTTGAAAATCACTCTAAAATCCCGAATACAAGACCCACTACGGCTTTTGTAATGGTGACTGACTTTTGTGGAATAACATCCTCGGCTCTGACAGGTGTGTGAGGTTGGTGTGGGAGGAAACTGGAAGAAACTGGAGCATCGAGAATCGATTCACTCTCTTTCTCTATTATCTCTGGTTCCTCTCCAGGAAGACGTGAACCAGATCAGACGACGGGGGAAATCACTCTGCCTGTGTGTGAGTGTGTGTGTGTGTGTGTGTGTGCATGCTCATATGTGCGCTTATGTGTGCCCTAATGTGTTTGCGAAGAACAATTTGAAGTGTCAGATCCTCAGGGTGAGGTCATGTAGCCTGTCCTCACTTCTCCAAGGGGTTATTACAGGGTCAGGACTTGGGTTGAGGTTAATTAGAGTTAATTAGCATATTTTAACCTATGGGTCCAGGCGACGTGTAGAGCTAAAGGTTAAGAGCTCAGCATGTAGTCAGTGAGGGCCCTCACATGTAGCCTACTGAAAGAGTATATGTGAGATTTGTGCTGTAAATGTGCATATTTTTGTGTATGCAAATGTATATGCTGACATACTGTATGGACATGTATATGATTATCATGTGTGGGTGTGATGCATTTCACTCTATTTATGGCAGCTGCCTTGTGGCATAAAATAATATAAATACAGGTTTAATGCTTTCTGTTTGAATTTAAATGATGCAGCTGTGACCTGTATAGCTGTTAAAGCTGTTTCCATTCATCTGTTTACGTCTTCTTATCGGAGGGTTTTAATTTCAGCATTGAAATGGAATCAGCGTATGGTGAAGGTGTATGAGCTAGCTTCCCAACCAGTCCTAGTAGTACTAGTTTGTCTTCCATGATGCTATTTCATGCAGTTATAACTAGCACAACCTAGCGTATCTCAGGCGTAGCCGGGTATAGAAGGTGAAGATAAGCTAACACCTTCAAACTGGTCTTCAAACCTGCCAGGAACTCCAGTGTTTTTTATGATGTTGCTGTATGTTCAGAAAGTGGAGTCGTGTGTTTAAATTTTTAGTCAAGTTGAAACGTTTTCAGCTTTGAGACGTGACTTTGCCTTCGCATGTGCCGCTTTGAATTTGCATCTGCTGTTGCCCAGCCGTGTCTTTAATCCTGCCTGTGATCTTGTCACAAAGTAGTAGTTAAAGTAGTAGTTCTGTCATGTCAGGAATTTTAGTCGGCTATCTCGCAGTATGAGCGGTGCCCCACTCCGGTTTCCCTCGTGGCTTATGTCAGAAAATCTGTTCATGTGGCTACAGCTGTAGTCTTGACTGACATTGCTGTGATATAAAATTGAATTTATCACAGATTATACTGTCTGCATCCACCAGCTCCCACTTGATGTTTTTCTCCATATTTTCAGTTGTCTTATTTGAATAAAATTGTCACTGGACAACTTACTTATGTTCAGTGTGAGCAGCCATAGTTTGGTCAAGCAGAAAGGGTTGAGACGTGTAATGTGAGTTAACACAACGTAGAAGATTAATATAAATGCTCAGTGTCTGCTCAGCTTTGCGAGGTTTATGTGCTCTGAGCAGTTGCCAGGCAACCGGCAAAGACTCCAGGAAATGATTGCTCCCAGCCAGCCTCGTAAAATGGCAAATTTTTATACTTTGTTTTTTTGTTTAACTTCTGATCTTGTAACTGAGCTAGGCTAGCTCTTTGCCCTGTTTCCAGTCTTTATGCTAAGCTAACCACCTACCAGCTGTAGCGACGTGAGTGGTGTCATGTGGAAATTTTAAAGTATTCTGATGTATTGAAGAGTGCAAATGTAAAACAAATGAAGTTTGATGTTTTATACAATGCAATACAAGGTTCAAGAGGTTCAAACAGTTTTTCACCAATTTCAGTCCAGGATTTTGTGGGCGGTCCTTAAAGGGTGGCTCGATGACACGCTGAGGCCACCCTGAGCATACCCCTGCACCCCTAGCAGAGAGATAGAGATGAATTCATCTCACTCAGAGTGTTTCAAAGTCAGTCATGTCATTTTCTGAACTCATCTGACACAGCTGCTTGACTGCTCCCATGAGTGGGCGTGGCTTCAGCGCATTCAGAGGACACGCCCCCACAGTCCTGGAGCTGAGAATTCATTTTTACCAGATTTTGACACCTAATCTCATAAACCTAATATTTTTAATCATTCAAATACTTACTTTACACTGACTTTGAATTAAATAGCAGTCAAAATGTGAAACATCCATACTGTGATTAGATGTTGAGACATAAAACATTCAATCCAACAGGAGTCAGTTGAACTTAACTTTGTTACTCCTACAATGTTTGAGAAGTGCTATCCAGGAAAGCTACATAACACGATCATAACATGGTCAACCAGAGCAGCCTGTTCTTCGAACTTGACCTCTTAACAGTTTTCTCGATTACAACACCTAGCCGTTAATATTACAGCCTTTTAATATTTAACACCCTGGACATATCCGTACCGGCTGTAACTGGAGACTGAACATGGAGGTGTGTTTGGGTGCGCGTGCATGTGTGTGTAGGCGCTGCCTGGTCAGTGTGCCATATCAGATACCCTTACTGACAGAATACGAGGGCGCACAGGAGTGCGTGTTGGTGTGCATGTGCTTGTGTGTGTGCAACCTGACACTGCCTCTCACACTCTATCTGTATTTAGCATCAGTTACCATCAGGTAGGACAATTAGTCACAGAGGAGGTTGGCAATTAGACTGGGAGGAAGTCGAATGTGCAACACACAGCCGTGCCGCACATTTGATCATTTATTTCATTCATTACTTTACTTTTAGTGGTTAAAAAGCAAGACACGCAGTCACGAACATTGTGACATACCAGTCAGATAGAGAGATGAAAACATTTATTGGTGTTTAAACTTTAACGTAAAGAAAATAATCTTGCTCTATGTCATATGCTGAATGTTACATTGCAGTTTGTTGCATATCCCTCCTCGAAAAACATTTGAAATGTCAAGTCTTTGAATATTTGAATTGTTTACATCTATGTAGAGTGCGACGTGGGTAGGAGCTATTTGGGTACTCCTGATACATGACTTGAAACAGTTCCACCTCTTGGATTGGCATGAAACTCTCATTGAATCATCACTCCAAAAGTTTAGAAAATCACTTTAGATCGCATTAGAAAATATCTGATTCTTTGATAAAATGTCAAAGGTACAAGCCTGTGTACAAAAAAAAAAAAACTACAACTCCCAGGATGCTTTTCTACAACAAAATGTAAAGATTGAGCTTGACATTCAATCATGTACACTGCTAAGAACAGGTGGTAGCTGAAGATTACGCCTTGATGATCTGCAGATGAAATCAGTCCGCGTTGGATTTCTGTGATTTTGGGTGAATTCAGCATCTATAGCTTCACCTTTTGTTTACAACTGCGATGAGTATAATATTTTAAATTTGCTACAACTCGTGACTGCCAAGACTCATGTCAAGTTTTGCAGTACTCCGCTGAAATCATCATCAGAGCAAAATGTGTCATCATCTGCACTTGTAAACATAGTGAGTTTTATGAGACTCTGTTAATAGTTTAGTTTCTTGGGATCAAAAACATTGCTCTGGAGCTCAATTTTGAGGCTGCTATGTCAATAGGTTTCTAATACAGCAACGTCTAATGAACCCACATCAATTTCAGAGCCGAGGACTTAAATGAACAATTTCCAATTAGTCCAGATTGGTTCCACAGATACAGATAACGGTGGGCTCGCTCATCCCTTTCTAGGTAGCAGTCTTTTTCAATCCAGACATTTGTTGGTGTTTTTGAATGTAGATGCATCCTTGTGCAGTGCTAGCAGAGCTCGAAATACAAACAAAACAAGGATCCGCTCATCCAAACGTTGCTCTATGGCGCCACCAGTGGTCAAAAACTCCGCAGGGTACCTTTAATTCTAGGAGAATGATACCGTACTGTTCAGTACGTGTACAAAGTGCTCTTTGACACAGAACCTTCAAACTGAACTGACCCTACTGAATGAGCATTGTCACTGACAAACTAGTTTCTTTTTGCATTGGAGCTCCAGTTTTCAGCTCAGCTGCTGTATACGTACTTCAGACACATGAAATCCACAGATACAATCATGATGTGAGAACTGTTGCATGACAGGTGGTTAGTGAGAAAAAAGTAAAAAGCTGAAAAAGTATATGTATGATCTGAACTAGACTCCTGATCCAACTCCATTTGCTGTTGTTGAAGACTGTGCGAAGCAGTTGAAGAACGTGAGTTTGTTGACCTTTGAGTGTAGACACTTTGTCACACAGTAGCTGTGTAACCAGTGTGGAAATCTGAGAACTTTATCTGAGCACTCTGAGTGAGTTGCAGCTCTTTTAGAAGCACCTAGTCCAACCTGCTTGAGATAAAGACGAGAATGATTTTTTTAGATAATTCTAATTTTCAGCTGGTTATAGACTGACTTTGTTCTCGTCTTGATGAGGCTGCACTTCAACCTGCCACTGGAGACCTAATGTCCTTATGTCACATGTCCCTCGAGTCAATTATCTCTCTTTCTTGGGTGAATCTCCTCATTGTATAACTTTAATTTGCACGAGGATGCCTCTTCCTTTGTCTTAAGCTCTATGAAGTGGACCCTTAAGACCCCACAGGTTTGCAGTTAAACTCAAACAGAAGGCACAATAATTAATGCACATTAGTGGGCCCCATAATCTCATCTTGTCTATGTGTGGCTGTAATTCCTTTGCGAAAACACCCAATCAGCCAGCCAATCTGTTACCCACAAGTCCGGTGTGCAGTGTATTAAGGGAGTGTACACAATAAGCTGAGTTGTAGAGTTTCTGCTACCCAGCCAGCCATTTGGAGAAGAGTATTATCCCCGCGGAGCTAAGCTTCTACTGAGCTGAGGATTGCACTCCTGAGTCAGAGTGTTGCTGTTCTTGCTCTCACATGCTGCTGACAGCAAACCAGCATGACTGACTGACCGCCGGGAATTCAAAGGGAACAAGGCCTGCCTCTTAGCTGGTGTCATTCAGAGTTGAGGTGAAATGGCTCTCCGCAGAACCCCCTCCTCTACCTGTGCAGGTGAGTAACGTATAGGAAACCCAGCAGGACCCTCCTTTGTGTGGCCTGTCCTGCCTGTCCCTCCTGTATCCTCACCCAACAAAAAGGACACACTAGACAGGACCACCGTAGAGTAACCCTTCTATTGTCCCTTCCCATTTCCCCCCAGTATGTGTGTGTGTGATTGTGTATGTGCGTCAGCAGGCCGTGTGGGGCAACCGTCAACAGGCAGTTCTTTACGGCAGGCAGGGTATACAGTTGCATGTGAGGCTGCTGTAGTTGAATTTGATTATTCATTCAGAACCCTCAGTGCTATATTGTGACCCTGCTGTCGTCAGCTTGTCTCCTGGAGGAACTATTTTGCCACATTTGAACAGAACTGATCAGTTTTTAAAGATGACTCGTGCTCCCTCATAGTAAACCTCAAGCGGGGCAGTAATCCTGGTTATGTCTGACTGCTGTTGTGCTTTACTTTAGGTGAGGTGAGGAAGCCGTTAAGTTCAAAAGATCCTTTTGGTTTTAGTGAAACAGCAGGATAGTGATTCTTATAAGAAAGCCGATGACTAAACGAAGCATCCCCCGCTGTTTAGAAAGCACCCGGAGCTGAAGAGCTGACTTTAGGAGAAGCGACTTGTTCGTTGTAGTGTGTTTTACTGGGCTGCTCGAGGGGAAACAATTAGAAATGATGCAGGCAGGTGATATTCACCGCAGCAGGGGAATGACTGAGCAGCTCTGGGATGTCAGGATTTACAACCGAGGGGCCGCTTTTATGTTGTAAAATCATTATAACGCCGTATCCTTGATGGGAAATGGCCGATTAATAGCCAATAATGGAGCACCAGCTGTCACAAACACAGCCTTTGGGATCCATGCCAGGATATTACGTAGTTTGTTTACCAACAATAGCTCATGTGGAAAGTTCCATCAGTGCTGTTGTATGAAAAAAAAGACATGTTTGAAGACATACCACACATTCTGATGTGGCTAATAAGGCTTTTTTTCTCAAAAACTTTAATTACCTTGTTAAAAATTCTTAAAATGTAATCTACTCTGCTATATTTTAGAAGTCTATTAGACAGAAAATGTCTCTGTGTGCGTCCTCTAAAAATTGCTCAATGCATTTCCTTCCTCCAGCATTTGCAAAGTTGTTTAGATAAACAAAACCCACTCATGGAAGAACAGCTCACATAGTGCTACTAGCCATCAGAAACTCCAGAGGGAACCTTTAAGGTGAACAGAGAGAAAGTTTCACCCAGTCAGTAGATTCTAGTTTCAAACACCGTTCTGCAGAGCTCAGCTCAAACATGTAACAAAAAACGAAACACATTTTTCTATGAAGTGCGGCTTTAATAATTAGGACAAAGTCTTTCAGTACGACCAAAGACTGTTAACGCTTCGAAAACAGGTGCTGAACATCTTAGTGTCTGTTCAAAATGCCGAATATCTCCACAGCTGTAACACACAACCATTCCAGTTTAATCAAGATGGTAACAACATGAAAGCAAATAAGACAGGGTTAAATATGTATTCAGCTGCGTTCTGGCAGAGGCTTCCATACAATCAGTGAGCCAGAGCTGAGACAACATGTGATAAAAGCATCAGTATTAAGTCTTTGTGCCGCGCTGCTGCCCATTAGCTGTTCCCTCAAAGATGCCCTTTGTCTCTGCCATCAGAAATTACTGTGAAAATACAGAGTGTTTATCTTACACAATCACTCTGAGGAACAAAGGCTGTTCCAAAAGGTTTTGATATAAAGCAACAATCTGAAGAGACTGGGGGAGTTAAACACCAGTTTGGAATAATCTGTTTCCAGGAACACCTTGTGAGAGCAAATACTGAATGTTACTAGATATGAGAACAGAACAATATGAAGAAAAGCAATGTCTGAGCAAAAATGAAAATTAATCTTTACATATGTTCTGACAAACTACACTAAATTAAAGAATATTTAGAATGTATGAGGTTGGATATAATGTATTTGTATAACCTCACAATCAGAATCAGATGACCAGGTATGTGAACACATAGAAGTCATCTGACTCGCTTTGCTTTCGGTCTCAATGTGCACAGATATAGACATAAGTACAGCTAAAACGTGGAGCTCAACAGGTAAACAAACATTAAACTACTATGTGCAGATATAAAAATGTATATCTACTGAACGCCTTATATCTATTTTATTAAATCTATAAAATCAAAACAATAATGAAGTGCGGTTTGATTGTCACTGCTCCCGGCCGAGAAATAGTCCACTACTTTAACCCTGTATAGATTAAACGACCAATATATAATGTGTTAATTAGTGAGCTTTACAGGTGCTGGTGCTGCTCTTTGGGTAGAACAAAGGCTAACTGTTTCCCCCTGTTTCCAGTCATTGTGCTAAGCTAAGATAACCAGATGCTGCTATACTATAATAGGGGGAAGACTGCACAGTTTAAACAGTACAATAACAGTTGCAGAGGGAATAAGACAATAGTGCAGATGGCGCAGAGTGCAAAAGATGCTAAAATAAATGTGATTGCTGTAGCAGCTTGCTTTATGTACATGAGGTGCTTGGATACGACAGTATATATAGTATGAACATGAGTAGATTGTGGATGAGTGATGATATTTACATCCTTAAAGAATAAAAATGAATTTAAACAGTGAGAATAAATAATTCACAGGCACAGTGAATGTTTGAGACACAAGGTTATTGCACACAGATCTGTAATCGATTTTATACTATAATCATTTTTGGCTTTTCCTGTGATGCCCTGCTTTATATTTATACAAGAGGGATCTTCTCATTCATTTCCCCTCCTACCAGATTCAAACTGGCGACCTTCCAGTTACAGGCCTGCCTGTCTAACCTCCAGGCTACTCTGCTGCTGTCAAGTGAGCTGTGAGGAACAGGAACACAACTGTTGCCATAAAATATCTTTCCTTACAGCTCGGAAATGCTTCAGCAGACTTCATGAAAATGTTTCCCCCTCTTGACCTGTCTGACAGTTCACATGGTCGTACAGTTGCGTGTGGACGAGAGAGAGAGAAAGAGATAGAATGAAACAGAGGGAGAGAGAGAAAGAGAGGGAGCTGTCCATGGTACTGAAATGAGAGCGCAGCACGTGGTTTTGTGCGTTACTATGGCTACAGCTGTCTGTATCCCTAAAATAACCATACACACACATAGTAACCGTATTGCAAAATATATATATATATATATGGCAATCTGTTATGGTTCCTGAAATCACAGCAGTCAGATTGTTAAAGATGTAGAAATGTCTGTTTTGTCACTGCTGCCTCTGAGGAAGTGCAGCAGCTGAGCAACAAGTCATCTGCTGGAGCTTTTGTCCTCTCTGCACAAAATGAAAGACTTTTACAGCATTCACAATATTTTATTTTTTTTGTCTTGCATTTTTTGTTTCCTTGTATTATGTTGTGTTCTTTGTGTTTTGGGACCGATTGCTGAGAAGTTGGCTTTTTACGTAGGCTTGTCCTTTGTGAAGTGCTTTGAGACGGGGTTTGTGATTGACTGACACACACATCAATTTGCACAGTGTGAGACAAAGATGCACTAGGCCACTTTGCATATTTGTGGCTGCAGTAACAACGAGCAGTGACTGAAGATGTTGATCCTCAAAACCAAGAAATCCGAGACTGTACCATAACCAAGAAGGTCCTGCAGGTTTGATAAGAACTGTCATATTAAATCTCCACCCTTGTTTGAAAAATGCATGTGAGGAAAGTGACCTCCTCTCCTCTGAGCAAGTGACTTAATCTCTCAATGCTCCACTTTGTAACTGCAAATACTGTTTAAACTGTACAGTCTTCACCCTATTATAGTATAGCAGCATCTGGTTAGCTTAGCCCAAAGACTGGAAACAGGAGAAAACTGTTAGCCTTAAAGGTTAGCTGCCACCAGTTCACTAAAGCTCACTAATTGACACATTATATCATGGTCGCTTAATCTGAACAGAGTTAAACAAGGTTTAACCCTGTTTTACAGGGGGTTGTGTGGTGAACTATTTCTTGGCTGGGAGCAGTGACGCCATTTTTGTTTTGCTCTTTATAGATGGAAAAAACAAGCTATAAGTGTTAATTAGTGAGCTTTGGGCTTAAGAGGGCTTTGGGTAGATTGTTTATCAGAGTTTCCGGTGTTTGTGCTGTCGGCAGTCTTATGGGCAAATATGGGACTGATACTCCTCTAACTTCCAACAAGAAAGTGATAAAACTTATTTAGCAAAATGTTTAGGTTTTTCACCATTGTTTGTGACAGCTAGCATATCTCTTTAATTAACTATGAAAATTACATGGTGCGGTAACCATCTTTTTATGTTCCTTTCATGACAATTTCGAAGTGCATAAATGTAAAGCAGGCTCTGAAATGTCACTCGCTGACCTGGCTAAATAAAAGAAAGCTGCAAAGGACAAGATGTGAAAATACACCTGAATAATACAGCTGAATCATGGAAGAAGCTCCCTGGTTCTGTTTTGTGTTTGGTCCCTGATGGGGAACGTTTACCCAGAGTACACTGGAACCACTGCCTGTCAAAGTACCTCTTCACCACCTCCATGTCTGAAAAGTTTAGTGCCTGACATCACAATACATCATTTCTAGCAGCCAAATTCCTTCAGACTTAATTTAAGTTATATTTCAGTCCAAAGTTGCCTTGTTCAGTCTTAGATGGCCAAATGTTGCTTAGCCCTTAATTCTAATCATTTGTATTCCTCTTAATTTCCAAAATAAATGTCTTCCAGACACATGGACCAATGGTGCTGGCTTCATCCGAGTGGCCACAGCACTCAGTGAGTCTTCCTCCATTCACAGCGATGCCCTGTACCATCTGCCCAAGGACATGTCAGGGATTGGAATGGACCCCATGGCCTACAGCATCCTGGAGCCTGAACCTTATAAACAAGAACCATGGGCTGAGGAATCACACAGTTTGTTAAAGGTAATTTAAGGATCTGAGAAAGTGTGTGTATAAAAAACTTCACACTGTTTGGTGCCTGCTCATGCATACTAGGAGCAACTTGTAAAAATAAGCTAATTGTGTAATATTCCATGTGTGTGTGATGTATTTCACTGCATTGCATCATTTTATGAGTTAGCATAAAATAGAAAAAACTCATTAAACTTAAATATTACAAACTGTGATGATGATGATGGAGGGAGCTGATCTCTAAAGATGAGTTTCTTGTGGTCTTTCAAAATAAGAGTTGTAACTATAATCTGGATAAATTAGCTTCAATGTGACTTTGAGTAAAAAGTGCAAACAGACGAGTTCAAGGTTAATGTTAGTTTAGGGAAAAGACTTCAGTTGAGGATTAAAGCTGATATTAGAAATAGGTTAATGGTAAAGCCTGGGGTGAGTGATGCCTCAGAAGGTACCTGTGTGTGTGTGTCATTAAGTGAGGTGTGTCTGAAGTGATGTGTAGAATGATTTCTTCTATAATGTACATTCATTGGACAAATGCAATGCTTCAAATACATTTATACATTTATATAGTTGCTTCTGTGGTTATGGTGTAAGACAGGTCTCTCTCTCTCTCTCTCTCTCTCTCCAAGTTACATCAGTGAGCTACGGTCTCTCTCTCCACACTGCAAAAAATATCCATATAACCCTCTCATTTTCAAAATAAGAGCCATATTTTGTATTAATACAACTAAAAACTGAAACTACTGGATATACTTGGATCTAGGTCAAGTAGATCCAGTAGTTTTAGATCAAGTAGATCCACGTTTTGTTGCAAATCAGCTTCTGAATAGAGAGTTTTTACTGTTAAGATAATTTATGGGACTAAACACAGCTGGGACAACACACACAAAAAATGAACATTTGCAACAATTTGCCAAGATTTTTTCTAGACTTTCATGACTTAAAACGGCATTTGTAAACTCAGCACCTTGACTCAATAATATTGAAGATGAGTATTTTTTACAGTGTGGCACTCTCTGTGCCAAAAGCGCCGGCGGTGCGCAGGCATCCTCCACATCACACGGCTGAATAGATGGGTATCACCAGCTTGTGATCAAGCTGCAGCCTGTTCAATCTGACAGATCCTTCTTTAACTAAACAATGTAATCTGCTGCAGATGAGCCGTCGCTCCTTTCGGACTGTGGACTAACCGGAGTGACCTCGGGTGTCATGACGGGGATTAATGTGTTGAATCCCGCTGCTTTTTTTGTGTGAAAACCGCCAACTTTCACTCCCTCTCTTCTTCTACTTCTTCTTCTTCTTCTTCTTCTTCTCTGTGTCTTTAAAGCGCAACAGCATGCAGATTTCTCCGAGTGAAGACAAGATCCCAGTAAGTACAACAGTATCAACATCCATCCGTCTCCACTCTGTTGTTTTACTCGTCTTTGCTTTGAGGTGAGTTCGCTTCACCTGTGACCAATCCGTGTCAACATCTTCTCTACGAGACACTGTTTTCAACAGTTTTCATAGTCACCTATGAGATAACTTCACTGAAACAAAGTAATACTATTGTATTTATTTATTTTCATTACTACTACGGGTGTTTTGTTTACGTATATGTTATTGTATCAGCAAACAGGTGAAGTTCATGCTTTTACAACATCCTGGGAACCTTCCGGGAACATTCCCCCAGAGGATTTCTTCTTGGAACCTGCTGAACCAATTGGGAATCTTCCCAGTAGCTTCCGTTATTCTTTGTAAAAAAATATGAGCAAACAGAAACCCCTGGGGAAAGTTCCAGGAGTTTGCAGTTAGCATTGTGTAATACATGTATGGTGAAAACTTCAAATCCTCCAGTGGATATTATTATTTTCTTGACAATAGACTGCTGCTATATGTTTCCAAGCAGTGTAAAATGAATCTAGTTCAACTGATTATAAATTAGAGAATTTTTGATACTATGAATTACAAATTCACCCCAAAAATATCCAAAATCTTATAATGATTTTTTTTTTTTTTGACATCTTTCCATTATGAAACTCTATATGTAAAGACCTCATTGGTGTAAGATTTACAGATAAATTTTTTAACAGTTCTGCCTCTTCATAGGTGACAGTGCAGACTAATACACCGTGAATACAATATGGTTTAGTTCTGGACACAGGTCATGTATTAATAATAAAGATGTAAATTGTTCCACCCAGTAGTTGAAATGAAAATATCCAATCAGAGGACCATGACTTGGAACTTACTAATTACTAATTAGGACCAAGCTTCCAGCTTCGCAGTGACTGACAGCCAATATCTGTAGTTCAGTGAGTCCCTTAAGCTACATTTTCCGTAGCTTCACTGTTTCAAATGTAGTCAGTGACATAGCTACCATGCCATAGTGTGAGGCTACACCGGCCTTTTCCCCACCTAGGTTACCTCACATCATTAAAGTGGCTGTAACCAGTATATTATACTAACAATGTATCAGTGTGACATTGTGAAAGGGGTCATATTGATGAAACTAGTTAGAATTATGACCTGAACCTGCAGTTCCACTCGACTTTAGAGAGTTTTATCGTGAGTTGCGTCTCATTGTTTAGCTGTCTGCTGAGCGGTCTGTGAATGAGTTTAGCTTCACTCACTGTTCTCATTGTGTCGTTTTCAGACACACAATAAGGTCAGCTGTTTTCACCAAAAAAAGCCCTCAAAGCTCACTGTACACCAGCACGAAACAGAAGACAGACTCAGTTAGCAATTAGCTAATGAGCATGGTAGAGCTTTTAGCAGCTAAAGAGACAGAAATTTCCCTTTCCCTAGGAGATGCCACAAAAGCAGAGCTAAAAGAGTGTATATTGGACTTATGTTTGCCAGATGGCCCATACACGACTCTAAATGAATGCTAATTTTGCTTTGTAACTGAATACACAAACATTTTAAGCAAAGTTCACCATATGAACTTCATAGGTGATGATATTTCAGTTGTTGCAATTTTAAATAATTCCTTTAGTAATCTAGAAGATATTTTTACTACATATCTAAATAATTCTGAGATCTGATATCTAAAACCACCTCCGCTAGCAATTATACTGTGTTAGCAACATGCTAGCAATGGCGAAGCTACAGTAATTGTAGTTTCCGATCAAAATACAGTACCAGTCAAAAGTTTGGACACATCTCATTCAATGTTTTGCCTTTATTTTGAGTTATTTCTACATTGTAGATTAACACTGAAGACCTCAAAACTATGAAATATCATATGGAATTATGTGGTAAACAAAGAGAAATGTGTTTCATATTTTAGATTCTTCAAAGTAGCCAGCTTTTGTTCGGATGACAGCTTCGCACACTCTTGGCGTTCTCTCAATCAGCTTCATGAGGCCGTCACCTGGCGTGATTTTCTAGTCTTACAAGTGTTCCCATATATGCTGAACATTTGTTGGCTACTTTTCCTTCCCTCTACGGTCAAAACCCCCCCAAAACCCCCAAAATTATTGTCACACTAAGCTCAAACCAGATGTGATGACATGGTCCCTGTAGAATAGTATGCCTTCCTGGTCAAGTGTAGCTTGAATTTTGAATAAATCATCAACAGTGTCATCAACAAAGCACATTTTGCTTTTTTAACACATAATTCAGTGTGTGTTATTTTATAGTTCTGATGTCTTCAGTGTTAATCTAACAAAAATAAAGAAAACTTTCAATGAGGAGGTGTATCCAAACTTTTGACTGGTACTGTATGTGAAAAATTGAGATAACACGGTCTACTCGGTGGGGAAACTTGAACTTGACTGCACATGTGTACTGTGTGCACATATTTATTCATCTAATTTATGTTAGTGACGTTGCATTATTGATTATTTTAACGTGATATAGCTAAACTAACTAGCAAAGGTTCTTCCCTAACTGGTGTCATTTCGTTAGCCTATTTTTCTGGGCCTCAAGAAGCAAGAAGATATTCATTAGCGTGCAGTTACAAAAACAGACAAGTTAAGCTAAAGTTATTGATAGTCCATTATTTGTCCAATTCCAACAAATAATTCAGTCTGTGATTGTTGAGAATGTCGAGAATTTAATAGACAACAGCATAAATGCACAGCAACATGTTTCAGCAATCTGTCCTGCTGATAAGTAAGAAACCAGCTCTTAGGAAGTTAGATAAATATCCCATCATGCCCAGAACCTATAGAGTGTTCCCTCTGGTGGCCTCCATGTTTAGTCTCCCTCTCTACTTTCCCTCTGTCTAAATAAAGACTAAAACTGCCAAAGGTGAGCTGACTGCCCACTCTGCTGCTGAAGGTTCTCACTTCAGTGTTTTTGAGAACCTGCCAAAAGCCACTTCTGTTTGCGTGTGCTGACAGTGCAGTAGATGTATAAGTTCATTCAAATGGTTATTACATAACTCCACTGCTGCTTAAAGGTTCTGTATATGCTGTCTTTAAACAATTGATTGTGATACCTTGTAACGATTAATTCAAACTAATGAGAGTGTGATAAGAGATATTCACAGCAGTTCCAGTGATGGTGCTACTGTTTTACTCTATATATTACATTCCCTTTTGATTCCTCTTTGCTACCTGCAGGTCGTGGATTCACCTTCAAGTCCTAAGGCCAGTGGAGAAGGCCTTTGCTTTTCTGATGGCCGACGGAAAGTTGACTACGTTCTGGTCTACCATCAGCGGCGGCACAGCTCCATACGATCTCCTGCTGGCACCTCAGTTTCACATGACAGGTTATCCATTGTTTCCAATGGCAACTTTCCTCCTCATGGCTCAGATGCGGCAGCAGGAAGAGGAGGTGGCGTACTTGGGGGAGGAGAGGCTGCGAATGTCGGCGAGGTGTTCATGGAACTTGGAGGTGCAGGAGGGAACGAGCCAACGGAGCCCGCTGACCGTGAGATGTGTCTAATCAGACAGGAATTTGAAGCCAACCTGCTGGAGGCTGGCCTGGAGATAGAGAGAGACAGAGAGGTGGGTGTGCATGAATGGTCATATGAATGTCCATGTTCTCCTCTACCACTCTTGTCCAAGACACCTAAAATAGCTGCATAGCTTTAACTTTCTAATGTAACTTTCTAATATTATGCGGTAATGGAGTTATAAGTATTGACTTTGGCAAAAAAAAACGCTTTCTTGTTGTCAGAGCCTTGTGGATAACCCATGACCAGCAACCTTTCAATACAAGAAACACTTGAACTATTTCACATTGTCATCAGCACACATAGAGCAACATTAGTATTCATTTGAAAACAGATGTAAGTCTAATATTCTCTTTCCTTTTAGCTCTGTTTTGGTCTCAACCAACTCTTGAGGGAAATATTTGTCTCTTTAGCCAATAAATGCTTGTGTCCGGTAGTGTACAGTAGCTTTTTGCATAAACAGCTTTGTATTGCTGCTGTAAACTGATGAGAGCAGTGAGAGTGAACCAAAATAGTAAAAGCAATGAGCTGAAAGATGCTAAAATGGTCCGTTGAGCTGAGGGGAACTGCAGTCTGGTGATAAATCTCTGTGGGTTCAATTTTCACATTTCATTAAGTCATTTTTGCCCTTTGCTGATCTGTTAGTAGATGAAGATGTTGAATTGTTTGATATGTGGAAAAAAGTATTGTCCTGAACATTTATGGTTAACCAGGATTATAATTTCAGACTTTAACCAGCAGCCTGTGGTTTGATTCATAGACTAAATCCAAGTTTTACTGACTTTCCAGGATCTTTTTAAGATAAACCTCGACACAGGATCTGATGTAACTGTCTATTTAAGGTGAGCGCCTACATAAGAACCTGGCTCAGATGGTGGAGGAATGAGGTGGGAGAGACTCGAGGTGTTGTTAAGGATATAAGGTGGCTATTACACCAGAAAGAGCTTAGTGTCATGAGGGGGTTTCTATAAAACTTTGAAATGTATATATTTTATTATCCGCGGAAGGCAATGGAGCAGAACAGCTGCTGGATCTTTGTGGTGACCACATATAGGCACTCTTTGGATATGTCAGGTGTACTGTGCTCATTCCATGCTCCATACATATGTATGTGTTCTATGCAGGGCAAACAAAAAGACTAAAAAGGATGTTGATTTGTGTCATGTGCTAGCAGGACATGGCGACCTTAACGCGCTGAAAGTCGTGGTGTTAGAAGTTTGTTGAAAAAGATATTAGAGGAGGTGAAGGTCTAAAAAGACTTCTCCAACATGAGATCTTCTGATTGTTTAAAAAAAAAAAAAGCAAAATACCCTGATTTTAATCATAAGGCAGACTTTTCTTTTTTCTCTGTGATATATCTCTTCAGGAATAATCTAAAAATTGCCTCGGTAGCCACATTAGATCTGTCTTCTTTCAAATAATTTAGGTTTCCCCTGCTCTTATCTCCTCTCCATCCCCATAACCTCCCCTTCTTTTCCCTCCTCCTTCTTTCTGTCTCCCCTCCCTTTCATGTATCACTTTGACCAATAGGCTCGCACACTGATAGAGAACTATCCTCCCACTCAAGTGATTATTGAAACAAAATATAGATATTTAAGCGACTGATGACAATTACCCTAATGAAAATCTATGTTGGTCACTTTAAATACATATTTCTATGTAAAATAAAGGTATTTACATTTTTTAATTGTAGCTAGGATCTTTTTTGCATTTAAATGTTTAACTGAGACCATATTTCACCCATGCAATAAGCATTCATAAGATTTCATTTCCATTTCCATTTTTTTATTTCTATGTACCATGTTGTTGTGCCTTAATCACCTGCTGCTGTTGGACAAAACAACAGAAACACGACATAAAAAAGTAAGGAGGTGTCATTAAGTTAACTGTGATTATCAATATGTGTCAGCTTTAGAGCAAACCCAGTGCAGGCAGAATAATACAAAACCACAAATGTGAAAATCATGTAAATATGAGATCATTCTTTCTCTGGCTGCCCAAAATATCATCAAACTATCATTTCTGGGTCAGTTTGTTCACAGTGGACATAATGGAAAGCTCCATTTTACACTCAAAGTTTAGTCATCAAATCAGTTATCAAGTTGTCAGTGTGTAAACACGAACAATGGGCAGTAATTTGCATCCTGCTGCACTGTGCGACATGAAAACAGTTTATTCAGATGACCAAAAATAGACTTTCTTTTTTTTTTACTTCTAGCAGAGATAACTCATTTCCTTCTTAAAGGAAAAGACACATTTGAGCTCACCAAAAGATAGACAGACATGTGACAGGAATTTTCTTTCTTCCTAAGAAGCAGACCACAGAATAGTTCAGTCCGAAAGCTCTGTAACAAAAGCCTCGATAGAAAATACTTCACAAAGTGGTATTTAAATAAGTTCTGTGTCAGAACAGCTTGTATCCAGGGCAACACACAAATGTATAACTCAGTGCAAGCTGCACCAAACCTGCAAACCTGAGCAATGGGAAAGAAAATCAAGTCTGATGAGTCATCCAGCCTTGTTCCTTCTCCCAGAAACACTTGCTGGAAGACAAAGGAAACCCTAAACCATCAATGTTTACTGCCAATAGTTTGGATGAGTATTGATCCTCTGGAAACTGTATAGACTGCACGCTTGAAATATATCAAACCATTTTGCCATTTTACAAGACCAGATTAGACCAAAGGTATGGAGCAACATTTGGAGGGAAGTCAGAGAAGCGTTTTATTGTATCTTCTAATAACATCTGCTTCCTGTCACATAATGGGAACACAGTGAGGTCTTGCTCTGTTCATACTCTTTTGAAAATTCACACTCAGTGATGATTCTCTGACCTCTTTTATAGATGACCTATGCTTCTAAATGGCACTTTACTGAATATAACTCACATTCTGATACTCCAATCTTCTTTTTTCACATTACGTTTCTGTTATTTTGTGTCTACCATCTCTATATATGACTGGGACTCTGTTTATTTTGGACTCCACACGAGGGCCTGATGGTTTCATGTGAGCTGGCAGACTTTAATTCTAGTCGCTGCAGCCAACACAGCTGCTGCGCTGACCTCTTTCTATCGATTTACTAATTTAGCCTGAAACGGGTAATTTTGTTTTGACATGTACAAATCGTTTCGCCGTGATTGTGTGTTACGTAGCAACCGGTACATGTGTGTGAGAGTGTGTGTAGTTTAGTCCTGCTTTTGGTTCGCATGTACAGTGAGTGTGTGTGTGTGTAGTAGGCGCTTGGCAGAACACACAGTCTGTGTGTTTCTTGTAGTGGGGCTGCAGGCTCATTGCCACAGAGTTGCACAAATGTAGTTATTGTTAAAGTTACACTTGTTACTAAATGAACTGCTGCTGCTCTTTGGCTCCGACGCTAAGAGGAGTCATTTGGGAAAATGAAGTGGCGCTGGCTTCAGCTGTTTGAAGCTGCTAGGAACGGTCTTTTTCTGTTTTGTGAATTATTACATCACATCAATGAGGCTGCCAATAGACTCTTACGCTATTACAATGGAGTGTAATGTCCAGGGAAGAATTATGTGCACTTTAAATACAGCATCGTACAGTGTCATACCAATGTATAGTATCGGGTTTTGATGTGTGTGTGTGTGATACCTATTTTGCCTAATATATGTGGTTGCATGGATGCGTGTGTGTGCTGGCTGGCAGCCAACTGGCAGCATGTGAGGTCTGCAGGCTGGTATTAATCAGATTGTTGATGGTGTGGTCACAAAGCCTAAGCCTGGATGAGATTATCTGAAGGACTGATAGCTCCTTATCTCATCTCATTGATAGAAGGGGAGATCGAATTTGTTGCAGAGAGTGGCCAGTATACAGATGAAGGCTTGCATTCCAGTATCTCTTATTTGAATGTGGTACAAAATGACTGACAGACATAATTACACTCCTTCCATCAGGTTGTAGCTTGATGTGGTTGTGGGAGGTGCTGGCAAAGAGAAGGAACATTGTCTGATAATAACTACGGGTTTGCCGCTCACTTAATCACTCATATAGAAACAATAAGAAAAGTGAAAATCAGTCAGTGTAGTCTGTGTGCAGATAATAAAGTAATGCAGCAAAGTTGTTTGACTTTGATGCATTATAATTTGTAAAGTTCATGCTGTACAAACACTGAAAATGAATGTATCTGTGCTGGAGTGCTGCAAACAGATTCTCTAATTTCAATCAATGGATTTACAGCACCAGCTGAGCTGGTGCGCGAGGTCGAGAGGTACCGGCTAGATATAGTCGGGCTCGCTTCAACGCACAGCGTGGGCTCTGGAACCAGTTTCCTTGAGAGGGTTGGATGCTCTACCACTCTGGAGTTGCCCCCGGCAAGAGGCGCAGGGTGGGGGTGGGAACGCTTGTTTCCCCCCGGCTTGGCACCTGTACGTTGGAGTTCACCTCGGTGGACAAGAGGATAGCCTCCCTTCGACGGGTCCTGACTGTCGTCTGTGCCTATGCACTGAACGGCAGTTCAGAGTACCCACCCTCTTTGGAGGGGGTGCTGGAGAGCGCTCCCTCTGGGGACTCCTTCGTCCTCCTGGGGGACTTCAATGCTCACGTGGGCAGCGACAGTGAGACCTGGAGGGGCGTGATTGAGAGGAACGGCCCCCCTGATCTGAACCTGAGTGGTGTTCTGTTATCGGACTTCTGTGCTCGTCATGGATTGTCCATAACGAACACCATGTTCAAGCATAAGGGTGTCCATATGTGCACTTGGCACCAGGACGCCCTTGGCCACAGTTCGATGATCGACTTTGTGGTCGTGTCGTCGGACTTACGGCCACATGTTTTGGACACTCGGGTGAAGAGAGGGGCGGAGCTGTCAACTGATCACCACCTGGTGGACGGTGTGCTGCTGACCTCGACTAGGGACATCTTGGGTCGGTGGGGGGAATACTTCGAAGACCTCCTCAATCCCACCAGCACGTCTTCCACTGAGGAAGCAGAGTCTGGGGACCCCGTGGTGGTCTTGCCTATCTCTAGGGCTGAGATCACCGAGGTAGTCAAAAAGCTCCTCGGTGGCAAGGCCCCGGGGGTGGATGAGGTCCGCCCGGAGTTCCTCAAGGCTCTGGATGTTGTGGGGCTGTCTTGGTTGACACATCTCTGCATCATCGCGTGGACATCGGGGGCAGTGCCTCTGGACTGGCAGACCGGGGTGGTGGTTCCCCTCTTCAAAAAGGGGGACCGGAGGGTGTGCTCCAACTATAGGGGGATCAAATCCTCAGCCTCCCCGGGAAGGTCTTTTCGGGGGTCCTGGAGAGGAGGGTCTGCAAGATTGTCGAACCTCGGATCCAGGAGGAGCAGTGTGGTTTTCGTCCTGGTCGTGGAACTGTGGACCAGCTCTATACCCTTAGCGCGGTCCTGGAGGGTGCATGGGATTTCGCCCAACCAGTCTACATGTGCTTTGTGGACTTGGAGAAGGCATCGACTGTGTCCCTCGGGGAGTCCTGTGGGGTGCTCGGGAGTATGGGGTTCCGGATCCCACTAATACGGGCTATCCGGTCCCTGTACTCCCGGTGCCAGAGCTTGGTCTGCATTGCCGGCAGTAAGTCAGACTTGTTTCCAGTGGGAGTTGGACTCTGCCAGGGCTGCCCTTTGTCACCGGTTCTGTTCATAACCTTCAGGGACAGAATTTCTAGGCGCAGCCAGGGCGTTGAGGGGCTGCGGTTCGGTGGCCTCAGGATTGGGTTGCTGCTTTTTGCGGATGATCTGGTCCTGTTGGCTTCGTTGGAGCGTGACCTTCAGCTCTCTCTGGAACGGTTCGCAGGCGGGTGTGAAGCGGCTGGGATGAGAATCAGCACCTCCAAATCCGAGGCCATGGTTCTCAGACGGAAAAGGGTGGAGTGCAGCCTCCGGGAAGGAAGCTCTCCATTTACCGGTCGGTCTACGTTCCTACCCTCACCTATGGTCATGAGCTTTGGGTAGTGACCGAAAGAATGAGATCGCATATACAAGCGGCCGAAATGAGCTTCCTTCGCAGGGTGGCTGGGCTCTCCCTTAGAGATAGGGTGAGAAGCTCAGCCATCCGCAGGGAGCTCGGAGTAGAGTTGCTGCTCCTCCGCATCGAGAGGAACCAGTTGAGGTGGCTCGGGTATCTAGTGAGGATGCCTCCTGGTGTTCTGGGCACGTCCCTCCGGGAGGCGGCCCCGGGGAAGACCCAGGACATGCTGGAGAGACTATGTCTCTTGGCTGGCCTGGGAACGCCTTGGGGTTCCCCTGGAAGAGCTGGACGAAGTGGCCGGAGAGAGGGAAGTCTGGGCTTCCCTACTGAAGCTGCTGCCCCCGCGACCCGACTTAAACGGATAAGCGGAAGAAGACGACGACGACGACGGATTTACAGTACCAGTCAAAAGTTTGGACACATCTCATTCAATGTTTTGTCTTTATTTTGAGTTATTTCTGCATTGTAGATTAACACTGAAGACCTACTTTTCCTTCCCTCTACGGTCAACCCCCCCCCAAAACCACCAAAAATTATTGTCACACTAAGCTCAAACCAGATGTGATGACATGGTCCCTGTAGAATAGTATGGTCGCCTTCCTGGTCAAGTGTAGCTTGAATTTTGAATAAATCATCAACAGTGTCATCAACAAAGCACATTTTGCTTTTTTAACACATAATTCAGTGTGTGTTATTTTATAGTTCTGATGTCTTCAGTGTTAATCTAACAAAAATAAAGAAAACTTTCAATGAGGAGGTGTATCCAAACTTTTGACTGGTACTGTACGGTTTTAATGGACATTGTAGTTCTTATGGTGCATAAAAGAGTTTAGTTAACACGGTTTGTAGGCCTGGAATATCAAATTTTACTTTACCTATCTGCTATTTAACAATTTAAAATATTCACAATGTTGTAGCATGTTTGACTATAACTCCTCTGTTTGGTTTTGTTTCTCACAGCAGGTTGAAAACGTGGCAATGAATGAACCAACTGTTCAACAAAAGTGACACTTAAAGTTTCACAAAGCACAGTAATAAGGTGCTGTTACACTGCTTTGGGTTGCTACCAGACTAATTTTGGTCACATCTCACTCTGATGGATGTGACTTATTGGCCAAGTACAAAATGATTGTCAGTGCTTACTATTTAAGATGTGTTTAGTATTACAGTACCCCTGCAGTATTAAGTTATTAATTAATAATATTGTATAGTTATATAGAGATTAGGAGAACAATGTGTTTTGAATTAGATGATTTAAGGTAATAATCTCATTAATTAATCAAATTATGTTAAACACATTAAATATGTGACATTTTTAAGTTCTTTTCAGGATTTTAACCAGATGAAAAACAAACCTGAAGTGCGTAATATGTGTGAACTACATTCTCCCTCTCGTTACCAACCCGTTTGACTTCACATTAATTGGATGCTGAGGGAAAAAAACACTGGCTTGAATGTCAAACTTGTTGACTGTGTCTGAGGATTATTGAGCTGACCTTCGATCTCTTAGGGACATCCTCTTACAGAACACTTTTAATTAAATCAGAGCAAGATGTTAATTTAAGAAGTGGAGCTTGGACTTCTGAAGAGTTCAGTCTGTGGGGGTTTGGGAGACTGTCGGAGGAGGATTAAGTGTTTGGTAAGAATTCCCTTTGATAGACAATGATTCTCTCTGTTACAAATTGTTTAACAGGCAGCAGGACAGCACACTCCTGTGTTCTACACCTGTCTGCTCAAACGCTGCCAATAGTCATACAAATAATATCAAAAACACAATGCTAATGATAACTGGAGTGGGATGCTGAGAATCCTTCATGTTCAACCATGAAGGTGTTTGAACCACATCTGCATTCATATACAACGGCTGTCATATAAGAAAAAATTGTTTCTAAATGTTGTCAGTATCATGAATATTGGAGGGAAGGCTAACTTTAGTCAGCAAATTCTGAATATAGCCTATTCAGTTATAATTCAATCAATTTAGATCAATTTCAGCTGTATTATAGTACATACTAGTGCTGGACATGCACATAAGTGGTTTTCGTGCTGGTCCTTCCTGAGAGTTCCTGTTCGCTCCATAGATTTCGCAATTTTATGATGTCACACACATGAAAATAGCTTCAGAGGCTTTACAAATATAAAACTAAATTAAAAATTCAATCAAGAATAAAAATTCATTGATCAAGAATCAAAATTCATTGTGATCCAATACACTAACTCTGCCACAAATTCTACATTTACAAAGCTTATGTTCCAGTTTTTGTTGACACAGTCAGAGAGATATTCATTTTAATGTTTACTATTAAGGTTGTAGTTTGCAGTACTGTTAAACTGAACTGCATTATATTGAGAGGTGTTTCTAATATTTTGGTCCTAACCCTATTTACATACATGAGAGGGCCACAATATTAACACCTTACAATGTAACACACTCCTGTACAACAACAGCACCCACTGAGACCTCAATAACAAACACAAAGTAGAATCATTAACTCTCTGACTGTGTCAACAAAGCTGAAATATAAGCTTTGTAAAAGTAGAATTCATGGTAGAGTTGTTATGTTTGATCACATTGGATTGTACAAGGGTACCTAATGAAGTGGCCAGTTTGTGTACCCTAAAACTAACCCTAACTAACTAACATAGTTTGCTTTCAAATTATTCACATGTTTTTGGACTTAACAAGGAGACAGTGGCACGTTTTACTCATTACCAACAAACTATTATCTCTCTGAAAGGTAGCACAAAAAGGCTTGAGACTGCTTTTTCAGATAGATGATGGTCTGAACAGAGGAATTCTGAGCATAACAACTCAAGATGAAGTATACCCTGTTACCTGTTACTGTGGCAACTCCAAACTCCATTAGAGGTGAGCCCAAAGTGAAAACATCTTTTCACTGACGTTACAGTTCTGCAGCAGAAACCTGTAGCTGCCCGTGGTGTGAATAAATATAAATACTTAGCACAAATAAATAAAAAATAGCAATAAATGCTTTTGCTTAGAGAAATACAGCAAGTCAACACAAATGATCAGCAAAGATGTGTGCTTGTTTGCGTGGTGCAACAGGTAGCATCCTGGGTGATCCCTAAATCCGGCCGCCTGCTGGTCTGAAGGAACTCTTGTAATGTCAACCCCCCACCCCGCTGCACAGTCTTTACCCCAATTCAAAGACTTCTGCTAATTACAATGCTGTTTTTCTCTTTGTGTCATGTGTGTCTTTGTCTTTATTTGTGTTTCTCTGCCTGATTCATTTTGTCTCCCTCTCACTCACCCCTGTCACTGTCTTTATCTTTCTCACATTCTCACCATCCACGCTCCTCTTGACTCGATTTCTCTCCACTCACCACTTCACTTCAGGGACAATGCACTATTTAGCCAGTATTTATAATGCATAACCTGCTCTGTGACGGTTCAATCTCTACTGGTAATCTTCAAGGTGAAAGGGGGCAGAGTATGCTTATGACCAAACCACATAACTTTAGTTTTGGTAGTGTTTGATTAAAGATTAAGATTCATAAAAGCCTGTTGTAATCCAAGAAAACTATCCTCAACAGGGAGACTGACAAGTGGCGTTCAAAATTGTATCATCAGCATATAAACGAATAAGGGAGTTATTAACAGCATACGGAATGTGATTAATAAATATGCCAAAGAGAATGGGACCAAGTATTGAGCCCTAGGGGAATGCCTAAAGACACATAGAGAGGCTGTGAGAAATGGAGGTCTAAATTTACAGGAAGTCAACACAAATGATCAGCAAAGATGTGTGCTTGTTTGCGTAGTGCAACAGGTAGCATCCTGGGTGATTCCTAAATCTGGCCGCCTGCTGGTCTGAAGGAACTCTTGTAATGTCAACCCCCCACCCCGCTGCACAGTCTTTACCCCAATTCAAAGACTTCTGCTAATTACAATGCTGTTTTTCCTCTTTGTGTCATATGTGTCTGTCTTTATTTGTGTTTCTCTGTCTGATTCATTTTGTCTCCCTCTCACTCACCCTCTGTCACTGTCTTTATCTTTCTCACATTCTCACCATCCACGCTCCTCTTGACTCGATTTCTCTCCACTCACCACTTCACTCTCTACCCAGCCATCCCATCGCCCAACCGATCACCCTCTCATACTCAATGCCCCCCCCCTCCCCTTCCAAAGACGCCCCCGGCTGCGTCCTAGTTACCTCCCCCTACAGAGATATAGTGCTAATTGGAAATCCCTCTACTAATTAACCTTCTCCAGGCTGAAAGGTATTTATATCCTCTGCTTTTGATGGAGCGATAGAAGGGAAGGGGAGGGAGGGTGAGGAGGGTGAGAGGAAGTGAAAGAGGAGGAGGGAAAGGGGGCGAGAGATGCTGAGAAATGAATGTGAGCAAGTGGGTGGAATTTAATGGATGTTGGTAGAAGTTTGGTACAAGTAAGTGAGGGAGGAGAGCAAGCTATAGACGCTAAAGTAAAAGAATGAGGAAGCTGCAGCGTTTGAACATAACATCACTGAATCATTGCTGTACAATGCTGTACAATAAGTACAATAAGCATCATGACCAAACAAGAGGAATTTACCTTTTTAAAATGCTACACTCAAAGAATGCCATTCAGACTGACATGAAGCCCTGCATTGGTTTGAATGGAACCAGACTGGCAACTCAGCTGAGATGTTGATGCAGGAGTAATTTGGCAAAAGAAAAAAAATTAAACCAGGCTCAGTTTTTGTCTGTAACACAACAAGACACATAGAGAGGCTGTGAGAAATGGAGGTCTAGATTTACACACTGCACCCTATTAGAGAGGTAGTTGTGCAAATGTTATGGTATTAAGAACTTTAAAAATGGCAGTAGCACGTACATATCCTTGCTTGTTGACAGATTTCTCCAAAAGCTTAGATGGATAAAATGGGTATAGGGTATATAGAGGCTCCCTGCCAGTCAGGTGATTATTTAGCAGTACAATTGGTGAGGTTATAAATATCTCTCAATGATGCAATTATTGGTGCTGCTATTTTAACCCATCTGACCCAGCTGGCATTTTGGGGGTCCAATGAGAGCAGTTGCTTTTTAAAATCTTTCTGTGGGAAAAAGATTGGAGGAAAACCTGTGAGATGTGAACAAGATGCAGATACTGAAAAAGCGGCTGTATGAGTATGAGTTGGATTAGCATGCGAGCAGTTCTTCCTTAGGCAACTTGAATTAGATCAGAGTTTCTCAAACTTTTTATCCCACGTACCACCTAAGAAAATATTCATTTCTCCAAGTACCACTATTATGACAGACATTAAAATCCATCAGCGTAGGCCGACCCTGATACAGACAGTTTAGTCTGTTCAGACTGTTGTTGAATCCTGAACAGAACTGGTTGAAGAACCAGAGCTTATTAAAGGTTCTCCTGACCTGCACTTCTCTTCCTAATATTTCTTCTTTGGAGCCACGATTGCAGATTTTTTTAACCATTCATTTAACCTCTTTGTAACTAATCATGGATGTATGCGCGCACTATGTGAATGAACGTGTCTATGTATCATGCTGATGTTGAAACAAGAAATTTCAGGAAATACTTTTTTAAATTACCTTTGAGCAATCCCCTAGTTTAATGTCATTCCAAATGTTTTGGATGTTTCAATATGGTTTGATAGTTTTAAATTATTTTATTTCATTAGAACAAAAACATTTAAGAGATTTCTCCAAGTGCCACTACAGAAATGTCAAGTACCACCAGGGGTACTCGTACCACAGTTTGACAACCAGTGAATTAGATGAAACAGAGACATGGCCAGACTTTGCAAAATGATGATTGGAAAGATCAGTGATTCCTGTCATGCACCAGAACACTATGTGCTTTGACCGATTGCCTCACACAAAATAGCAGTGGATTAGAGACACAAAGCAAATTTGACTGTTGCACTGCTTGTTGACAGCACAGGATTATTAGAATTGGTACTCGTAAACAAAAACAAAACATTAATTGTTGGGTTTTTTTCTGTCTTCAAATAACTTCATGTATCTGCAATATTTTCACTTTTAATGGACTTGCAGCAAACTTTTTACTTAACACCAATCATCACCCACATCTTGGCTTTTTTTGTGATTTAAAAGCATTGGGGTGGTGCTTATTGATGGCACTTTCTTGGATCAGTGAAAGCTGAGCCAGCTAGAGCTTAGTAGGCAGTTTTAAGTTTAAAGATGGCATCCTCCTGCAAAGAGAAATCTTTTATTCAAAATGATTTGTTTGATTTGGTCTTATCATATCAAATCTTCCCCTCTCTATTTGCTATAACCTCTTGGTTTAGCTGGCAAATTAATAACTTTATGACATTTCATCTGTGAACATGATTTCTGCCAGATTCATATTAAGATTTTCATCATTTTCAGCAGGAGTTGTTTAACAATGAAGACAACAGCTCCCATGATCCCACGCTCCTTCACAGCATCATCAAACTCATTGGTTACTGTTTTGTTGTGAAAGACTTAAAGTGTCAGTAATTGCACACTGTGTTTGAATTGATGAAAAATGCTTTTTCTGCCCTAACACTGATTGATTAGCCCCTCCAAAATAGAAAAGAGCTAACATGAACACAGTGTCAGACTGAATAAAGAAGGGAAACAAAACAGATGCATTGAGTTTACTGAGTTGATTATAAAAGTTGTTTTCCGCTATACAGAAGGCTTTCAGTGCAAGTTAAGCCAAAAAAGTGACATGCAGATATTTGTCTTGTATTCATACATACGTTCTGTGATAAAATATATTTCATTAAAAGTGTGTTAAAGGTCAGGTGTCTTTATGCTCCACTCTGTCTCTTTGTAGAACAAAGGGACAGAGTGGATGTGAGTGAGGCAGAAGATAATGAAACATAAGAGGAGTGAGAGTGACAGTTAATGAGTCAGCCAGTCAGTCAATCAGTCAGTGAAACAGTGTCTAGCGGGTAGCAGAAGGTACAGTATGTGAGGAGGGGTGGTGGCGGTGAGGGGGAATGAAAGATCTCAGGAGAGTAGGAGTCGAGAGAGGAGAAAGAGAATCGTTTCAGGTTTCCATCATTTGCCATGCCACCTTTCTCTTGTCACTCCCCCCTCTCACAGAAGCTGACGGGGGGCTGAGGAGGGTAAGGTTACCTGGCTGTCGTCCCCTGCTGGCTCTGCTGTCTTTCATTTCTGGTTACACGCTCACTCACGGCGCATACCAGCTTCACAATGGCAGCTGCATAGATTTTGGAAGAACAGTTTTCACTGCTGCTTCACATTGAACATGTTTTGTTTTTACTTCTGTTCATTTGTTGCTTCTTAGTCAACTCCAGAGGACCATTAGAGGGTTTGTCAGTGCTCTGATATTCAGAATTCAGTCACGTACATTTGCTGCCAATTATCACATTTTGCTAATGCGTCTTAATACTAAATAATAATTACAGTGTGGGCACTGGATCATGATTCATTAGCAGAACAAGCTAGATGAGTCAGGAATTTATTTTACATACAATAAATATATTATGTCTGTTTGGTGGAGATGTTTGGTACGGGCTGCAAAGTTGTGAAGAAAAACAGCTCCAGGCTTTGCTTTAGAGGCTTCATCTATCTTTTATAAATGCCAGTACTGCTGCTGGCCAAACTGGTTAGCCAAGTGTTTCAGTAGGTCAGGCTGATGGCAGGGATTGGTCGCATCTGGTTTAGATATAGAGTACAACTTGCACTGTGGAGTGCTGTCCACTCTGAAATGTTGAGTTGCAGCTCCAGATGCCAATTTTGAAGGTCTGAAGGCAAAAGCAGTTCAGAGGCAAATGACTAGAGTGAAGTGCAGCACATACTGAGGGCTCTACTGCTAAAGTCTGTCGGCTATATTGGATTGCAAAGCAGCACTGACAGATGGTCTGGTAAGCAGGTAGTTTCAGCCAAGCAATCTGGTAATATATTTCAAAAACTAAAAGTTTAAGGGTTTAAAAAAAAACAACAACTTTTTGGCGGATAACTCTGGCTCAGGCACTTTAAAGTACATGTGCACAAAGAAAAGAGAAACATGAGGAATCAAACCCATGATCCTCCTGTTGTTAAAAGCTGGCATCCATACTTGAAACAGAAATGAATGTAGCTGAGTATCTTGTGTCAGTTTGAAGAAACAAGGACGATTAATTCGCAGCTCTGAAGCATGATATTTAGCATTAACTTGTACCCACTGAGTCTGACCACATGAGTGGGTAGACATGTTTTCTTTCTGTTCCTGACTGCATCAAATTACCCAAACAATATGTCTGATCTTTACATGAAGATTTGTTTGTTTTTCAGTTAAAGACCCACGGCCCCAGCTTCACTCGCCTCCATGCGCCGTGGCCGGTACTTTGTCGAGAGGCTGAGTTTCTCAAGATTAAAGTCCCCACCAAGACGGTGAGATCTCAGTGCCAACTCTTGTGTTTCTGTATGTACAGTACCTTTTCTTATTCCTGTGGTCAAAGATAGATAGAATAGTAACAATGTAGTAAAAATTGACTTTAGCAAAGAAGAGACTGAGTGATGTACGTGGTACGCGTGTGTAATAAGATGATGAATTCTGTGTTGTGTGTTTTATCAGAGTTATGAACTTAAAGAGGAAAAAGGATTCGGGTCCAGCATGAGCACGGTGTGGAGGACAATGAACCAGCCATTCCAGCCTAAAGTACCACATCAGGAACACGAACGCACCAAGTTTCTCACACACTGCTTCTCCAGGGACAAACTCCACTTGTAAGACACACACACACACACACACACACACACACACACACACACACACACACACACATACCTTATTATGCCTTCCTTTGCTGTTAGAAACCAGAAAACGTTCACAGATAAGCAGAACTCAGCTGAATTTATTGCAAGACTATGTAACTTTTGAAAGAATAACTGGCACATTAATGCTCATAAAAACTGAGAGGTTGAACTTATAAGCAAGAAAAGACACTATTTAATTCAATATCCCGAGTGGTTTCATAGCTACAGCCTTACTTGGTCTGCTACCAGTAGCATAGGTGGCTAATGTTAGCAAACCTGAGATAGATATTGTTATGTAACTGAGTCATTTTGCTAATATGTACGAAGTGGTGAGGACAAAACTCCATGTTCTGGTTGATTGTTGCTGCTGTATGTTACACTTTAAAATACGCAATACAGTTATGTATTTTTACATGTATAGATGTAAACATGTACACACAGATGTCCACATTAGTGTGCGTGCAGTTTTTTTTGTTCATCGGTTGTGTTTTTTAGGTACAACATCACATCTAAAGACACATTCTTTGACAACGCCACAAGGGGCCGAATAGTAAGTGTTCATACACATTATGTTTCTCCTTTATGTGGCACGTTTGTCCAGGATTAGCGTGTAATATTTCTTCATCTTTCATAGGTATATGAGATCCTGAGACGGACGGTGTGTGTACGAACCTGTCAAACCATAGGTGAGGTTAAAAACAAACAAACAAACAAACAGTGTCTCTGTGTCTGGGAGGAGTTTACTGAACACATGCAGCCCCATTTCTCACCTGGACATGTATACTTTGACTCAGTGATTTAAATGAATGACCTTTGGTGGACGCCTTCTAGAATGTATGTACTGCTACAGGCATAAGCATCAGCAATTTATTTTTCTAGTCAAAAATGGTGCACAAAATAATTGATGACTTTATCCACCTCTGTGGGAAAGCAGCAGGAATTGCAGCAACACAACCTGAAATACCTTTTCTGTCTACCCCTGGCAGTCCCATGAATTATGATGATTAAAATAAAAAAGTTCATGTCGGAGATAACTCACTGAAGAGAGCAATGATCCAAGAGGAATCTACTAAAGAGATCATGAGTCACAATACTGGGTTTGATTTACTTGTTTTGGATTGATAAGAAGTCTTTGTAATGGACATGTTGTGAGACTGAACACTGGTTCATAGTTTAGCACCATCCTCCATCAGTTCAGCTGTTGAAAAGGCCAGGAAAACACAACTTGTTGCTAAAGTGGGGCAATAGTTGAATAACTGAGAATGACTAACATCCCAAGCAGACATGCAGTGGTTATTTCCTACTGTAAAAAGCGTTCGTATTGTCCCTTTTAGGCGAGATTACAAAGCAGATGTCACATCTTTGGCTGTTACACCGCAGGCTAAAGTCAGCTATCAGTTGCATGTTACGGCTGTGCTGAAAAAATCCAAATGGTATACTCCAGGTGAAGTGGGAGGTGATATTGATATGCCTGCTGGGAGTTCAAAGGGGGGAGGCGGGGGGAGTGAGGCGAAGTGCAGGTGACACAAAGGAGTGCAATGATTCGACATCTTTTTAACTATTATTTGTTTGTGCTTCGCGGCGACGCCCAGTCTGTTCCTACAGAGTGTCTTCGCTCATTAACGCTTCCTTTAATTGCAGTCATCTCCACTGGGACAATTGAAGCCAAGCTTTTAAGTAGATGTCACTGCTGCATGCACAACACTTGTCTATTGAGATGGCAACAGCAGCTGCCAAAGGCTTCAAAGATGTAAGAAGACAAAAACACAGAATCATGTAACCGCTGTTTGTAAGAGACAAATAAATTAAGACATTCATTACACTCTGCATGGGTCTTAGTGTTTACATGTCTGTGGATTTTAATGGCAGCTGCCTTTGCATTCATGACGTGCAACGGTCCCGTATAGAAATGGGCTGACACCAGTGTTGCACCATATGTCCAATTGGCTCCCCTATCGCAGCAGAAGGTGTCAGCCAGCGGGTACTGATGGAGCTGCAGGGGAAGAAGGGAGAGAGAAAATAGAGTTGCATCTCTTTAACCTCTATTTTCCCTTTCCTCTTTATTATTGGTGCATGAATTTTGTCACACACACACATACACACACACACACACACATATATCCCACTCCCTGTATCTCTGCTGCCCTCCACCATCTCCTCTACAAGTGGGTCATAACTTCCTGGGTCAGGCTGAGATTGAAGCAGGGGCCTCTGGGAGATGTGGTTGTTTCTATGCACTTGTAGTCTTGCATTTGTGCGCGCGTGTGTGTGAGTGTTGGTCATTGATTCATTAATAGCACAGCTAACCACAGCAAAGTTCCCAGTCCCCCAGGCACAGAGAATTAATTGATTAAATTAAAGAGCGTGTGCACCAGGTCAACGGATGTGTTGCTGTCTGCCCTGACATCCACAGGTCAGGCCATCACTTCCCACATGAAACTGTCCAAAGACTAAAAGTGGTACCTACGTAAGTCCCAGTCTGCCTGACACTGAAAAACCAGATTGAAGCAGTGCAGGCTGCAGGGTGAAGCATGATGTCAGACAGTGTGCAAAGGCCAACACAAGGTAGCTGAATTTCAGTATGAATACAGGAAATATAGCTTCAGTTCTCAGATAGAAACAATGTGGAACTGGTGGGATCAGTAAAAGATGAAAACGACAGACCGGTGTGCAGCACTAGCTATAAGATAAATAACAGGAGGCGCTCTTTTACAATGGCTACCACTTGATTTCACGCCCCATCTTGGAGCCATTTGGTGTAAGCTCACTCTTTAATGCCAGTGACTCAACTATTACTTCACCAGCTGCTTGGATTTCTGATTTAAAACTCAATCTTCAGCCCAAACTGTTCTGTGGAGGACACATAGTCTCATGCTACAAGAAAATAACAGAGGATGCAGTACATGATTTGTATGAAAGGTACATTAAGCATTGAGTGATGATTTGGATGACAGCGCAGCGGAAAAACACCTCAGAGTGACGTTCCAATACTCCCTCTGGGTTGTCTTATGTCTCCCTCCCTCTCTCCCGCTCTTCCAGGCATCAGCACATTGATAGCTAAAGGCGTGTATGACTCTGCCTTCCCTCTTCATGATGTAAGTGTAAGGTTTGGAATTCCCACTAGACACCCACTGGCTTCAATTTATTTCACTACAACATTCAGTTTGCAGAGAATGGAAACAGGAGTCACAGCTTCATCAAGGATAGATTATATTTTTGTGATACAGGTGCCAGCGGGTACTGTGACATTTGTTTTTGTAGCTGCGTGGCCAGAAATATAAGAAAGAAAGATCAAATTCTAATTTTCAGCAGCTGACACTAGTATTCTGAAAAGAACACATTCTCAACTGCATTAGCATGATATGATAAGATATGCTTAAAAAAAGGAAAGGAGTGTAAGTGAGTTACATCTTTGGGATGCATTCCCTGCCTGAAGCAAGTTTAATTCTCTGCAGGTTGATTTCCCACTGAAATCTAAAGATGTTTTAGTAAAATCTGCATGAAAATAACAAATAGTGAATGTACTAAGACAGTTAGTTTGTGTTTGATTATATTCAGTGTATTTTTGCACTTTGTGCGTGTTAATGCGTGTTGAATGTGTTAATGAGAGAGTTCTGTGCGTGCTCATGCTCTTCACCGTCTCTCCTCGCTCCACAGGGTGACTACAAGGTCATCAGACACCTTGAGGAGAAGAGCGACAGACAGGTACCACTCCTCTCTCTCTCTCTTCCTCTGCGTATCTTCCTCCCAGTTTGTCTGTCGAAAAAAAAATCACCACTGCTCTACTTCAGAAGGTGACCTTGCTAATGTGTTACAGTGCTGGGGCCATTTAGTGTACCATAAGATGAAAATGTCTGTCATCTAAAAGTCTGGACCTTCAAACTTCCACCAGCTTAAAAGCAAGGCAACCTCCACTTTTCTTTCCTGAACAATGGTTTCATGTGTGTCTATCTTTTTGTCTCTTTTTTCCGAGATTGTTCCTCCTTCCCATCTGTCTCACACTGTCACAGATTGGAGTTTAAGTTCAATAAACATTTCTGAGAGGCAGAGCTGCACTCAGGGCAGAAAAACAACATGCACTGACTGTCAAGAAGGAACAAAACAAAAACTGTGTTTGGAGGGAAGGTTAGCAAAGTCGGAAAAACAACAGCAAACACTGAACTCTGGTCAAAATACAGCCGAAAAATAGAAATAGCATCTTTTTAATTCAGTCATGATCATTATATTCATGATTTGGACTGATACCAGATCATTTATTGTGGTCAGATTATTATTCTTTCAGCATCAAAAAGCTTCACAATATTATCTTCCTCCTACTTTACCTTTTTTTTTCTCCTCTTGGCTTCGAGATGTTACTCAAACTGCAGTTCTTTGGCTTCATCCACTGAGGTTTACCTCAACCAATCAGATGATTTCTGCCTCCAGATCAGCTCTGCCTCGGAGGATTGTTTGCTGATTTTCAACTTTTCCACAACTGGTAAACGTACAACATGACAACATCCGCCCACACTGACTCTGTCTCTCTTTCCTGTCTATTGTCAGGTTCTGCATGAGGAGTGGGCCAGATACTCAGCCTTTTACAAGTACCAGCCCATTGATCTCGTCAGGTAACGTGACCACAGCACACAGCGTGCGGAAATCATGTCAGTAACTCCGATTTCTTCAGTGTTCCAGATTTCTGTCATGGATGTCTGTTTTGAAAGACACGCTGCAAATATACATTCTCCTTTCCCACCACTATCTGTGTGTTACCACTTTAAAAATCCCCTTCATTATAGGAAACCACAACAATTAGCTTCTCAGCTAGCAACCGACACAATGACACTGTCAAGTAACCCTAACCTGGTCGCTAACAGCACTAACATGAACCTTTTCTTTGGGGATTTAGCCATTTTAACACCATGGCTTGCATTCCCCTGACATTATTTAGCGAGGGCACCATTGCTGCGTCTTTGACTTAGCTCCGCCCAAGACGACTGTGATTGGTTTAAAGAAATACAAACAGGGCAGAGTTTTTCCCCCCTAGAATGATAATGGGTACAGCAGGACCTCAGACCTTCTCCAGTGCTGACTCAGCACTGTGGAGATAAGTCTGTAGGTTCATTCTAAGCTAACAAAAACATGACAATTCTCATTTTCATGTTTTAAAAAAACATATTATATTCAATTTCTGTCATATTCTGTAAAAAGAGCTGCCAAAATCTTAGACTGGACCTTTAAAGCTGCAAATATGTGATCTACAAACGCTGCAGGTCCACCATGTTGAATGTTCAAACCAAGTGGAGATGGTTGTGATCTGCACCTACACCGCTAGATACAACTAAATCCCATACAGTGATCTTTTAGGATTTGGAACTATGTTTTCATGCTTTCATTAAGTCCATGTTTTGAGGTTTTAGGTCTGTCGTAGCACCTTGAGTTCAGATGTTTTGAGGTTTTAGGTCTGTCGTAGCGCAGGAGGCGGCGTTTGTACACAAATCCGAGCATCGTAAAGGCTCAGTGTAATGAATGAACTCCCAAAATAAAAACATTAACACGCCTCTTATTCTATTTTGGTGTTTTATTTTTAACACGGCAGCTTAATTCTCCTCCAGTCTGCTCTGTCATCATGTCTGTCACTTCCACCTCCTGATCCCTGACCTCTGACCCAACAGGAAGTACTTTGGCGAGAAGATCGGTCTGTACTTCGCATGGCTCGGTGTTTACACTCAGCTCCTGATACCAGCCTCCATAGTGGGAATCATTGTGTTTGGCTACGGGGTGGCAACAGTGGACACCAATATACCCAGGTACTAGGAAATGCACTGCAGCTTCATTTGTGGAACCAAATCCAACATTTCAGGTGAATTAAGCTGCAAAAACGACGACTCAGTGTGACATTTCTCTTTATTTTAACTCTAAAGACTCTAAGTGATAAAGACAACAGGATGTCAAAGTACAGAGATTAGGAGGATTTCCTCCTAACACCATTTACATGTATACACACATGGCCTCAGGCACACGCATACTAGAGAGGGATTGCCCAAATACCTGCTGTATCTGGCTTTAGTCAGGGGTGTGTGGGAGGAACACAGAAGGTACGGCTGGCAGTGTGTGTATGTGTGTGAGTGTGTCATGAAGCAAAAGGTTGATAATTCAGCCTACACTGACTATGAACACGGTCAAAGCAGAGAGGCTTGTATCGTGGTTACGAGTTAAAAGTTCCATTCATTTCCTAACAGTTACTGTAAATTGTAACACACACAAGGATCTTTTTTTATATCCATAGACGGCAATGCAGAGCTTCAGTTGATTTTTATGCTTTTTTAGGTCATTGCATAGATGTGGTCACATCTAGGTGTTCTGTGACCTAAGTTTTGGTTTTTCTGCCCCTCAGTCAGGAGATGTGTGACGAGAGTCTCAATTTCACCATGTGTCCCCTGTGTGACGGAGCCTGTGACTTCTGGCACCTCAGCACCGCCTGCGGCACGGCCAGGGCCTCGCACCTCTTCGACAACCCCGCCACCGTCTTCTTCGCCATCTTCATGTCTCTGTGGGGTGAGGTTGTGTGTTTGCGTGCGTGCATATGTGTGCGTGTGTGAACACGATGGCCTCACTGTGAAGTTTTCTCATTAATATTTTAGGACCTGCTTCCCCTCAAGTGCATGTTTCCTCATGAGAAACAGGCTGAGATCACACATTAAAGAAAAACAAAATAACAATTAATCAATAAGAGAAATCTGATGAGCATAAAAATTGGATTTGCAGCACAAACACACTGTTTTTTAAATACTCTGATGCATAATTAACATTTTTTTCAATTCCTTCCAAGAGCTTTTGAATTTGGGCAGCCAGAAATTAATCATCCTGAAAATCAACATGAACATTCCTCCTCCTTTTACAAAATGTGGATATTTTTCAGTGAACTTTGGTTAAAGGTCCAGTGTGTAGAATTTAGTTGGATCTAGTGGACTAATCGCTGCATTGCAATCTCCTCATATCACCCTCACCTTCCTAGTGTAAAGGAGAAACAACACTTTAAGGACCCTGTTTACAGTCAGTATTTATTTTGTCTGTTCTGGGCTACTGTAGAAACGTGGTGTTTCAACATGGCGGCCTTCATGAAAAAGGACCCGCTCCCACTGTAGATATAAAAGATCATTTTTAAGTAACAAAACAAAAGATTCTTATTTTAAGGTGATTATACGTGCATGAAAACATAGTAATGAATATTATATTCCATGTCTGCCTTATTCTGAAAATAAATCCCCAATTTCTGACCTTGCAGACAGCAGACTGATTTAAAAGATATAAAAATCTAACCCAGATATGCCCACTTACTCACTATTCAAGCTTTTCAAAGCAGTTCAAGAGGACCTTGAGTTCAGATGCTTTGTCAAAAAACTATGAGATTTGTAGGTTACAAAAAGCCAATGATTGTAGTAACTGTGGATTTGTAAGTGAGTAATTAGTGGGTCTCTGAATGTATCGCAGTCATTAGAGGATGTGATTCAATACTTCACATGTTCCCGTGCTGAGATTCTATATCAGTGGGAAATCAACCTGCTGATTACTACCAAACCATAAACCTTAAAAATGCATCAGGTTGTCAGTGGATCTGGTGATTATTATTAAGAGTTTCACTGAAATTATTATTATTATTATTATTTTGCGTGTTTGTGTAGCGGTGCTGTTCCTGGAGCACTGGAAGCGACGTCAGATCAGTTTGAGCTTCAGTTGGGATCTGACAGGCATCGAAGAGGACGAGGTATACACAGGATACATGTACACACACACACACACACACACACACACACACACTCAAAGAAACTCACATTACACACAAACAGATGTAAACACATCACCCATCATGAGACAGTATGTTAGGCAGCTCTGCACAGCTCCAGCTGTTTCCAAAGTCTATTAGGATTTTTTATTCCTACAGTACAGTATCAGTGCATGGCCACAGTACAGTATGTTTAAGGTAACTAAAGCACTTGTGGAAGGTTAACCCAGGCATTCTACACCCATTTGTCTTGGCCACATAAGGGACATACTACCACATTAGCATTAAACAAATCAACTGCTGCAGAATCGTCCAACATGAATATATGACCGGACTTCCTGTTTTCCCCTCAGGAGCATCCCAGGCCAAAGTACGAGACCATCCTTCTTCAGAAGAGACAGAGGAAGCTGAAAAATAAGAAAAATAAGAAAAAGAACGAGGTAGGGGAGATAAGAAAGCTTTGTCATTAAGTGCTTACGACCACATTTCCCATCAAGCCTGATGTAATGAAAAAGCCATGATGAAATATGAACAACATAAAATCTGTTCTCTTATCTGGACCTGACCGTCAACACTACTAATGGAAAGGTATTTCATCGTATACAGAAAACATTTGAATAACATCAGTTTTCAAAAATACACACTATGTTTTCTCATCATGTCTCCTGATTACAGTCAGTAATCAAACAGAGATTTCCACTTGTAAACGCTGCTCTGTGCTGTATGTGCATCAGGTGGGGAAAACAAACAGTCTATCGGCTGATCATGAAACTCTTCCGTGCGGCTTCACATTTGGTTCCTGATGAACCAGACGGATCCTGATAGTTTGGTTTCCAAAGCAGCCACTTGTGTGTTAATCTAATGACTGGGAACGATCTAGATTCCGTCTGTAAATTGGGTCAAACACATTGAGTCCTGTTGGCCCAAATACGCTTGCTGTGGCAACAGATGGCTTCCTGCCACAGCCCGAGTGAAGCAGGAGCTAATGCACATGATACAGAACCACGGCCATGCCTTCACACCTGACCTGGGGGTGGAAGTAAGAAACCCGAGGGACCTTTTGTTGGAGGGGGTGTCAAAACATACCAGCTGCTGGTGGTGTGTCAAGAAAAAGAAGAAGCACCTACCACGGTTCACCCACAAGAAATAGAAACGGTTGATTATATACAATTATACCAGTGAGAATTCTCCGTTCTGATTGGCTTTGCCTTGGGTGGTTCATCTATGTTCCTCTGTGTGATTATGGAGGTGGAATGTATATGACTCGCCAGGTATTAAGTCTTACTTGCATCAGATGTTTTGCAGTGCTAAAATACAAATTATGGCAGAAATGAAGTAATTCTTATAAAAATCAGAGTGAAGTTTGGTCTACATGAGTCATGTCTAGACACATGTCCAGGCACTTTTTTACATTTAACTCTATTAGTTTGAATAGGCTGCTGCATAAAATGAGAAATCTAGAGATATAATACATAAATTTTGAGCCGCATGGTGTAATACTTTCTATAATTAAACAACTATATTCATAATAAATGAGATAAAGACAAAGGAGGGACTGTACAGCGCAGAGAAATTGGCATAATTGTGATTGTGCATATGTTTTTTAATGAATGTGGTGTGTGTGTGTGTGTGTGTGTGTGTGGCAGTGTAGAAGTATTAAAATTATGTTAATCACGTTACGCTACTCTTACGTTGATTTTAGCCTATTAACTATATTAGCCTCAGCTACACAAAAACGAGTGTTTGTGTTTTAAATGAAGTTTCTATTATCTTGGTTATTGCTGTGTTTGGCTTCTTATATTTGACTGGGTGAAGCCTTTTTGACAACACAACTCCCTGAAATCCATCAGAGTCTGAATCTGCCTTGTTTCGTGGGTCACCTGGTTCTGCTGGATCAGTGAGCGATCCACAGGTCTCTTGAGTCTCTTGAGTCCCCCATGTTTATAGCTCTGTATGAATTTAGTCGTGCAGGATGGATCTGTGGATCTGACTCTGAATCCAGATCTGTGATACTGATTCTGAGTCTCCAGGAAGTTCCACTGATCCACTGTGTCAGCAGCAACAACTGCTTATTGTCTACGATAATAGTGAGATTACTGGCAGCTACTTAGGCGGATGGACTTATATGTTGTAATGAGACTGTACAGCTTAAAAGAAGAGCAGTGAATGACACAATTTATTTAGTGTATGTGGCAGGTGTTAGGCAGGTGTAGGATGGAAGGGATCCAGATTAATGGAGACCACCGACTCGTTATGCAGCCTCCAAAGGATGTTGGAACCCTGCCCCGCACTTTTCACGGGAAATCATGTTTGAGATAATGGACAATAATGGAGAATGGACAGTGAAGTTGATAGGTGTAATCCATCCATCCATTATCTGTAACCTCTTGTCCTCATCAGGATCAGCTTATCACAGAGCACATACAGTTATAATCAATTATATCATATAATACAGGGGTGTCCAAACTTCTTTTAAAGAGGGTCAGATTTGACACTGTGAAGATGCCCGGGGGCCAATACTAACATTTTAAAAATGACAAACAAATGCATATTTTACATACAAATGTACTGTTCTATAACAAATTTATTTTCATTGTCACAATTATCATTTTTTCAAAAATGACAATGTCACCAAATCTAAACCAGTCAGGTGTGAACAAATCTAAAAAACAATTCTGCCTTTCTTTCACATCTGGAGTCACATAACAGAATAAATTGAATGGAATACGTTAAACTTGCATGAAGTTGATACAAATCTGAACCTCATGTTCATTCTAAACATGACTTATTATGAGTAATGCAAAGTCTGTTAACATTTAAGTTTAAAACGTATCACTCTTTTCTTTCACCAGATCATTTAGAAATAATATTTTGTGTCACATCTACAGATACATAACACCAGCAGTTATGTCCTTAGACGTTAACATTTAGCACATTCAAATGCTTTGTGATGAAAAAAAAGCCAAATCTTCCAGCCATGCAGTATCTGACAATCCTAGCAGGTCATAAATAATAAATTATTTAGATGAGGCAATTCCCTTTGTTGTTGTGTTTTTGCAGTGCTGACATAGGAATGAAACCTCTGACTGTCATCGTTTTTCTTTATATTTTTTTGTTTAGTCAAAACAGGACATGGAAGTCACTGAAATGATTTCTGAGGGATTGCGTGTCTGTCCTGTGTGTCACTTTTTCAATCTTGCCAAGATTTCATCCCTGTGTTAACATGATTGAAGCTGAAGTGGAGAACAAACCATCTGGGTAATTAGGCTGTCTGTAGTCAGTTAGTTGTAGTTAGTCTGTGATGAAGCATATTATTAAATGAACTGGGTTGAGCCAGAGCAACAAAAGGCTGCTATCAGTAACACAGAAGCACAGTGACTGGAATACACTGAGAGCAGCATGGTGAGTTCACTTCATCTGGAAGTGAAAAATAGAAGCAAAGGTTTGATTTGAATTAGACTCTGCCTTATTGATCACCATGATCTAAATATTGAAATTCTCCTCCTCCTCAGTTTTTTGTTTATTTGGCCTACTTTGAACCCTCTGAAAATGATGGTGGATCATCTGGCCTTAACATCACTGTCTTTTGAAGGCCCAGTTTTTAAGTTAGTGCTGAAGCCAGTGTTAAATTCATTTTATGACTGCAGTGAATCTATTGATACCAAACATGTCATGTTATTTTACTGGGAAAGCTGTCTTTACCACGAGCTCTGTGAGCCCTCAATGTCAAATGATTGCTTGTAATATTTGCTTTGCCATCAGACAGCTGTTGGAAGTTCTAGAGTTAGCACCAAATTAAAAGTTTGTCTGACAGCGAGGCTAAGCATTGAAAATATTCTTAATATGGTGTACACTTACAGATATTGATTATTGTGTGACAAAATATATTTTTCTGCTGACCCTGTCCACAGCAGTGCATAGCTCTACTTCTCTACTGTAGCTAGAAGTAGCTCATACAACCTCAGTTCAAAATACCACGGCTATACCTTTGAAGGTTCCATATGTAAGATTAAGAGACATTCTACGTCATAATTTCATGTTGTAACCAGTTTTTATTGCTAATGAACTGGTTGTAATGTAGCTTAAAAAAAACCTTCTGCAATGACTGTGAAGGACAATAAATGAATTTAGCATAAACCATTCATTGAAATAATGAAATATTTGAATGAATATATTATAATATAATGAATATGAGTATTTTTATATTCAGTTAGGATATTATCAGCTAAATTCAAATCCTGAAATCATTTTAGGAGATATGTTTCACAGACAGAAGAAGTTTCTATAAAACTACAAAATACACAATATAACAAATATAACAATATCTGAACTTTGATTTTTTTTTTTTTTTTTTTTTTTTTCTAAACTTGATGTTATTTTACTCCTCCTACTCCTTCTTTGGTTTCCTCAACCCCAGAAAGTTCTCTTCCAGACAGAAGGTGGTTCTGCTGTTTTCATCTCTGGACAGAAACCAGAGCAAAAACCCAAAAAACTTGATGTTATTTTACTCCTCCTACTCCTTCTTTGGTTTCCTCAACCCCAGAAAGTGACGGGCTCTCTTCCAGACAGAAGGTGGTTCTGCTGTCCTCTGTGGAAGATTTCCCTCAGCTGCTTTCTGGGATTCGAGGGCTGGTGCAGGACTGATGGTTTCCTGCTGCTCGCACGGCATTTCCTCTGGAACTTCAGCCTCTTTTGTTGGTTCAAGGGGCTCTGCATTAGGGATGGATTCCTGCTGCTTGCTGGGCTCATCCTGACAGTCGTCATCACGGCCGGTGATTTTTTGGAGAGCCTTTCTCTCAGCTTTGAGCTCAGTGGAGAGCTTCAGGTTGAGTGAGATCTGAACACTGAGCTGAGTTTTCAGCTCCTCCAGCTCTCTCCCAAAAATCTTCTCCTTCTCAAAGGCATTCTGCTGCAGGACAGTGATCTCCTCCGCCATCTTTTGACGGAGGGCTTCCTGCTCAGCCCTCAAGTTGTGGATCTCACACTGAAGGGTGTCAACCTGCTGTATCACCATGATGACATCTGTTTCATACCTGTGGCTGATCTCGCAGTGTGAAGTACAGATTTTGTCCATATCTTGCTTGAGAGTCTTGTTCTTCTCCTTCTCTGCGTCCAGCTCAGCAGAGAACTTCTCCTGGTTCAGTTTGTGTGCCTCTTGCAGCTCCTCAAAAGTTGTTTGCAGGAGTTTCTTCTGCTCGAGTTCTCTCTCGAGGTCAGACCTAAGGGTGTCAGCCTGCTGTCTGACATCAGTTACATCAGTTTGATAACTCAGGTTGACCTCATGGAGTGACACAGTTGTCTTGTCCAGTTGGTATTGGAGAGTCTTGTTCTTCTCTCTCTCCTCCTGGAGTGCAGCGATGGCTTCATCAAAGTCAGATTGCAGGTGTTTCTTCTGCAAGATCTCGTTATCAAGATCACGCTGAAGGGCATCAGCCTGCTCTCTGATTTTGGGAACATCATTTTCATACCTTGCAATGAGCAGTTGGTATGAAATACAGAGCCGTTCCAGTTCCTCTTGGAGAAGCTTGTTCTTGTTCTTCTCTGCCTGTAGCTCGTTGGTGAACTTTGATGATGTGGGCCACTTGCAGCTCCTCGTGGTCCACTTGGAGTAAATCTTCTCCACAGAAAACAGGAGTAGATGGTCTCTTTTCTGAGCAAGCGTCATCAAAATGAAGGCTTGGCTCGGTTAGATCGGTTGTTTTTGTGTTATCTCCATCACTGAAATAACTGGAGACTGGCTTAATATCGTCTTCATCAGTGAAACACGGGTTGTCAAAGCATCTCATTCTGGTCAGTCGTATATGGTCATCATCAACGGAGCTCTCAACATCTGTGTTACCACTGGTGTGTGGATCTCCATCAATGCTGCTCTCGACGTCAGAAGACTGAGACTGGCAGAAGATGGCCCTATGTTTGAGTCAGCCTCGATAGCTTGAGGGTCTGACTTTTCATAGCTGGAATCCATCAGATGATTTGTTGCACTGAAGTGATCTATGAGCTGTCCATCTTTGAACCAATAGCCGAGGATCGATCAAGAGTTGACTTGAGGAGGCTTAGGAATGCCATCCTATCGTCATACTCAATATCGCTTTTTTTGGCTGGGTATGTCCGTACTGCATCCTCCAAATTCTCAACAAAGTCGAAAAACGTGAACATAAATTGGGTTTGGATACCTGTCACCTCCTGGAACTCATCTAGTGACTTCAGCCTCCACCCTGGACTGTGGGGGTCCTCATTCAGGCTGAAATATGCCCAGGTGTATACTCCAGCACTCAACAAGTGGTCTGCAGGCTGACCCAGCAGGTGCACTATAGATCTAATCGAATTATATGAACATTCTCTAGGGAATAGCTCCCTACCAAAATACAAGAATGCCATAATACATCCCACTCCCCACATATCAACTGCTTCAGTCAGAGGGAGGCCTAAGGTCACCTCTGGAGCCCGAAATGAAGAAGGCTGCATCATTGTTCCGATACGCACTTTGCTCACCCGTCGGGCCAGACCGAAGTCAATGAGTTTGATTTTAAATGGCTGATCCTTGTGCTTGACCAGCATTATATTGTCGGGCTTTAAATCCGTATGGATGATACCAATACTCTTTAAAGCATTAAATGCTACCATGAGCTGCTGGATTACAGGACGAATTTCATTAAGATTTATTGGAATCCACCTTCTCTCTTCCATCAGGTCCCAAAGGCTCCTGTCCAGCATTTCAAAGGCCAGACAGGAGAGGTTGTTGAATCTAAAATCTTCCATGAAATTGACAATGTTGTTTTTGTCTGGATCTAGAGTCCTGATGGCTTGTAACATTTTTATCTCCTTCCGAATGACTTTTGAGACATTTCCATTGTCTTTGTGGATCTTCACTGCCACTTTATTGCCTGTTGTTAAATTGACACATTTGGCGACTTTTCCAAAAGATCCCTCACCATTAAAGTCTATAACCTGATAGCATGTGGTGCTTCTGTACAGTACACCATGCTTCTGAACTTCATATGGTGTGGCTGGTGTGTCCTTGTTGTTTTTGTTTGAACTACCTGAAGTTGAAGTTGAAGTTGAGGAAGACATTTTTGCAGTCAAATGTTTCCAAACACAGAATAACTCACTTGTGTTCTTCTCTCTGAAGGTAAACAGAGGGAGACTGACTGGGTTCAGCTTATAGTCTATATGTGAAATTAACATGTGACCACACTGTGACATCATCGAGTTCCATGGACATAGCAAAAGAGCAAAAAAACACTTTCAAATACTTTCAAATAATGTTGTGTGTGTGTGTGTGTGTGTGTGTGTGTGTGTGTGTATAATCTGTCCCTCTGTCTTGCAGCCAGAGAAGCAGGAGGATGGGACAGTGACAGGGAAGGACAGATGGAGACAAAAACTACTGTCTGCCATGGCTGCAGGAATACCGGTAACCCCTTCTCTCCTGTCCCCTCGCATCCTTCTTCCTATTCCTCTCATTTTCCTTTCGCTTCCTCCTCTCCTCTCTGTTTTTTCCTCCTCACCTCCCTTTCTCTCTCCTCTTTTTTCCTTTCCTGCAGGCTGCAGTCTATCTGTTCTTCTCTTCCTGTCCCATCCTCTGGCTTCTACAGTCTCAGCTCCTCAGGTATTTGTTTGTGCGCATTTCAGTGCAATTCCTAATCCAGATATATGATGGTCACAGCAACAAACTGAGCCTCAGTACTTCTTTTCAAGTCTCTCTGTGGAACTAAAAACATTTGTTTCCTAAGTTCAAGATTTCGAGTGATGGATCATTGATGGAACGTCTTTATCTTAGACATTTATTTGAAGAATAATCGTAGAGATATTTGCCAGCAGCGAGGGAACAGAATGCACTTATCTTCAGCAGAGGAAGAGATAAACCTGTTATTTTAGACAAATACAGTCAGTATCAATGTCAACAGTGTGTCTGGAAACTCCAGCAGATGGAATGTTTGAGTGTTCTTGTTCCAAAACAGAGAGAAAGGATGTGAAAGTGAGTCCGAAAAAACAGAACATGCATTCACGTTCAAGTGACCATTTAGCAGCCGAGCTTTTTAAAGCTCTGCTTGTAGTTAATGACATGTTTAAGAAGGACCTGATGGACAGACCTGAAGACAGACAGCTGGTGCTAATGACGGATTATCAGTCTCCGTGGCTGCCTTTTTTGGATGTCTTAGTGTGTGTGTGTGTGTGTGTGTGTGTAACCAAAGTTACACACATTATCTTTGTTGTTGTAAAATCCCTTGAAGTCGAGTGATGTGTGTTTTGGTGTGTGTAGTGAAAGCCTGATCTATTTAATTCCTCTGTGTTACAGAGCTTCGTTATCATGCAAAACCTCCAGAACACACATCAGTGAGCTACAGAGTTGCACTGGGTGACCTGCCTCTTTATTATCATGAACACACACACACACACACACACACTATGAGCCATAGATACACTCACTTGTAACCAAATGCGTGCATTACACAGCTGGAAATATTCCCAAATGAATACACTACTTACTCCAGTTTGAGTGTTGTTTGCTAATTTCCCAGCTGTTTTAAGAAAGATGTCTTGTGAAACTATATATTTATGACCTGGGTGAGTTCAGGTCTGAATGCCTCCAACAGATTAAACTAGTCAGACACAGGTGTCATGAATAAATAAAAGCTTATCGTGGGTGCTGCCTCACTGCCTCACTGCCTCACGCTGTACTGGAACACTAAATGGAACACAGCCTTGTCATTTGTTACTCTCGTGCTTCCCCTGCAATGACAAGTCAGTATGTCCGCTGTGAAAAATGTCTATTTTACCGCTGTTTTCAATGGTGTTACTATATTTCTGCTTTGGCAACAACTTTCAGACCAATTATCTGTGGGACTGAATTAAAAGAGACAAAGAGCACAAGACATGAAAAGAGACAAAGAGTAAGAAAGACGTTCAAATAAACAGAGAGAGAGACTCAGAGAAGTGGAGGGATGGAGAGAAACAGAGGGAGGGCGGCTGAGTGGGAGTGAGGCATGCTGGGCAGGAAGCCAGGGGTAAGATTAGTGAACGTCACTATGGCGACACAGAAATCTCTTTCACTGTCTCACACACACACACACACACACTTGAAACATTTGGTTTCCTACCTGCATTTTTGAATTGTGCTGTAGGATCAAATCTATTATTCTATCTATTATTATCTATTATTATATCTCAAAAATAAATAAAAAAACTGGAGTGGTTAAATTTGTTTATTATCAGTGTGTTGAATAAAACAATTAAGCAGCAGCAGGTAAACCAGGTGCAATGTGCATGGATATATGTGCATGTTTACATTTTGCTGTTCAACAGTCTGACTGCCTTTGGGAAGAAACTGTTTCCATCCTGGCAGTGTTAGTCCTTAAGCTGCGGAAGCAGGGAAAACAGTCCGTGGGATGGGTGAGATGGATCATCTACAATGCTCCTGGCCTTGCGCAGGCAGCACTTGTTGTAAATGTTCGTAACAGAGGGGAGAGAGACCCCGATGATCTTTTCGGCTGTCCTCATAATGCGCTTTAGGGCCTTGCAATCGGAGACGATGCAGTTGCCGAACCATGCTGTAATGGCGCTTCTGAGGATGCTCTCGATGGTCCCTCTCCACAGCCTCCACAGGAAGTAGAGACGCTGTTGAGCTCTCTTAGCGGTGTGCCTGGTCTTCAGGGTCCATGTAAGGTCCTCTGTGATGTGGATGCCCAGGAACTTGGAGCTCTAGACAATCTCCACAGGGGTGCTGTTGATGTTCAGTGGTGTGTGGACATGTTGGGCTCTTCTAAAGTTAACAATAACCTCTTTTGTTTTGTCCACACTGAGGGACAGGTTGTTGGTGGTGCACCAGTCAGTGAGCTGTTCCACCTCCTCTCTGTACGGGGACCTTGTTGTTTCCACTGATCAGCCCCACCACGGTTGTGTCATCAGCGAACCTGATGATGTGATTTGAGCTGTTCGCTGCAGTACAGTCGTGGGTGAGCAGAGTGAAGAGCAGAGGGCTGAGCATGCAGCCTTGAGGGGCTCCTGTGTTCAGCACTGTGTACAGAGGCTGGTACACTGTGGGATAAACATGCCTTATTTATTTATTCATGACTACTCAGTGATTTGGCATGTGAAAGTAATATAATAAACGTACAGTTCTTTTTGCATATTCTTTTCCTCTTACCTTCTGCTTCATTTATTAACTGAAGCCACGTCTGTTCCTCCAGACCTTTCAAATCATTTCTTAAATTAGTAGCTGTCAGTGCTAACACTGTGACAGAGCTAAAAAAGGATTTCATATACAGGACCATTTTAAATAATTTACCACCTGAAAGCCGGCACGAGAGCTGACAGAGTCTTACATTTGGCTTACTACCATTCTTTGCTGGTTATTACAGAAGTAGCAGTGTTAGATATTTCTGCCAGGAACCACATGAGAGCTCAAACTTTATACAGACATGTCTTCTGCTGTGATCATTATTACTGTCGCTCTATAACAAACACCTGTTTAACCTGTGGTGAGCAGTGAATTGCGACACCTATAGCTCATCATCATTCTGTATCATCACTGACAGGTGCTGAGTTGCACAGCCGTCATTTTTTGCATCTATACAATCTGATACATTGCATTGTGGGATTGTTAGCAGTGCACATGCATTGTGGGAAGTTTCTTGTTTTACCGTAAGTCTTTTCATGTTATAGCAAGAGATCTTTCATGTTATTATTACCGTAACACCCTCCTGAGGGCCTCCCAGCCTGCACAGTGAAACCCTTTCAGATGATCCAGAACGCAGCGGCGTGCCTGGTCTTCAATAAACCCAAAAGGTCACATGTTACCCTGCTGCTCAGTGAGCTCCACTGGCTTCCTGTAGCAGCCCGCATTAAATGCTAACCTACAAAGTAGTCTCCGGTTCTGCACGGTTTGTCACTCAGTCGCTCAGGGTAATCCAAACTGTTCCCTGTTGGTGAAGCGCACTACCAGTTCCTACCAGATCAGGGGCTTCCCTCTCTACCTTCAGAAAACTCCTGAAGATCCAGCTCTTCAGAGAGGACCTCCTCTCCAACACTACCAACAACTGGACATGATAAATCTGCCCCTCTACAACTGTCACAGTATTTATTGCTGCACCAATATGTCCTAGTCGCACTGTACCTTGATTGTTTTTTTGTAAGTCACTTTGGATAAAAGCGTCAGCTAAATGACTGAATGTAAATGTAATGTTAGAAGAAAACAAGTCACTTTAAACATCACTTTATCTTGTTATATCACAAAGCTAAGACATAAGACACCAGAGAATATGCAGAAGTTCACAGTATGCAGAAGATTTGAGATGTGCAACATAGTTTTCAAAAAGAAGTAATAAAAAAAAAAACTGTGCGTTAATGTAACATACTGAGTCAAAAAACAAGAACAAGAGACTTGTCTTATTTAAAAATGATTGGTCTGTTGTTGTAACGATCCAGTCAATGCTTGCCTAGATGCACTGTAGCCTATATTATATGATTGATGTACATGGCAGGATCAGTGTGGGATGCCTTTGTATTCTTCTATGCAGCAATGCATAATTATTTTGTGTGAATTCTGTGTCATATTGGACAGCGATTGTCAACGTCTGGGCTACATTTTGGTACCACAGTGTTGGCTAGATGTGTTATGTGACAAGAAAGGACATATCCTGTCGTCTCACCTCCTGACAGTGCAGCAGCCGAGCTAATCTGACATTAGGAAATTGAATTTCCTCGAAAGTGGGTGTAGGACAACCAAGGTTCGGACACAAGGAGAAAAAGATAGAGACGAGAGAGAGAGAGTGACAGAGAAATAAAGATTGTGAAGGCTTTGTTGGGCTTTCCTCAACGGAGGTTACAAGCCAAATATAACACATGACCTATTTACTACTATCCTTCTCTCTGATGGCTGTCCCTACCAACACAAACACACACACACCCGTCACTCTGAAGGTCTCTTCGTCCTTCATTTGTGTGTGCGTAGAGTGTTTCTTTAATATTAAATGAAATCATGTTCAAGTATGTTCCATAAAGACAGAAGCTGCACGATGGACCCTTTACACTTGATGATTCGATTGGAATTGGATAGTGCTGAACAATGTTTTGAAGCCCTGAGTTTGGTATCCGAGTGTGAAGAGTGTGGAGCTAATGGGTGACGTAGTGCGAGTTGGTTTTGCTTGGATACCTTGTGATTGACGAGTTATTCTCAGGAAGTTTGTCTCTATTTTAATCTCAAAGGTCAATTTGCTAATGAACATTAATTGCCAGATGAGTGGCAGACTGGCTGTTTGAGGAGCAGGGGTGAAAAAATAAAACGGACAGCAGCATGCGGGAAGTCGTGTTGCATTTACAGTGAAACAGTTAACACCCTGGATAAGATTAAAACTGCCCCTCTGCACTAAAACACACGGGGTGCTATGAACTATAGTAGAGGGTTAAGGTTAGGGTTAGGGTTAGGGTTGTGTTAAACTACACATACTTTTTCATGTTTGGAAATATAAAAAGATTATTTGGAGGCTATTTGATGCAGGGAGACTCGTGTGGCCAGCTGTATGCAGGTTTGCATTCCAGTCAGAAAGCTCATTAGCTTTTGTCACTGATTAACTTTCAACCTGAGAAAGTAATTTCCTCCAACAGACAACATTACAAATGATCTGAGCAAAACCCTGCCAGCTTATTCAGTTAATAATAGAAATTCTCTGAGGTCTCTTATAAAATTCAGCAAAAAACTTGTTCAAAATTTATTTTTCTTTTATCATCAATTGTGCGCGCGTGTGTGTGTCAGGGGAAGTGTGAGTAGGAAGAGGAGGATATAGGGAAGCATGGCAGCAATATAAAAGAAGATGTGGGATGCACAGTTGGCTTTCTTTTTGCCTGAACTATGCTTGAAAATAGCTGGTTTTGCATTTTTGTGTTGGGTTCATTTAAGTTCAAGCAGCCAAGTTAACAAAGATAACCAAGAAGTTAGCTGGGCATGAATTCACAGGGACTCATGAAGAGCTTGAAGATGTGAATGCAGACAGATCTGAAGGTTAGGGAAGCTTTCAGGAGTTTTTTCAGATAGAAAAGAGCAATAACCATTTGCACTTTTACACTTTTACAATGGCTACTGCCCAATTGTAAATTTGTGCCTGTGATAGATGAAACCAACTTGTAAATAAACAATATGCAACACAAATTATTTACCTAGTAGTACCTACTAGGATTTTACCGTCTGAGGCCTCACTTAGTATAAACATTTCTTTTACAGCAGCAATATAGCAGCATAAAATATAGAGGTCACAAAACATGTTAAATATAAATAAATAAATAAAAATGAAACAGAATATTTCCTTATATTCCAGCCTATAATCAATGTGACACACTCCTGGGAATGTCAAAGTCCTCCAAATACAGTACCTGTCCATTTCCTGGACATGCTGAGGTACACACTGTATATTTCATTTACTGTTATCTAAAATGAACTTGTAGGTTTAAATAAAAAGTTTAAGTAAAGAGCAGCATGTTGTTATGTCAGTTTAAATATCGTGTGTACTTCAGGTTGCACTGTGTCAGTGTAATCACTAGATGGTGCTGTTGTCTTGCTAATTAGCACATTGAACGTCTTCTGCTGTATAGACTGTCCGCTCTGTGCTCTGTGTGTGTCTGTGTGTATATGAGTAAATGGGGTCACATACCTGAGGATAGCCAGTGAAGCGGCTTTCCTTTTTTCATGCAACTAGGTCAGCGTCTCCCTCTCGTTTGAACTTGGGAATCACTTCATACATTAATTTGAGTGGATATGAAGGTGGAGTCAGCAGGATAGGGGGAATTAGGAAAGTCATCCTCCTCCATGCTGATTTTTAGTCCCCTTTTAGCCGCAGACCATCCTGAACTTTCATGGATGAGTCCAGCTTTCAAAGCACTGTTTTGGTCTCATTCATGGCTCTTATTGGATGTTCGGTTCACCTGCCAACGCCGGCCAGATGTCTTTATTTCACTGGGAAGGAGTGCAAAATAACAAGTCTCTGCTTTTGTTGCAGCATGGTGGAGATAGGTCAGCCAGTCAACAACAAGCAAGGAGTGGAAAGGATTCATCCAACATTGTTTTAATACAATTCTTTCCATTAAGTAATAATTTGACACCTTGTGAACCGAAATGACTGTCAGAGAAATCTGTCAGTCATATCAAAATGAAATTTGATGATTTTTAATGACTGCATTTTATTTTGCAGTGGAACTTTCAGTGTCACTGTCCTGGCTCCACACGTTTACTGTTCTACATATTTGAACGAAAATGGCTGTGCTAATCCATGTCTTCTTTTGTACACTGTTGACATTCATCATTTCATTTCTTTCACTTTTCCCATTTTGGTGCATGGGAAAATAGATTCACATTAACAGGGGGTTGTCTGGGTATTTTAGGGTCTATTGAATGAAAACATTTGTTCCAAGCTGGTCTCTAAATGTAGGATGCAGACTGTTAAACGGGCTATTGTGCTCCTTTATGTCTCTCTGTTGAGATGTAGTAACATTTCCTGCGGAGGCGTTGAAATACAGATGCTGCTGTTGCTTCAACTCTCCATTCAGCTTTTACAAATCATTCGAAGGGAGGAAGGGGAACTGTGACAATGCTTTTCACATCGGTACATTTGAGACAGATTTGTTTTTTAATCAATACAACCATATGAAACAGCTCTTTTCTTCCTTTCTTTCCTTTTGTGATGTCTCAGTAGGCAGCTCTGCGCTGCTGCATCACAGATTTCCTAACAAAAGTTGATGAAGCATGGGCCATTGTATGAGTGACTGCCAACTTTTCCTCTCTTTTCCTCTCCTGTCCCCTCCCTGTAATTTCTGTCAGGCTGCCATAGAGAAGTTGACCTGGAAAGACCGCCTTCCTGGATACTTCATCAACGTTTCCTCTATCCTCTTTATGGTTAGTAAGTTACATAAAAATCAGGTTAATGCTCTCCTTAACTAAATGTTCTCAGTATGTATGGATGAAAGCACTTTGAATGGAAAAATAAACATACGACACAGCTAATGTGTTAGTTAGTGTATGAGTGACCTACATCGATGCATTATTTGAAATATTAATTCCGGCCTCGGACAAATATGGTTGAGTAATGACTAATTTATTTTCTTTCTTTTTATGTTCTGCTTTCAGTTTGGCTTGACGTTTTCAGCAGTTTTTGGCGTCATCATCTACCGCATCACGGTGTCGGCCCTGATGGCAATGAGCCCCGACCCGGAGACCAAGTCCAATGTTCGAGTAACGGTGACGGCCACTGCAGTCATCATCAACCTGGTGGTTATTCTGATCCTTGATGAAATCTACGGCGCTGTGGCATTGTGGCTGACTGAACTAGGTACAGAAACACTGTACATAAAGTCATTTACTCTTACAGTTGTATGATGGATTCGAAAAACCCAATGCAGTGCAAAATACAAAAAACAGAAACAAACAAACTATGTTATATATAACAATAGGTATATAACAAACTATGTTAAAACAAGCCTTAGTACATAGGCTGGATCTGGATTATTAAAAGAATAGTTTTTAGAGATTTTTAGAGCTAGGTGAGAAGATTAATATCACGGTCACTGAAACAAAGCAGAATGTCCCTCCAAAAATATATAAAAATGTATAAAGTGGTATCAATTTTATCATTTAACTCTGAACAAAGTAAATAAACATGTCTACCAAAATGTAAAACTATTCCTTTAAACATAAAAGTCACACATTGTTTAAAGCTTGTCCAGATCCAGCTGACAATCCGTTAGACAGGACAAAAAATGATGCGACACTTTTATTTTCATGTTCATCCTTCACCATGGCCTATTTTTTCACAGCCATTAATCAACAAATTAATATTTAACAAAGCAAATATTCTTGTATTTATACCCACCAGCTTCACAGGACAACATATGGACTATATGAATACCCAGCAATGAAATGAAATACATAAACGCACCCAGCCTCACAAGTATAAACCTAATCAACACCACATAACGTAACCCAAACAAACCAAATTTGCATGTTTATGTCAGTTAAAACGTTGTATATGGGATTCGTTCATTAATAAATAGACTGTAATGAGGATTTTATCAATCACAAGTTATTTTTCTCCTCCTATTCCACGCTCACATGAAACATGATCAATAAGGCACTCAATTAAAGCTCCATCCTCAGGTCTGATTAAACATAAATCTGGAACATGAAGCTTTTCAAACAAATCATGATATAAAGGACAGTAGTGAATCAAATCTGTTTGATTTTAAGCCTCATTCAGTTCACAATATTTACACATCCTTTCATCTTTATGCAGCTCTCTGTGTCTATGCATTGTTGAAATACCCCATTTTATCTGTGCGCCATCAGCTCTCACCTTAGAACATATTTTTCATATTAAATTTTTTCTTGAATAATAAAATATTTCTTCTTGCAAATTTGTGTATTGGCATTGGAGTGGCATTAAAATTCCACCATCTCCACTCAAGTTTCCGTCAAATCCACATTTGTATAGTACATTAAATATTTTTTTCATTTGTGGTCATACTTCACTTTCACCTCCTTAAAATAAACAGTGGTTTTGGATTGTAGCATCTATTAACGAATATTTGTAGAAGCCAGATTTGGCCAACGTCTAGAGGTTAACTCACTCGTGTTTTCAATAATCATGACCGCATATTTTCAAAGATGTTGCCTCGGCAACTCACTGAACAAAATCGCGTTTATACGCGTAGTCATTGTGCATCTGTGGATGTGAGAGACAGGAAGAGTCTTTCTGCCTCTTGGTGGACCATTTAATAAAACTTTGATGTTTTTATGCTCCAGTCATCACATCAGTCATCCCAGGAGGTTTCAGCCACATTCACATGCATATTCAAAACGTCTGAAATAGAGGAATAGAATGGAAAGGAGTGTGAGAAAGAAGGAGTGTGTGCGTGAGAGAGAGAGGGGCTATGTCAAAAGTGGCAGTATTTTAACCTACTTCCACCACAGTGATTATGTTATAACTTCAATTCAAGAGTCAGACTGACAGAATAACCTCCTTTCTGAGAACAGACTCTCATGTGACCACCATGGACTAAAGTGTGGAAAAACACTCATGAAATCTGACATTAGCCAAACCTAATACACTGTACATACATTTCATGTGTCATAGAACATGCTCTTCCTGTGCTCCGACCTGGCAAAACAATACCGCGTCAAGTCTTCCTTACAGTTTCGCTTCGCCTGTTTTTCAGAGATTCCCAAAACAGAAACCAACTTTGAGGAGCGTCTCATCCTGAAAGCCTTCCTGCTCAAGTTCATGAACGCATACGCGCCCATCTTTTACGTGGCTTTCTTCAAAGGAAGGTAGGTCCTGCACTCACGTGTACGGGAGTGTGTTCTGTGACGGTGCATTACTCAGCTAAGATAGTGGGTACACTTAATCCTTCAGTTATGAGAAAAAAATCAAGGCCTCCAAATTTGGAAGTAGATGGTTTTCTCTGGATGGCGAGGCTATGCATTAACATGCCTTACATTTCTCGTGGATTACACTTAATGCCATAGCACAACTGTTTACATGTGTCTTATCGCTACGGGGTGAATCCATGTGAAACCGCTCTGTCTTTATCGCGCGCTTGTGTGTTTTCGCAGGTTTGCTGGTCGACCTGGAAACTACGTGTATGTCTTTAATGATTATCGGATGGAAGAGGTTTGTCATCCAACTTTGCATCTGTTTCTTTTCGCTTGGCTGAATGAGCGAAGTGGTGATGAGCGAAGTGTACAAATAAAAAGTGTGTGTCTCCATCAGTGTGCGCCAGGGGGCTGCCTCATTGAGCTGTGCATCCAGCTCAGCATCATCATGCTCGGGAAGCAGCTGATCCAGAACAACATCTTTGAGATCGGCATCCCGTGAGTAGTCCACGGCCTTTTCTTCTGTGCTCAGTGTGAAGTCTGTAATTGTTATTAGCTCTGAAGAGAAGGAATGCAGATTGTGGTCAAAGGATAAGAACAAAGTTGGGACACTTAACACATATACCTACATACACATGCTTACTCAGAGGCACTTTCAAGATTCCCTCTCCGCTTTCTTGGTCACTAACATTCCTCCCATGTCTGTACAGTGCTACTTCATCTTGTGTAACAGCTCAGCTTTTACATGCAAATCCCAAAGGTCAGAGGTCAACTCTGTTTAGAACAACTGTCACACAACAGAGGTGCCTTTTGACTTCAGGCAGCACTGTTAATGGTGCTGTAAGCACGGCTTGACCTCCTGACCTGCTGGCTGAGTTTCATCAAACGCTGTGCTTTCTCCACGACGTCCTGAGGGATGAGCGAGCCACAGCGCATACCACCATACCGTCTACATACTATCTACTCATCTGCTTAGCATTCAACCACTTAAAAGCTTTCACACCTGGGAAGAGAGCAGCAAAACCACCAGTCTTATACTGTGCAGCTTTATGGGGGATTTCTGGAGGCGTGAATGATGGCTCTACGTCAGAGGTGTTCACAGGTTTCGGAAATTGTACCTGACCCTAAATGCTCCTGTCTAAAGATGTAAGATATGGAGTCAAACAAACCCAAGTGCTATTGGACGGGATTCAGAACAGACCTGGGCCAGAGTCTGACCTGATTTCTTTCTCACAGTATCTAAACATATGAAAGATTTTCTTTTGGAACAGTAGTGCTGTTTTCATTCTTGTCAGTGGTGCATAGGAAAGAGCCTGCAGATATTTTGTCTTGCAAACTTCACTGGGACTGGCTAACTCCCAAAAGCACATCATAGCAGGTTTTCAGGGGTGTTCATAAAGAGGTTCTGCAGAGGACTGAATGTGGACACCCATCCAAGAAGGATCCAGGGGAGACTTCACAGCAGCGTCATTCTGAGCTCCCAAACAAGTGACTGGCTCACAACACTCATGGCCTGTTGAATTATAAAAGAAGGGTGTGTTTGTGCTGCATTTGGAGGAGCGTTCAGGACAAGACAGTCACTCACTGTGACATGTTGAGATGTGGACTTCAAAGTATGCAGCCTCTGAACTGGGGCACAGTTTGTGTGAGTGTACAAGGAACTGTATGTGAAGCAGGGTTTTAAGCTCTTGTTGAGAGACATGAGGCCAAAATACTGAAAGGGGCAGCTGCATGCTGGTTTTCTAAAAACAATAAGAAGTTAATTTTTATAATTTGGCCCATCTATCGACAGTGTCAGCAGTTACAACAGCTCATGGAGGCAATTAAACTACTTTAAAACTGCCACAATTGCCACAGTTTGCATTAAAACTCAAACTCCTCTGAACAGACAGACACGATACAGTGTGGCTACACCTTCTGAGGATATCATTATCTGATGTCCTTTACAAATAAATGTCCACTGATCCATTTAGTCATCAGAGAAAAAAGAATCATCACATTTTTATGCTTTCTTCAGTAATTAGGCAATATAGTAATAGCTGTCTGTACATACAAAAACTGCTAATAGCTAAATTAGCTTACATTAATGGTGCAAAATTGCCAAAGTACAAATAAATCTAGGCTAAAAACAGAGCTCATGTTGTAGCCCACAGCATAGCTCAGCTGCTTAACTCAGCACATAGGGTGGAATATACACCACTTGGTTTTATAAATGATCTGATTAAATTAAAGAAATGCTAAATCAGAGCCATCATTCTCCAAAAATTCTATTTTGTTTGAATTTGAAATGTTTTAAAGCTGTTTTTAAGTTTAGATTTAGACGTTTGTAAGTTTAAATTTGGACCACTAGAGGGCAGAAAATCACTAACACAAACTCACAAAAATAAAAACAGTTTCCCAAATGATAGTATTTATGGTTTAAACACGTCAAAGCAGATGCTGTCTCCAACATTATCATTCCATGTGAAGTCACGTCTCTGACTGTCAGCCCAATATTGATTATCCTTTGAAAACTCCTGAAAAATCATCTTCAGCTTGTCACATACTCATTTGACTAAATGCTGGATGGATTGTAAAGCCCCCAGAGGCAGATTGTGATTTGTAATTTTGACCTGACTACGTGAGAAACCTCTAATCTCCTCTCAGACCAACACCAGTAACATGACTGCGTGTGTGGAGAGTGTGCGTGTGTGTATGATTGTAAAGCACCAACGTGTCTACGTGTGCATCACTTTACATGTACACATTTACTGTACTTGTGCACACACACACATATACTGTGAGTGGGAATTATCTACAGTCGTGTTTAGACAAACACACATGTAACTACTTTTAACGATAACTTTTCCTCTCTCTGCTCCCTCGCTGTGTTTCGCAGCAGCAGTTTGTTAGCATCTCACGGCTTCACTTTTCACTTGAATGCCAGTCAGCTGGTTACTTTCTTCGGAAGCGCCAGCTTCTTGCTGTCAGACCAGTTGGTTCGCAGTTAAATGTTTAGCATTACTGTTCCTGGGTAAATGCTTGCTTGCCTGTTATGTTTCACCAGGCTGTGTCAATCTCTGTTGTTCCAGGAAAGGTTTACCGAGTGCACATCCTGTACACCAGTGCCTTGTAAAGTAAATATTGATTTCAAACTTTGTGTGGTCGACACTTTTCTTTTTTAATGGAATCGAGATTTCAAATGTATTCTTCCAGCTGCAGCAAGGGTGTGAAGTGTTCAAGCCACTTCGACTCATCCTGAAAGAATGGTCCACATTGTGGCCGGCAGCAATGCAACAGATGGCTGATTCATCTTCCATCTTGACAGGAAGCTGAAGAAGTTTGTGCGTGCGATAAAGGATAAAGGATCAGCTAAGACGGAGAAGGAGGAGGAGAGGCCTCCACAGCAGTGGAACCTAGACTACGCCCTGGCTCCCTTTGAAGGCCTCACGCCTGAATACATGGAGATGAGTGAGTCTGCACACACACATTCAGAAAAATAGCCTCAGGGATAAAGAGCAGCCATTTAGGCACCAACATATGTTTTAAATGAGTATTCTTGTACATCGCTGAGCGGTGTTATGTAATCTGTATCTACAAGGTCCAACATGACTTTCTCAGGTTAAAGTAAACACCTGGACTGAAAAGCATATAGATGTAGGATGTATAACCACATTTGTCTGTTTTTAAAGTGTATTAATGCAGTAAATATTACAATTATATTTCAAATCTTTATTTATTCAATTGCATTGAATATTTCTGTTTTCCATTATATATAAACGGTATTTTTCAGTTTAGTTGAACTACATTCAGCAACATTGTGCGTGTGTGTAAATATGTCCATTTTTGGGAGTTAGCACGAGCAACTAGGTGCTAGCAAGCAGGCAAGCTAGCTAAATTTGAGGGGCAGAGCAGCTTTTTGTGGCACGTCCAGTTAGAAATTAGAAAGATGAGCATGGTAAATATGTTTAGATATGTTATATATTATTATTATTAATCCTATTATAATAATAATAATACACCCCTGGTGGCCCCAGCCCCTACTTTGAAACACTGCCTTAAACAACCTATAGACTTTTATTGACGAGGACTTTGACACAGAAACTTGTTTCCTGTTTTTTCTTTTCGTCTGGACGATTCATTCCCACCCACAAAAGTGCACACTCGCTGTATACGCAATCATTTACATTCACGTCCATCACAAACCAAAGCACATAAACAGTGGAGATCCAGTCACACATTAAAGCTTTTTCCTCCTTCGTGCATAATGAGCCATAATGAGCGGGACATGATTGATATTGAACCTTAAAAGGACAGCTAGTAATTAGAAAGTGACACATTATTTTGGCCGCAGCCTTCGTCTTTCCAGTGCCAGAAGAGAGAACCATTCATGCAGCAGTGTGAGCTTTTACTGTACTTCTATTTTCTGTTACTTTATACTTTCATTCCACTAGATTTTAGGGGGATATACTGTACCTTTTACTTCACTTCATTGATTTAATAGCTTGACTTTACATAGTACTGGAAAGTATTGACTTTAGTACTTACTTTACTTCCATACTACCTGCATACTTTTTTCACCACTGAATTGAATTTAACATAGTGTAATACATGCAGGGTTTGCACATAAAATGTAACACAATGTCCAGGTTGTTTTTGCACATTTGTTGCATTGGATTGTTGGACTAACAATCATGGAAAAACCTGTAAATCTTTACATCATTTTAGTTTAGAGCCTCTGTGGAGAACTGGCAGTCTTGTTGGCACAAATATAACGTTGTGGGAACAAAACCTGTAAATGAAATATTATCCAGAGACTCTAAACTTTAAATTTCATCCTGACAAAATCTGGTAGAGAAAAAAAAAGAGATAACATGAGCTGTGAGGAAAGATTCAAGATGGGAAAGTTACAGCAAAATAAAAATATAAATTAATTCTTAGTTTTCATAATTTCTTCTGTACAATGTGTATGAGCTGGTGTTGGGTGTGTTATGACTGAGGGAGACACACACACACACACACACACACACACACACACACACACACACACACACACACACACACACACACACACACACACACACATAACTCTTCTTAGGGAAGAGTTTGTTGAAGAACTATAGGCTGGACTGAAAAGTTGAATGTTTATTTTCAGTAATTAACAGTGATGAAGATTGAAATTTAGCTGTTAATATTTAACAGACATATTTGTCATATAAATATCAGTTCATGAAAGTTGTTGAAGGTCCCCTGCAGACATGTTTTAAAGGTCCAGTGTGTAGGATCTAGTAGCATCTAGAGGTGAAGTTGCAGATTGCAAATCCTCGCCTCGCATTCTAGTTCCTAACAGTGACCACAAAACATGCAAACAAGGCGGCAAGCTCTATTTAGAGCCACTGTTTGGTTTGTTCATTCTTAGATACTGTAGAGACATGATGGTACAACATGGCAGACTCCCTAGAAGAGGACCTACAGTGTCTGTACATATAAAAGTCTCATTCTAAGGTAACAAAAAAATAACATATAGTTATGAATATTATATTCCATTTGTGCTATTTTCTTTAAATAGAGCCCCATAAATCTGACACACTGGACCTTACTCTGCTTGTAATAATAAATTCTGTGCGGATTAAACATTGAAGAAGAAGAAAAATAAGCAAAACATGTTTTTCAGTAGAGAGGGATTTTATATTTGCTGATATAAATACTTGAAATATGGGAGAACCCATCTTTCCCATGAAATGTCCTCTATTTAGTTTATGTTTAAAGAAGCAACAACAGCAGCTTGGAGTAAATACAACTCACAGTCTACACTGAGTGCTGCGTGTTTGGAAAGTTTGAAATTAGTTCCTACATTAAATGTAAAAGAAGCAACAACTTGCTGTATATCAAGTATCAGAATAATGGAAGCTTTGCACATTGTCTCTAGAGTTGCTATGACTACAGCCAGTCACAACTCTCCAACATACAGCGTTTATCTAGTTGTGCTCCCATTCGTTGACGTTTGTTGACGTCATCAGCAGACGAAGGACCCAGAGCCGATCTGGTACCGACACCGCTACATTATCCTGACATGACATTTGTAAAACTACAAAAAGGAGTGACAGAATTAGGAATTTTTAGTCAACATATGTGATGAAGATGCAGCTCTTCAGAGCCATGATAGACCCTTGAGCACTTCTGATTTGAGGACACGGCTGAAACACAATACTCAGGATACTGATGATATCTATGACATGAGGTGTAAAGGTTTCTTGCATTCATGTGTGAATGTCTATTAACCAACAATGGACCCAACAACCCCTGTAATGATTTATTTATTCATGGGTTGATTGATTGGTTGATGAACCTCTTTTACCAGAGAGAACTAACTGGATGTGGAAAGAGGCTTCACTGAATGCATCCACTGATAATATGTAATTCTGTACAGAGAGAAGAAGATGAATGAGTAGAGAAGAATGCATGGATGAAATAATAAGAATTAAATCAAAGAGACAAGAAAGAAAAGCGCATATGATACGACAGCTGAGAAGGCCACACAGCGTGATATTTCCTCCTGGTTGATGGAGTCAAAGTGCAGCAGCAGTTCAGCAAACATGCAGCAACAAGCTTGTCTTTAGAAACTGGCAACGTCTGTATGTGAAAGATTGCGAACCAGTAAAACTGGCTATATTGTGCTCTAAGGTTAAAGCCGTAAAAAACATGAAGATTTTGGTGAAACCATAAAAAGCAAGCAAAGCTTTGTTGGCAACACGTCATGTGTTCTGCGTGGGAAATGTTCTTGTAAATGTGGGGCCAAAAGCGCACACAGAAACCTCTAGAAGATGGTCCACGCTGCTGTGGGTATTAGAAATAAGTGTAGGGACAGACACAAGAACTCCTCACAAACATCTGCAATTGCATGTATGACAGCTGCTACCTGTATCTTCTGGTGGAATCAAGAGCGATGCTAACTGCTTCCACATTTCTGAAGACGAGAAGTTTTGTCCAGACATTTGATCGTGCTGTGTTATGATAATGTGGAGATTTCATGTGATAGAGTGAGGACAGAAGGAGGTGGGAGGAGGAAGAGCAAAAACAGAAAGAAGGCCAAGCTGATGTCACTGCAGGGCACAGGAAGGAATGTCTGAAATGTCTGAGCTCTACATGCAAACACACACTCGCACATAGCTGTAAGTATGTGAATGGGCAGTCCTGGGTTCCTGTTAACACATTTATTATATATTTCTGTGTGTTTGTGAGACCTGGTGCTCTTGCTGAGGTGTGTGTGTCTTCTTTGTGTGTTGTGTATGTGTGCCTGCCTGGACCAGCCTCGAACCCGTCAACCTCGGCTCAGGTAGATGGCTAGGTTATTCTAAGCTTGCCCTCTAGCGCCTGCTGCTCCACTGTCGTATTTTCTTCCTCGCCGCTCTTTGTCTCTGTGTGGCGTCCGGGGTGAAGCCGTCAGTCTCCGGCTCGCTGGAAATCCCCGTTCCCACACTGCTAAAGTTCCACTGCTGCCAAAGTCAGGCAAACCACCTTGTCTATCTCATGTTTCATTTCCACATTCTTAGGAAGCAGGTAGATGCTGTTTGGATCATCTAATGAGAAACCCAAATTGTTTGTAGCAGCTATGATGTGATAACTCTTATATCTTTAATTCTTGCTGTATAGCCTGCAATCAGTCCTGTTTCGGCTTTGTTCGACAGACTTAATGCCATTAAGTCTTGATGCCACCAAGTCTGAGGTTATTTATAGCCATTAATCTGATAAACCTGCACTGATAAGCACTTTTGCCTGACCTACTGATCTAGTGGGCCGATCAAAAAAGAAGAAAATGTTATTAATATTAAACTTTGACATTGTGTTGTGACTTTTGTGTCATATCTTTTGAGTTTGAGTTTCAAGACTAGCTCTGTAAGCTACCCATTTTCAGTCAAAGAACAACTAAACAAAGCGAGCCTGGTGAGAGACCAAACTTAATATAACTTAATATCATTTGAACAGGTGAGTTGTATATAAATTCACCCTCAGTACAGTTGTCATGAACGGGGAAATTAGCTATAGAGACCAAAACTGTTTTTTGTACCAGGCTGTAAACATGTTTATTTCTGCTGTGAAGTTGGATTTTAACATGGGAGACTGACCCACTTCTTGAGCCAGCCTCAAGTAGCCGTTTAGGGAACTGCAGTTTTTGTGGCACAGCCACGTTGGCTTCATTTCACAGTAGGTTGCCGCTCGCTTGTTCCCGACTGGTTCCAGAGCTGCCTTACTGCAGCTGATTTCTGATCTTCCTGTTGCTTAAGGGAAAGCGGTGTGGCAGCTGTCCAGAGACAACACAAGACCTTTAAGGCGCCCGGTGCTGTGGTTATTGAACTACAATTTAACATGACAGTGTTCGTGTATGTGTGTGACTGTGATGTGCTGCGCGATAAATTCCCACTGACTTTAGCTTTAAATCATGGATGTTGTGTCTCTGGGTTATCTAATCAGATAGACGTGAACAAACACACACTGACACCGAAAACATAAAGCATAGAGACACAAACACACACTACTTAATCATAAAAAAAGAGTCCAAGTTTAGTTGGTGCAGTAGAGTGTTTGACCTTAAAAGGCATCATCTGAACCACGGAGTGAGCGTGGAGAGACAAATGACCATTCATGAATGTCAATCTCTGCATCTTTGTGGCAGTTTGAAATGTGTGCGTCCGATATTGTAGGTTTGATTCATTTCTCATGTGAAACTCTCTTATGTTGTCAAATAACAAAAGGCTGATATAAGTGTTTCTTTTTACAGCGACTTCAAACAAGTTTTCCAAGAGAAATCTCTTGCCTCATACAGTAGCACTGCTTGAAACACAGGAAGTTAGTATCCTACATAGCTTTCATGCACTGTGCATTGCAGTCTGCCACATTGAATTCTTCCCACTCCCATTAGCAGTCATCAAACTCAGACATTTTAAAATCCTACGCATAAAATCCTTTCACGCAATTATGCTAGTTCTGTAGGCTAACCAGTTTTATGTAAACAAGGTGTAAATCATCCATTGATCACTTTGTTTCTACCGTTTTGTAAACATGGAAAACTTTGTACATTTCTCTCATTACAATACCATTATCAGAACACGGCAACTAGACGTAAGTGACAACATTATTCAACTTTCAGTATATGACTCTCATTTGTTAGCTTAAAATGAGCGTCATACCACCGTTCTGAGATGGATCTAAGATTTTCTAAGACTTTTCTGGACCATGTGGAGGCTCAGAAACAGCTTTCTCTCTTTAACAAATGTAACACGCTGAATACTACACAACCATTTCGGTTAGCTTAGGTTGAGAATAACTTGACTGGGAGGTGCTTTGAGGTAAAGACGGATAAAAGATAAATTCACCATCAACCAAAGACATGCTCTGTGTACTCAGCTGCAAGACGGTGATGCAGATAGGAAACATATTTTGTAATGTTTCTAGCAGGGCAGCAGAATTGTACACGCTGTGACAGACATGATACCAATACGACGAAAAGTCGAACCCTACAAGCTTGTGATTTTGTTTTCATCAAAATGTAGTAAATGCTCTTTAAACTGGGCCCTGTGGTACAACAGTGTGACCCGGGTTATGTTTATGTCCTTAAGACATTGTAAAATGATGTAAAATTCATGAGTGATGTGCTCACTGTTTCTAGTCTCTGTGAGGACTCCAGCAGCAGCTGGAGGCTATGGAACCACAATAAATTTTGATACAGATCTGTACATTTGAATGTCATCGGCATAATTAAGATAGGAAACATTGTTGGGAATGAAAATAACAGGATATTAATATGGCCTCACATGGGCATTTGTTGCTGTTTTACTGCATATTCCTGTGAGTCTAAGTATGTGTACGGGGTGCACTGAGCAACGACACACAAGTGCTAATACCACATCGCCCTATGATCTTATTGATTAAATTATACAACACTTATTTAAACTGTGGTGTGTTTGATGATTCTTTGTCTCTTTTCCCCAGTCATCCAGTTTGGTTTCGTCTCTCTGTTCGTGGCTTCATTCCCGCTTGCTCCTCTCTTCGCTCTGCTCAACAATGTCATCGAGATCAGACTGGATGCCAAGAAGTTTGTCACAGAGCTACGCAGGCCAGTCGCTGCACGGGCTAAAGACATTGGTAAGCTGATGTGACGCATGTCAAAAGGAAAAGACAAACACTGAAACTAAATAGGTATTGAATATTTCCTCCATGATTTCCTTCATGTCAGAGTGGAGACTATTGTGAGGAAAACACCATGAGACCAAAACTCTGCACTGACACCAGACTAATTAAATTCTTTCAGGGTTAGCAGCCCCTTCAGGCAGTGTGGTGGGTTTCACTGCTGACTTTACAAACTGACGCCCTTTAGCAGTTCAGTATAGTCATGTTGCTGCTGTCATCTGAAAGCTCACATCTCCTCAATGCTATCTATTTAGCAGAAAATCAACTTGACCTCTCTGCATTTTTGGCTTTTAAAGGGCCCAAAGGTCGTGTAGGTAGGTGATGTCAAAAAGAGCAATGTCAGTCTGTCGGCCAGTCTGCCACTTTGGTCTACTCTGAAATAACATACATTTTTATACTCATGGTCTCCACACTTCATGACTTTTCCACCAGTGCCACCATTATGGTTGACATTTGTGCTTCAAAGTGAAACATCTCATCAACTATTGGATGGGTTGCCATGAGAATTCGGTACAGACCAGCCATCGGAAACCATTTACAGTTTTGTCACTGTGTGAAATACAGATTTGCCTCTTTCTGTCTCCATTCTCTCTCCTTGTCTCTCTCTCTTGCTGTTCCTTCTGTAGGTATATGGTACAACATACTGAGTGGAATGGGAAAATTCTCAGTCATTATAAATGTAAGTATTCATGCAATGTCCTGCCTTTTACTATCAGTACTGTATGTGGTTACAATCTTCCTGTTCCTATGAGTTATTGTAAGCAAGTATTGTTATTATGTTACTTGTTAAAATGTCTCAAAGGAATACATTTTCCATTTGGCTTATTTAGAATAGAAGAAGATTATCTTTATTGATCTCTAAATGGGAAAATTCTTTTTTCACTCAAGTTTTTCATATATAGGTCTGAAAAGCAACCACACACAAAGAGACACAGAGACACACACAGACATGGAGAGATGGTGGAGTGATGGGCAGCCACATGGCGGCACCCTGGGAGCAGTTAGAGATTCACTACCATGCTCAAGGGCGCAGATTGTGGTCCATGCCCGGTTTCCCTACGGACTGAGCTACAAAGTTATTAACTTCTGACGTCACAATATTTAGTTCTTATGTAAACAAAGTCAGATCATCAAATACATCACGGACAAGAGAAGATGTCAAACATTGCATAACACGGCAGTGCTTTGCCACTGACCTTGATTCTCTGCTGGAATATTTTGACATGTAATCCAGCTTTCATCAGATCTGCTGTGTGTGTCCCCGGACAACGATAACAGTTAATATCGAAGAGAGATTTAACCTATGTTCTCACTGAGATGTCACTCTGTGAGAGCCCAGAATCATATTTGAAACACCGTAACATGGTGCTCTGTGAAGGTCAAGGAAAGTTTTGCTTGGGATTTGTCCCTGGCCATCTAAGCAAATCCTATTCCGTTTACTTTTAATACTAAACAGATTTGCAGAGGATTCAAAAAAGCAAGCAGCAGCAGGAGTTTTTATTTATTCTAGAGCTATGGGGCACTGGACACATACATGTACTTAAGCTGCTTCAAGGCAATGAAAAACTGGGAGTAGAATCCCTTTTTTGTGCATGTTTCAGTTATACAGACTTTATTTAATATTACAAAATGAATACATTTCATTGCATTTTCTCACGGTGTATTATTTACACCTATAATTAGTGTTTCACCCTCTCACACTGTCTCTGTCTCTTTCTCTCTATAGGCCTTTGTGATCTCCTTCACGTCAGACTTCATCCCCCGGCTCGTCTACCTGTACATGTTCAGTCAGACAGGCACCATGCATGGTTTCATCGACCACACCCTCTCCTACTTTAACGTGTCCAATTTTAAACCCGGCACAGCACCGCAGAATTCTGAGCATGGAGACATCACTGTTTGCCGGTAAACATGCATGCACACACTTAAAAGTTACAAATGTTGGAAATGATGCCTTATTTATAATTTGCTTCATTACCTTTGTGACAGGCAATATTTAATACGAAGGACAAAGAGATAATTTCATTCAGCATTCAGAAAAAAGCATCCACAAATACCCAGCCAATAAAAATAGATCCCTATTAATACAATTCATACCCCTTGCTTTTTACTGTTTTCTTATGTTTTTTCTTTTACTACCAGTTAAGTTCAACAAGAAAATCTTAATGTCAGTTTATTTATTTTTACATCACAGGAATTTGTGTTATCTAATAGGATTTTTGTCCAAGTGGATAAAACAGAATTACTTTGCCTGCCATAGCTTATAACTTTGACCTCAACAGATACATGAACCGTTCCTTTCAGACTCTGTATCAACAAGGAATAAAACTGCCAATTACATTGGCTTTCAAGGCTAGTATCCATTTAATTTGACAGAAGGATGACAGATTCTGTCTCTTCTGTGGTTCACAGAGCTGATGTCTATCTCCAACTCAATTTTCTCGATCCTTTAAAACCTTTATTCATATTATATTTTCACATTGGAAGCTGTACAGTCACACACTTTTACTGTTCACTGTTTGCTGTCACCAGAAACTCTTTTGCAAGCTTTTGCAAAACCAATTCAGGAGCAATCCTGGAGATTCAGTGTAATGAACCAGCCAAGGCTACAAAATAAAAAGACTGCTAATTTTGGCTTTGTATCCAAAATACTCAATTGAAATGAGTGTAGTTGGAATTGAGATAACAGTATATCTGATACGTATAACAATATATCATCTGCATAAAGCCGCATACAGTATTTTCTGTACAGTGTGTATATACTGTACAGTAGAACTGATGCAGCAAATGGATGATGTTCAATTTTTTCGGGTGAAAATTAGTACTTAATTCCTACAGGTAACGCCATTCTGGTCTTTTCTGCATCTAATGAATAAACTGCACAAGTGTGACTTGAGATAAGAGGAGTGAATGATTTCTCTATTTCTCTTGACTTGATTGTTGAGCACTATGAAGTAATGTAGGTTTTCAGGTGACAGAACTAGAGAGCTTTTTGCTGCCATCTGGTCCCACCGCAGCCACGAAATGATACAAAATGAAGTCTTTATTTGAGCCAGTGAATGTGAGAATTGCACAGCAAGTGACTAAGTAAGTTTTTGGCTGGAGATGCACCCTCATGCAAACTAATAAGTCATCTTAAGTCCTGTGGCAACAAGAACGAAAGTGACAGATATTGTCACGACACCAGTAAGGCTCGATGTTATTAGCCCCAATAGACAATGCAGTGTTGTGTCTTTGCATTTTCACGCATGCCAGTGGCAAGCATCTCTTTCATAACATCAATATAAAGCGTTGTAGAAGAAAAGGTCATGTGTTGGCGCCCACAGAGGCCAACCTGCTGTTACATAAGACAGCAAAGAATGACAATGCAAGAATGCAGTCTTTGTATGAATGTAGTGTGGTACGTCACGTCTCAAACATGACGAGATACTGTAGGCCTTGAATGCTTATAGGCATGAATTGGGCTGGAAGATGTTCCAAGAAGGGCGTGTGTGTCTGCAGTGTGTGTGCTGTAGTGCTGCTTACGTTGTAGGCAACGCCTCTGGGCTCACAGAAAATGATTCAACTCTGCATGTAAATGAAAGCATGTCAGATGTTCCAGACAGTTCATTTCTTTCTGTAGATGAACATGGAAGAAATAAGTGTAGGTGTAGAATGGAAAAATGGATGGATGATAGTGTCAAACAGAGAATGGAGGGATGAAGGATATTACTGAACAGAAAATAAAGCGAAGAGAAGCATGGAACAATGTAGAAATAAGACAGAGGAAAGGAAGGAAGGGAAGAGGAGAGCACTGTATTGTAGTTGGATGGATGGTGTGATAGAGGCCAACCACTGAGGTATTAAATCTTTAATTACATTTAAAAACAGCAATGTGAGGAACTTGAAGACAGTTTCTGCATCAATGGGCAGAGCATCACTGTACATCATGTTGTGTTTTCTCAACTGTATTCCCAGTGCTAAACTAAATGCGGGTGAAATATGAATTCTGTCTTGTGGTTAAAATAGATAGAATAGAATAGCTATACCATGTCAGAAAAACTTTACAGAGAAGAATGAGCCCTTATCATGGCAGAACAATTAATCAATCAAAATGCGAAAAATGGCCAAGTGCAATAACCAAATTGTTGTACCATAGAGGCCCCTAGATCAGTTTTACACTTGAAGATGAACCTTTTCTCTGGATCTCGCAGTAGCCAATTATGACTGTGATCAGCACTGACAGATTACAATTCATATAACTACCAATAAATAAGACCAACAAAGTAGCCTTCAGCTGCCTTTAGCATTGGAGGCCAGCTGATATGTTAAGAAACCATGTTAAGTCTGCCAAAATCAACAAATAAATTACTTTAACTTTATCCCAGCTTGTCAGAATGTGATCAAGATTAATTGTAAACATGAAAAACACCCAACATCTGCTCTGTTATCAGCTGCTATCTTCTTCTTGCTTTTAAAAACAAACATTTTAATCGTGGGTGCACGAGAAAACAGGCAAGGAAACAACTAAGTTCATGTTCTTTTCTTGCAGCTTGGCTAAACTACAGAAGCTTGTTAGGAAATCAGAAAAGTGACCGTTCCATGACAAAATGATTGAAGAAGATATTATTGCAATTTTGCAAAGTGTAAAATTCAAATTGGCCACAAACTTGTTCTCATAAAATGTTTTGCGTTAAAGGTGATTCAGGTTCATGCTCCTGCTGAGTTACTGTTGGATGAATAATAAATTCCTACCAGCCCTTACTGTCATTTGGCTGACCTTAGCCCTCGATCTGGAGGGGGCAAGAGGAAAGGGAATTTCTCGGCATTCCTGACGTGTATTGACGTCAGTTAGTTTTAAATCAAATTATATTTATACAGAAAGCTTTACAGTGATTTACAGAAATCAAAGGACACAACATATGCAATTTCCCAGTTTGGGATTAATAAAGTATTTCTAATCTAATCTAATCTAATCTAATCTAATCTAATCTAATCTAATAAACGGATACATTAAAGAGAATAAAACGAGAGACAGGACAGGTTAACCAAAAAGTCTCGTGATCAGACAGCCTCATACGTTGCAAATGATTGTCTCTTCCTGGACGAGGGTTTGAAGAGTATTATGATAGTGGGACTTTTAGGCTCCTACCTTCATGTTAAGACAGAGCTTGTTCTCTGAGCTGACGGAAAGTTGGCTGTAGTTATACTCTTCTTACCAGGAAGTCAAAGCCAAGGAGTTATGCCATTCCTCATTGGGATACATTCTCTTGGCAGCATATCTGTATCAGATTTAAAGGAGATCTTGAATGTGATATGGGATTTTTTAAAGAAAAACTCTTGAATAAGGAAGACTGGATTCAAAGTATCAAAGTTTAAGTTGAATTTATTATTCTCGTACAAGAAGGAGCGTTTAACAGTGCAACACACAAAAAGGGGTTACAGAGAAAAGGCTCCCTGTGGAGCTCTAACAGTTGGTTCTTATACATTTTTTTTTAATGGGCTGTCTCGGACACCTCCCCACTGATACAGATAATATCATAACGTCCTCGTCCTTTTTTGGTTATCTGCTCAGTAATGAACATTATATTCCTTGTCCAAATGATACTTCCCTAACTTGTCTCTCCTGTCCTTGTCTCTCCTGTCCTTGTACTATTGATTTATAATTATCTCTCCCTGCCAGTCTCAGTAAAACACAGGCCAAATAAGGGAAGTGCACGAGACATGCAAAAGACAGGATACACACACACACTATATGAATTAAAACATCTGAACCCCAGTATAATCCTAATTTTTATAACAGAATGTCACAGAAAAGTATCCAACCTCATGATGGCGCTCGAGGTCGCTTCAGCAGGGGTACGAATGTCTTTACAAATTGTAATGGTAATCCATTTAAAGTCTGTGTAAAGTAAGAATAAGTATATGTTCTGAGTTCGTCAAAGAAGAATGTGCTATTAACCACCCAGCTAAATTTGAATGATTAAAAATATCGACAGGTTTATGAAATTAGGTGTCAAAATCAGGTAAAAATGAATTCTCAGCTCCAGGACTGTCGGGGCGCATCACTGAATGTGCCGAAGCCACGGCCACCCACGGGAGGAGTCAAGCAGCAATTTTGAAGCGACTGAAACGTGTCAGATGAGTTCAGAAAATGACATGACTAACTTTGAAACACTCTGAGCGAGATGAATTAATCTCTATCTCTCTGCTAGGGGTGCAGAGGTATGCTCAGGGTGGCCTCAGCGTGTCATCAAGCCACCCTTTAAGGACCGCCCACAAAATCCTGGACTGAAAACTGGTGAAAAAACCTCTAACTCCACATTTCAGTAATATATCGTTCAAAGTCTTTTCACATGTTTTCAGCAACTATTTTCCAACATATTTCATGTATTTTGAAAGAAATCTCGCCTTTACTTGGACTTTAATGGTTAAGATATTTCAGTCTGGACCACAGCGGTGAAGCGACTGACATTGCTGACAAAAATCAGGAAAAAACAGGTTAATGCTCACTCGCTTGAAGCACAACATTGAAGTGGTCAGTGGTGCACAATCTATTTTTCATGACTTACTCTGTGGGTTTTTCGTGGTCAACCGTGGGACATCGAAGTCAGAAACATTTCATCCCCAAACACTGCAATTGAGCTGACAAGGTCTGAATAATGAGCATCTGTGAGGCAGCTGTGGTTTTGTTTGGCTGCACGAGGACCAGAAATGTCTAAATGTGGAGCGTTAAGGTTACTGTATTGACACCCCCTGTCGAGGAAGTCTAATTTAAGGCCTTTTAAAGTTTATTTTTTCCAAAACTCAAACCATGAAATGACAGATTGTGCGGCGTAGTTAAAGAATCTCTACCTGTCAAGGAAGTTTGGACTTTTTCTCCTCTTGTCACTCTGTATGCAGCCAGGAGGAAGTAGTAAACTGCAAAAGGATGGAATTGTTTTTGGGTCAGAGTAAGCAGGTTGCCAGATCTGTTGTCTTCGTTCTCTGTTCTTAACAATTCTGGGAAAAGACGGACAGTGGGAAAAAACAAACAGAGAAGGTCACAGAAAGCTGAAAGGCAGATGCTTAGACATAACAGAATGGAACGCACATGTTCTTGCACACAACAAATAGAGAGATACTCATGTTTTAAGTCTATCATACAGTAGTTTTACCTGGCAGTAACCATGTTCTGCGATGAAGAGTTAGTGTATGTTTGTGTGGTTTAAGGATGGGAATGGTCTGACCTTTGTTTGTCTGTAAATTTATTCCTGGATCCCAGGAGGCATTGGCAGCAGGAATTCTCAGGAACAAGCCGCTCCCATATGAACCATAATCTTACTGCAAGGTCTTATGAAAGAATATTGAGTTAGACGCTCCAGTTGCTGCTGAGCTGCTCTATTATAACCAAACAAGGAGTGTCTAGAAGACACATACACAGGAAAGAGAGAAAGAGAGGAAATTTTTTTTGATAATGATGTTTTATATTTAATTCCAGCAAGTGAAGTTAAATTGAGTGTGGCGGGACGGTTGGTCTTGTTTTAGAGTTTAGTTCACATTGGAAGTCGATTCACAACAAAATGCTGTTAAATATTGGCCATCCAGTGAGAGAAAGATGAATAAATCAAAGAAAAAAAGAGGTTGAGAAGAGATGACTCTTACAGGGAGCATTCCTCACTCATGACTGTATAAGGAGAAGGAATCAGACACCATAAGACCCTGCTAACACACACACACACACACACACGCACACACACACACACACACACACACACACACACACACACACTCACATTTCGCCCTCCCTTTCTATTATTTCTATACTATTAGTCAAGTACTTAGTCAGACAGCTCAATCAGACTATTTCATTTGTTTTGGCTTCAGAGGATTTGTTTCGTGTGTGGATGTGAGTTGTCTCAAGCCATCACATTAAAGCTGACGCTAAGCTGCTGTGTGTTTATTGTGAAAGACAGTTTCCAGTGTGAGTTTCCTGCGCTCATATTCTTCTTCTTCTTCTTCTTCTTTCATCAAGCTACGAGGTAGTCTAAATTCAGTTTTAAGCATAACTGCTTCAAATCTAACAGAAAATTGTCATTTTATCAGCTCCAGCAGATGGAAGAGATTTGCAAGAGTTGTTTTGTCTGCCTTTTTCTGACATTTTGATTTTCACAGCAGGCAAAGCATGTCTTACTAATAACATTATTACATTTTACCATCATCATCATAATTATTATTATTATTATTACATTGGTGCCTACAGGATTGTGATTGACAGGATGCAGGGCTTAGCCATGAAAATCTGGACAGAACATATTTTCTAATCATAAAGTATTTATTTATAGTCTGATGTTATAGATTTTGTCATATAGTAATAGATTATTATTATTAGTTGATTTGAACAGAGCAGGAATGAGAGGTCTTGTGATCACTGTCCAAGGACAACGTGTACTTTAAAATAACAGGTGGACATTTTGGGAAATATGCTTATTTGAGTTAGATGAGAAGATTGACGCTATTCTCATGTCTGTCCATTATATATGAAGCTATGGCCATAAATATAAAGCCAGTTAGCTTAGCATAATAACTGTAAATGGCTAGTCAGGCTATGTCTGAAGGTAATAAAATCTTATTAGCATTTAGCTCACAGATTAACTTTTTCAGTGTCAAGTGCATGGCAACAACAAAAGTAACTGCTTCCAGCCAAGTAATAGTCCAACATATAACCCTCCATAAAACCACATCTTTGCCCCTGTGGTGGTAAAATAAGAGTAAGCTCTGTTATTCTATCTTCTTCATTTTGGAGAAGCAACTAATTTTATTGATGCCAAATGTTTGTTTGGCTGTGATCCCAAGTCCTTATTAAAATCTGCATGTATTTAAAATGGATGAAACAAGGCAATCAAACTATTTATTTTTTAATTGTAACTTTGCGGAGGGAATGATTGAGATTCTTGTTTCTTAACTGCATCAACAAGAGTTTGCTTCTAAAGTAGACACTAAAGTAATACTGATATAAATCACTACAGATAGATCGTTGACGTCCTTCTTCCATGTTCCCAGACACTCACTTTGCTGAGGTCAGTAGTACTTTGGAACTCCACGACCTTGACTCATGGCTTTTCTTTCTGTTGACCATACAGTAAAAGGAGACGCAGGCAGCTACAGTGGAAATAGATTTATGCATGTTGTGTTTAATGTTCCTAGTCTTCTTATGGTCCATGCATTCAGTGGCTCATCAACATGTCATGCCTTAATTACTTCTTCTTCTTCTTCTTCTTCTTCCATGTTTGGCATCAAATTCTTCATCTTGATCCTGTTGATTTTCTGTCCTTTTGTTGGACCATTTGGTTTCCTCTTACGAAGGACATTATATTTTTGGCACAGTTTGTTTGTTTGTCAGCAGGATTCTGGAAAAACTACTGGCTCGATTTTTATGGAACTTTTGAATGGCGTGCCGTGACTAAACATCATAACAGCCTGCATGCCCTTCTAGTTTGACTTGATTTTGACTCTATCTGATGTCTATCTTAGTGTCCTAAATGCACTAATTTGACCTGGCGTTGGCTGGAAGACTGCTCCTATCTATAACTCCACATAATACTGATCTTTGTCTATAAATCTTAATCTCTTTTATCTCCTCTACATTCAGTGGTTTGGGAGGATGCATTCTTCTGCCTATAGATGTTCTGTAGAATAACAATGAGACGGATTGTCTCATTGCCTTGAAAGGAATGCTATATGTTGTACTTTGCGTCCCACAGGGAACGGCTGAGTCTTTTTAAAAAAGAATTGTGAAAATGGAGTACTGTAACATAAAGCTGTCCTCCACAACACTTTAGCTCATCAGCTCAAAGGCATGAAGACAGAAGGAAGTATTTTACTGACCTGAACATCTGTAGAGCATTGTCCTGAAATATCATGTTCTGTCTGCACTCTGGACCTTCAGTTTCAAATGTGTGCAGTTGAAGAACTTCATTAAAAAAAAAAGGCATATATTGAAATAAAAAAAACAACCATGCATTTATAATTCTAGCAGTTATTGTGTCGACATTGAAAGTTGGGTCTCTGAGGCTAGCTTTAGCTAGCTTTCTGCCAGTTTCTAATCAAAGGGAAGTGTTGTAGTCAACAGTAGAAACTGCGTTAATAAGATGACAGTTGGAAAATAAAACTATTTCTGTTTATTGGTTTTTGCATTACTTTTGATAAATCTGATCATCTCTAGCAGTTTTTTTTAACGGCAGCAGACTTAACTTCATTACCCAACGCTCAACTTTTGAGTTGATTTTGACTGAATCCTGCTGTGTTCTTTAACATTTCTATATTTGAATGACTGACTACATCCAAATAGTTCCATTATAAATATACCCCTGATGTCGAGCATAATGAGGGTGAGACCCTCTTTATGTTATTTAGGACTGATTGCATCCAGCAGGGAACAGTCTGGTCAATCTTCTCCATGAACTTGGCTGTGCACCAGGAATGACATGTACACAATGTACACAAGTCCATGAAACCAGATGTTTGTCAATGCCGAGTCTTTTTCCTAGAGAGCGGACAGTGGCAGAAAATAACAAATCATCAAAGTTTTCTCCTTCAAATAGAGAAACTCCCTAATTTTTAACAGCCCAGCTCCTACTAGGCATTATTTTATTTCTATTATCGCGTCTTTCTCTCTGATCAGCATTTTCAGCAACAGCAGCCATGGCACCTGAATTGTCTGACTGCCACAGGTTACATTACAGCACCACGTTTTCATTTTTATGGCCTGCTACAGTCTGCTAATGCAACACTTGAACCGAACCTTGAGTCTGTGCACTCAGGAACAAGTAGTAACACCGACAGAAGAATCAGTCATGAGTCAGGCTGATGTGGTGCACGACGGCAGCCTGCCAGAGACACACAAGGGAAATCTTGGGTTAAGTGAATATAAAGCAATATATTTTTTCAAGGAGACAACAAAGCATAACTAAAATGTGACAGGGTCTATACAGTGAGCTCATTTTATAAATAAACAACCAAGGATTAGCTCTCTGCCTCGAGCCTTGAAGTGAAACTGGACTAAACATTACTCTGAAAACAGAAATACAGCTGTTTTATGTATCTGTGTGTGTCTATGTGTGTGTACATGTGCGTGCATGTGTGTGTGTGTGTTTGTGTATTATACCAGATGAGAGCACATCATCAACCTGCCCAGTTCCATAAATTCAATAAGTGCTTGTGTTTTATCTGACAAACCTGCTATAAACATACCATGTCTTCCTCTCTGTCTTACTTCCTTTTCTTACATTTCTCACTCTTGACCTTCTCTCACACATTCCTGTCACTCTCTCTCTTTATCTCTCATTCTTTTGCCTCTGTTTCTCTCCTCTTCTTGCTTTTTTTCATTCTCCTCTCTTGTCTCTCTCTGTGATTCCTTGTCCTCATTTGAAGCCGTCTTCCGTTAGCTCAACATGTGTTTCCAGTTTTCCGCTGTTTGTATTGCCAGCACAATAAAGACTGTTTACTACAAAGAAAACAAAAGAAAGGAATCCCAATAAAGTTTATTGCACTTTGGGTCAGGATGCAAGCTGAGTGGAGGAGTAGTGTGCTTTAATGAGACTATGTCTCGGCCAGGTGAAGATAAATCAGATTGGGTCACAGGATGAACGAATGGACAAAAATGGAAGAGGAAAGATCTCTCAGCGGTCAAGCAAACACTCTGGGTACTGCCTTCCCTGGGTTATACATCAACTAAGTTTGTGTTTCTGTATGTGTTAACACTCATGCTAACTACCCATTTGATTCCAAAGAAAGTTAATTTATATTTTTCCCAGCAGACATGAAATCAAACAGATTTTTAGCACCCACACTGTGTTCATGTGTGTTTTGTTCTAGGTATAAAGACTACAGGGAACCCCCCTGGTCTCCGGATGCATACACGTTCTCCAAACAGTACTGGTGCGTCCTGGCTGCGAGACTGGCTTTCGTCATACTGTTCCAGGTATGAGCTCATTGAGCATCATGTGTCTGGAGTCCAGACATTTATCCCATTTAAAAACACAATAGAGAGAAAGACACAGTATAAAGCGGACAGCAAACTTATCACATATGTTAGAATTAGTCTTTAACAGGTGCAAACACATGGTCCGAATATTTCCAACATATTTGTTACTCTGCAGTATCAAAGCACACACACTGTGCTTTGCATTGATAGCTTCCATATGTGTTTGTGTATCATTTTTGTGGTGTTCTGCGGTTGACTTTGACAGATTTGTTTCATAAAAACATACAGATAGACAGATAAAGTAACTGTTTGTGTATATGTGTGGACCAGTCTTTCTTAATTAGGTGGATCACGCTGTACTGTCATCATGACAAGGAGTATTACCAGATATCGCAGTCAATTAGCAACCTTGTATACATATGTGTGCCAAATGTTCCTTAAAATGTCTTTCAAGTTTCGAGATCAGAGGTTTTCCAACTGTGAGTGGCTGTTTCGAGAAACCTGAAGCAAAGACACTTAAGAGGCAAAGACACATAAGTGAAAGGGACAGGTGCAGGCCAGTGCTGTGTAGAAATAATTGAAAAGACACTCATTATAACTCCAAAACAGAAAAGCATTATGTTTTTAATAATATTTCAGTATGAACATAGTCATGATAGTTGTCTGTACATCCATGGGCACACATGCTAATAGCAGTAGCCCACAGCATACCTCACTGAGTCTATGGCAATATTATACATCCTGTTTATATCCTCAGTAGACTCCAAATTATAGAAATTATAGTGGAAAAAATACAGCATTATTATCCCCCAAAGTTAATTAATATTGACTCTTCACTGTCAGATTTTTTTCCATAATGGCCCATCAGCATGGTTCATATAGAGATATTTGTGTTCAAAACTCGCCTACACACACTTTTGTGGTCCATCTTTCTTCATTTGTCTTCATATCCATCCATTTTTTCCTCTCTCACACACACACCTCACACCTCTTCTCTCTGTCCTCCAGAATCTGGTGATGTTCCTCAGTCTCGTGGTCGCCTGGGTGATCCCTGACGTTCCCAAAACGATCGTGGAGCAGCTCAAACGGGAGAAGAAGCTCCTGGTCGACGTCTTCTTACGGGAAGAGAAGGAAAAATTCCAGCTCATCCAGAGCCTCTTCTCCAAGGACGCCACCCTCCAACAGGGAGGGGGCCAAGTGCTCCGCCAGGGCCTCCCCATCCCGGGCCGCTACAGTACTCTACCCTCAGGTCCAACGCAGGGGTTGGCTGGTGACAGAGGAGGAGAAGGAACAAAGGCGAGATGTAGGGCCGCCAGCTTCAGCCAGTTCACCAGGAAGATTCCCCAGTCGCCCAGGAATGAAAATGAGAATTCAAGACACACGGCGGTGTGACATGTGCACAACACACATCTGTAGGGGTGTTTCAGCTGGGCCACGGGGACTGGAGAACATATTGCTCGGGTGATGCGGTCCGTGAATGTCTCTGCCTGTGTCTTTTGTGTCCTGGTGTGTGTGACGCAGTAGTGCTGTGATTTAAACAACCACAGTATCGTTTGGAACAAATTTGAATTCATTGGTCTCAGTGTGGTTGAATGTGCAATGTCCACACTGATTGAATGGCTGTCTGTGTGTTGTTCCTCCTTGCACCGACTGTTCGCCTGATAACATATGATTTTTACTTTTTGGTAAAAATAAATTATTTAGCGAGGCACACTTGCTTCATAGCGTAGACAAGCAATAATTATTGTATTAGGCTGAACACATGAATATTACAAGAACCTGGAAAAAATGGAGGTTAAGGAAGGACTATTAACAAATGGACAGATTATTGGACATGGTGGGGACTGTCTGAATTTTCCTGCTTTATGTGCTTATGCTCTGTATGTATCTTTGTTTTTACCAGAATTTGTAGCAGCTACAACAAAACACATTTTCTGTACTTTTCAATACATGGTACTGAAAGCACACGTGAGCCTCCTAGAAGAGCAAGTTGTTTTCTTCATAGCATTTACTGTGTTGCAGCTGATTTTTTTTTCCATAGAATTCAGGAAACATTTTCAAACTTTACAGCAATTGTATCTCTAGTGAATACACAGCCGACGGTGTTGTTTCTCTACACCCTGCCTGATGTATTCCATGGAAGGATGTACATGCCAATGTGGCAAACTATTATATGCCACTTCAAGCTGTAGTTTTAGAAACAGTTGATCTGTGAAGCAAACATTTTTCCCGTTAGCCATATGGACTTTTACAGCTAACTACACTATATCTCCTGAATGCAAAGAGAAAGCCAGCTCTTTTACAAACTGTGACCGGTGAGTTAGAAATGATTTCACTGCTTTTATTGTCAAGGGAATAAATACATCAGTGTTCATTCATAATGACATTCCTGGAGGTAAGTAAATATGGGTTAATACTGCCCAAAACGAAGAACTTTCTTGTGTCACGCAACCTCTGCCAGCCACGTCGGAAGTCTTCATACACTGAAAACTCTCAACAGATTTTATTTTGTACAACTAGTCATCTCTTTCTGACTGTGAACCAGTCAATTCATCACTGACATCGGATTTTAGATGTTTAGATAATTTCAGCTTGTTGGCTAGCTAACATGCTATCTGGTCTATCACCGTACAGTTATTAACCACTTGTTAGCATACTAATTGAATTAGTGTTATGTATGTTAGTCAAACTGAAATTTCTGTGTAGGAAATATAAGCTATAATGATACTGAAGCTAATGTGCATAATTTACCATTTTTCAAGAAAAGGATCAAATGTTTTTTGACATGTTAGTGGAAACTGTGGTTAAACTTCAGGGTGGGCAGTTCTTTTGGCAGCGGTTGACTGATATTTGGCAGCCAACCAACTTCCGTGATGTGCTACACATGAGACCCCTATGAACATAAATACAAGTCAACACTTACTGTTGATTAACCACTATTAGTGATTTAAGACATTTGTCCTATTAGAACATATTCGATAATATTTGGGAGGACCAATTATGCTGTTGAATGTGTATTTCATTCCGAAGTGGAACCTAGTATAAAGCTAACCTGACTAGCTTTTGACTCTGGAAATGGAAGTGTAGTGTAATTTGATAAAATTAGCACTGATCCCTCCTTCTTTTGTTCATGTTATTTTAACACCTGCAGAGTCATCCACAGCTCTATGGAAGTATTTCTGTGCCATCGGAGTTTGAATATGAATTTTTAATACTGAATTTTTTCAGCATTAAAATAAGACCTTGAATTTTTTCCAGTGCTGAAATAAATTCAGTGTTAAAAAAATTCGACATGTAAAAAAAATCAACATCTCAAAAAATTCAGTGTCAAAAAATTAATGTAAAAACAACCAGACTCAACATCCGGGTAGATGAATTGAGACAGGGATCGATTGCTTCTCCCTGGTTACGCAGATGTTGAGTCTGGTTCTTTTTACGCTGAATTTTTAGATGTTGAATTTTTTGAGATGTTGAATTCTTTTACACGTCGAATTTTGAAAAACTGAATATTTTGACACATTGATTTTTTTAACACTGAATTTATTTCAACACAAAAATCTGAGGCAAAAAAACACTAAAAATTTGATGGTTTTTAAAATTCAAAGTCTGATTTTGATGCTGAAAAAAATCAGTATTAGAAATTCATATTCAAACTCCGATGGCACAGAAATAACTTCCATACCAGCTCATGCATGCTCAGTGCTGTATTAGTCCTGAGGGGACTCATGAAAGGGGTCTAGCCTTAGCAGTCTTTCTTTCCGGATTAGGTTATGGTTGATGACCAGACTCTCAAAACTTATAGCGATGGGTAGTCTGTAAACCTCAGCACCTCAGTATGTTAGTCCATGATTCATATCATGACATAGAATAACTGGGATACGGTATAATACAGTAACATTTGGAATGCTCAAATCACAGATAGGACTAAGCCATGGCTAACGCCAGCTTATGTTAACTGCCTGGGTGTCCATTGGAATTTGCGATGACATTACAAACAATTTTTTGTGCCTACACCAGATATTAGACTGCTCAAATGACCAGTAATGACATTACCCAGGACCGAACATTCATGCCGTCTTCTCACCCTAAAATAATACTTTTTTGGTAATTCAATGTATGACCAAATAAGTTCAAATAACTTCAACCATAGATTTGTCAAGAGACCTGGTGATGGTGTGTGCTGCTGCTGATGTGTCTTGTTGGCCAACTGCGGTATGCAGACCTTTTTCAGACACTGGGTGAGTAACTTTTATTGGAATGAACAGGTGCCATCTTGGAATACCATATCCAGTGTTAACATGCCGACATGCTACAAACCTTCAGTAGTGTTTCAGAGGCCTTGTAACTGATCATAAACCACGTCTGCTCAGTTAGGATTCAGTGACAGACTGTTAACTTTAAATGTATTTACATAGACTGTAGGACAAGGAAATTGTGATAGTGGTGTTATACCGGTTTCTGTCATTCAAGAAAAGAAATCCTTACTTGATCCTTAAGTTGCATAAACTGGTGTAGAAGTTTTTAATACATGATTGTTAGATGGATTATGAAATAATTTTCTCATGTTGTGTGTGATCTGCTTTTATCTCATTGGGGGGTGGGGGGCTCCTTTGACCAGGGATGTCCTTGTGACATTACCTGTCCAATAAACATACAAGGCTGAAGCAGTTTCTGCACTTGCTATAATTTGGCACTGCAACCAATTTGACAGCAATATCTATTTAAAAAATCCTACACGTACAGACATTGAAATGTTTTTGTTAATGAACATCATCTCTGGTGCCTGTTTCCACTTGTCAGCGTCTCTAATTGTAGACCCTCTTTATCGTTTGGCACCAGATAAGGGTAATGAGCGTAAAAGGTGTTGTCTTGCCTGGAAGTTTTTGGTAACCCATATATCAGATGTATAAAAAGGGCAGCTGGTGAAGTTTTTTTTCTATCCCAACTGTAATATTGGTTTCCCAATACAGAAGGAAATACAAAAGCAAATGAGCTCCATGTTAAACATGATAAATCAACTTTAAATCAATTTTTGTAAAATAATAATAATAATAATAATAATAATAATAATAATGATATATATACACTATCACACATGAGACTAAAAGACGGTGAAGACCAAAACAGAAAAAAAGGAGTATATACTTAAAGGGCTAATGTTTAAAAGTTAAGAGGCTGTATTGGCAAAATTGAAGATAATATTGTATATTTTTATTAGTGTATAGTTACCTAAATTTATCAATAGTTGTGTTTGACCCGAGAATGAATCCTTTGTATCTACAGAGAGAGTTGGTCCTCTTACATGGAGTCTACCATGTTGCACGATCATGTTTCTACAGTAGCCTGGAACAAACTATACACTGGCTCAAGATAGGGCCTTTTGTGTTGTTCATAGGTTTGCAGCCACTTTAGTTCTCCTGCACACTTGGAAAGGAAGCAGCATTCAGTTGGTTGCAATCTGCAGCCTCACCGCTAGATGTCACTAAATCCTACAGACTGAACCTTAATGTGTATTTGTCAAGTATCCAGAAACACAAATCGGTCTGATGCTAAGGTTGCACTGTGTCTGCTACATGTGTATTTCCTAAAACATCTTAATATGACAATAGTATAGCCGTGCTGTGTTTCAGAGTTTTCTGCCACCTAGTGGTCACAAATTGCTTAATGCAGCTTTAAGTCCCATCTTCTGAAGCGGTTTATGATGATTGGTTCATAATGATACTCAAAAACCTTTCTTACTTATGTCACACTGTACCAAGTCTTTCCACAGTTAAGTTAGAATTAGACTTCAAGTGGGTTCATGTTTTCCCATGTGATGAATCAAGACTAAATGAGCAAAATCACCATCAATTAATACAATTTTTAAACAACTACCTCTCAATGACATTTGAAGCTTTATATTGGTAAGCAGTATTTTTGTGCCCACACTAAAATCTTTAAGAGACAGTACCATGAAAGGAGTGATATTACAAGTGAAGGCTGTCATTTTTATGTACTGTGATACACAATGGTAGGCTGTATTGCATTCATTCAAGACAGCTGGAAACTGGCAGTTATATCCTGATGGAGAGTATGGATAAGAACCTTAATAAATGAGTACCTGATGCTGAAAAACATCATTTATATTCGTTGTTTTGGACAGAAACCCTTCAGGTGTCTCCCAGATGTCTTGAGTCAATAGTTCCCAAGCTCTGTTCATAGTTTTAGAGTGACTAAGGAGATAGCAGTGGTTTAGAGTAGGTAGAAGCTATAGAAAAAGCAATATGTAACACATTGGACATGCTTTTTTGTCATGATGTACTTTGAAAATCCCTCATCTTTTAAAGTAAACAAGTGTATGTCATGTTGTATACTATGGCACTGTGTGTGTGTGTTTTTTTTTTCCTTTTAAGATACCAAAAGTTAAATTATATCAACAATGCATCAACAGGTGCAGAGCATTCTGTGGTGTGGCCATACAAGAGCTCTTAGAAATTTCCTAATGTCCATGAATGTAACACTGACATCATTTCCTGTCTGTAGATTTGAATTTTGGAGCTGTCTCACAGTTTGTTTTGCTGATAGAAATGTTTGCTGAAGAATATAAAAGAAATGATGATATGGATACTTTACATCAACAACAGTGGAGCCAACACATGATTTGCATCATCTTGAACAGGTATGTAACGTGAGCGCAACACTGATTTGCTCATTTTAGTGAATGCTGACTTATTTTCAGTAAATGTTTGAATGGATTTGAATAATTTTCAGTAGATACATACAGATACTACCCAGTAGTTAAACAATAGTTTTATGTTTTATATTTTTAAGAGGAAGAGGAAGTTCTCATATATCTGACAGTTTTTAAGCCAAAAGCAATAGGCCAATCTGCTTTCCACAGCTTTGATGGTGTCATTCACAGCAGTGGTTTCAGGTCAAGTCCATTTATCCCAACACACCCTCGATTTGAATAAAGAACTCATTTCTGTATAACTTTTAGCTGAATACAGTTTATCCATAGTTCTGACTGCTGAGTCATTACTTTTATTTCAGCCAATTCACCATCACCTTTAGCCAACTGTTTAAACTTCTCACCAGCCTACAGCACCTATGTTGGGAGTCACATTCATGTGTGTGTCTGTGTGTGTTGTAATGGAACATCAGGTAGTTTTGTAGTACAAAGCCAAACTGTCATACAACCACAACATAGTGGGCTATGTCATAGTGTCATAGTGTCATTAATGTAGGAGGATTGGAGACTACAGTGTGTGTGTGTGGATGTATGAATCTAACATCCTCTTTTTGTTGTAAACTTATCCTGTATGCTCATATTGTCTGCCGTGTTTTCTGGTATGTGTCCCCCTACCAGAAAATGTACTTTGCTATAGTGCTAAAGCTAATGCAACTTGATTTTAAAGTCCACAATGTTGTTGGAATCCAGTATAGGCCTTCAGGATCCTTTTTCATCCTTCACACTCTGTCAGCAAGTTGAAATGGCAGCAGGATTTCATGTATGTCTTTACAGTAATGGTTTCATTTAATACTGCCAACAACTGTGTCCAATCAGCAGCTGCCTACATGATGGTAAGCATTAGGATCATGATCAGCACCAGCTGTTCTGTTGTGGGTGGCGGTGGACACATTTATACCAATCGGCATCCTGAATGGGATCCACATTCCTGACATTTAACTGGGATTGAGCTAACTGCTCTGCCCGTATATTACAACCGCTTTTTTTGTGTGTTAGCCTCAAAGTGGAACCACAAAGCAGCCTTTTGCTGGACCTTTTGAGGTGAATATTGAGAACAGGCCTCAGTTCAGTTAACTGCTCTCCAAGAAAAAGCCTCTGTGCTCAGATGAGGTAATGAACCACAACCTAGCCAAATTCCGATGCGCAGCAGATATTCTATATTCATCAATCTCAACTGTCTAAGTGAGTGTATATAACTGTGTGTATGTAAGCTGAAGACTTCACTATCTGCTCATTTGACAATTCTGTGTGGGCACCAGAGGCATGTAAATATTTGGGTTCCTACAGTCAGAACATAAGCTGATGGCTGGTCACTGGTTATGCTGTAGTACATGGGGAATCACACAAACCTGATACATTCTCTTTTTCCTCTGAAGCAAGAAGTAGGCTATGTAAAAATTTAAAAAGTACAGACTACACATAGAAAAATGTTGTCTAAAAGTAGAGAGAGACACAGAGGGCATAGAGTGGGTATTTTAAGGATGGGACAACCGAGGAGGATGAGGTGAAGCCTGTTTTGGGGAGTCCCACTGGTTTTCCCCTAACTAGGGTAGACCTGAGCAAAAGCTGGGAAAATGGGGAGAAAAGGATGGAGAGAGCAGAAAAAGAACAGTATTAAAATGTATTTATAGAGAGAGGACATGGGGAGAAAATGTCCTAAATGCACTAAAATGTCCTTGCATGCTTTTTCATTTTACATTGTTCAAAGCACAGCTTTGACCTGTGCCAAGAAGTGACCTGTTGAACCCAGTGTACCCCCACTGCGAGGTCAACCATTGGTTTGTGGACTACTGTTTAGAAGACTCAAGTTTGGCATTACGGTCAGAAGTGACCATATTTGGAGGAGCATGGATCTGCCTCTGTCTTGCTTGAATCCAACTGAGAGTGATTGTAATTGACAAGTTGCTACCACCGGTCAATGAGAAGGTAGCCATGTCCAAAAAGCATTCCCTGCTTTGTTGTCTGTTTTACTCTAACCCTCAAACCCCACCGGGCGCAAACTGCCGTTTGTAAAAACAGACAAAAGTCAAACTAAATAACTAGGTAGCATATTTACACTTGTGGAAACACATTTAGAAGCACATACACCGGGAAAATGGCCAAATCTAAAAGCTCGCTTCTGAAACGTTCCCGGTGGGGTTTGAAGTCGCATGCAGGACGGACCAAAACCGCGGCGCGTACGCGATGTGCCAGACGTGGGGTTAAGTGAGGTCATAATTTACAAAATGAACATCAGGCTATATTCAAGAAGACCTGGAACTAGTGATTGAGACTATCATTGGACTATTTTTTGCAGCCGGTTAGTGTTTAAGGCATTTTACGCTGGGTTCACTTTTGCTGCATCAACTTCCTTTTATACAGTCTATGGATAAATCGTGAACATTTAGAAATAATAATAGACTTTTGGGTTGTTTTAGATCTCACAATGCAAAGTCAGCTTGGCTAAAGTCTTTTACAGTTGTCTGACAACTCTAGCAAGTGTTATTGCAGCCGAACAGAAAGACACAGTTCACACACAGTGATCTGGGGTTCAGTATCTTGCCCAACTCTTCAACATGTAGACTGGAAGCACCAGGGATCGAAACACCAATCTTCTGATTAGTAGGTGGCGGGGGAAAAAACAAATATTAAATTAAATTAAATTCAATTAAAGAAACTTAAGTAAATTAAACAGAAAGCAGTGATGTGATTTGTCATGACAAAGTTAACATGTACATACAAAGTGTTGAGAGTACACTGAAGGAAAGTGGTGAGTCCTGTCCAGTGCTTTAATGCCTGCAGAGAAGTCTGAATCATCCAACAGCAGAGTCACCCCACAGATGATGCGAGACCTCAACTCACATCAGCTGATGGATGTTTAATTTATGGAACAGCTGAGGTCATTGCTGACTGCTGTACTTGTTTATGCACACACACAAGGAGTTGATTCATACTTAAGATTTTCACTCTGACACTTGTCACAGCTGATGTCTGTCCACACTGTTGTGCAGAGAGCATGATTTTCTCCATCTTTAGCCTGTTTATAAACCCTGAAAAAAAAAAAAACCTTGAGCAGCATGACTCACTTTAATGTCCTTTGTCCAGCTTTCTTTTCTTATGTGGATTTACAGGTCTCTAAAAGTACAGCAGCACACACATAGTATTCATATACATTCATTTTCCTCATGTAATGAAATAATCCATCAGGTACTGCTGAATTATTAAATATGAACGCCATACATGATGTGGGCTGTATGAGCAACACGTTATCCTGAAACATCTTTAGTCCAATCAGTTTGCTTCGAAATGAAACCAACATGAAAAGGGATGGACAGCAAAACACTGAAACAAAGTATTATGGGTAATGTGAGCTCTTTAAGTGCTTTTAAATTTAATATGCTGCAGCCTCCATGAATGGTACATAATGGTAAAGGTTTTTCCAACATATGATTTGAATTATTCAAAAAATATTCAAAGTTTTCTCAAGGTCTGTTGTTTCTGTAGTTGGTTGCATCTAAAGCAGACATATTGTAGACAGAGCTGTTTCACACGGCGTCCTGTGGAGGATTTCTATCATTTACATGGCTGTGTGTGTGTGTGTGTGTGTTTCCTGCCTCTGGCTAATTCCTGGTCTGTCTTGATTTGTCTCAAGTCTTCATTCATGTACCTGCTTTTGTTCATTCTACACTTCCAAGAAAGTACACAGACATTGTTACGTATACCATAAAGGGCAGTGTTTACCAGCTCTCAACATAAATTAGTTAGCTGTATTTGTGCATGTTAAGCAAACATGAGCTCCAAGCTGTCTAAGTAAATGGAATGAAATCAATGCAGCTTGTATGTGCATGAATATTAATGTTACAGGAAACACAATGACAATAATCTAACCTCCACACAGTGCAGTTGTATGCTAATTAAAGTTTAGTGGACCAAGTTAGTCTGTACTGTTCTGCTTCTTATATGTAATTATGTTCTCTGAACATTTGAGTTCATCTATTATCAGTTTTATGTTATGAATAATGGCTAAGAAGTGGTACACTGTGTACTAATACTATTTCCTGGCATAGTATCAAGTCTTCAGCAGGATAGTGTTGTCTCAGTTCAAGTACAGCCGTTGTGCACTTACACTGATGGATTGATGATCACAATATTTTACCGCCATTTCTTCTTCTTCGCCGAATTGCAACCGCAATATAAATATAAAATATAATATGTTTTATAAATATAAAACATACTAACTGCCCCTTGTGTATCCCGGTATTCACTGCTCCCCTTACACTACGTATAGCCAAAATGGCGACCAAGAGAAGCACCAAGAAGCATTCAGCATTCACCATGCTAAGGCTGAGAGGTAGAACGGAGAGAGTGGTGCACGCCCGCACATTCTGAGGGAGGTCTAATCAGTTAAAGTGAAAACACCTGTGCAGATGAACTGTGGGGAGCCAAAAATGTCTCCGTAACTGATGACTGAGAGGCATAATGATTAAACAGCTCATACCGCATTCACACAAAGAAACAAAAGAATATTTAGTGGAGGAAATAATTAGTAAATAGCCAATAATTACTTTTTTAATTGGTCTGGTGTGGCAGCACTAACTAACTATTTTTCAACTGGTCTGAAGGATTCTATGAAATTTTGTGAATTTCATAGAATCCTATTTTCAAGACATGTAACCTATCAGCATAACATAAATATACAAAGTTATACTTTGAAGCTACACAACTGGTCCAGTCTGTTTCTGGTTTGACTGTGCAGGCACATGTTTAGGTCTCATCCTTTTTATTATCAAGAAAAGTAGCTGTGGCAAGTCTGCTGCCACCGTGGGTTCCTCAGCACTTCAGACGCGCTTCAGACCAATAACCGTTTAGGAAGTTTTTATTATTTCTGTTGGCACACCAAGTAGGACACAAACACTCCAGCCATTCAGCCTTCTTTGTCTCTCTTCTTGCTGCCGTCTGGGTGTGTATTTTCCAGTCTCCTCTCCTTGCCTGGCCCAGCACGCTACTGTTAAAGGGGAGAGTGATTAGTTAACTGGGTGCTAATCATCTCCCCTGGGCCCGCTCTCCTGAGCCGTCTCACACCTCTCCCCTGCAGCTGATGCACCACGCCCCCTCCACAGTAGCATACCAAAACAAATTATTATTTTTCATGTGCATAGCACAGCTCAGGGGATTCTTAAGAGAAAGGGCAGAGAAAAAAAAACAAACAAACCACAAATGAACCGCTGATTCTGCACCAGAGTTATTTGCTCTGCAGGTGGCACACATTTCACCTGGTTTTTATCAATCAAAATAAGTGCCAGTAAATTCACAGATTAAAAGACGAAAAAGTGGAAAATTAGTATTTGTAAAATAATAGTCTGCTTGCTTTGTTGAACAGATTGTGGCTTTCATGGATGTAAACACTGAGAAGGCTGTAGGAAAGTATCAAAGAGCGACAGTGGGAGGGAGCGAGGATGACGAGCTAAGACAGAGTTCATGTTCCTGTATGTCTGTGTCCTCGGGCACTATACTATACTTTGCATTGTAAGTCATATACTCCTCCTTTTTCCTCCATCTGACACACTGGAAACTCCTGTTCCTCATCATCTCACCTTCCTCTCCTCTCTCTCTCTCTGTCTCTGTCAACAGCTTTTGTCTTGTTGCCCCCTTTAATATGCGGATGAAAGACTTCTATAGAACTCCAATGTGAATTCTTTCATGTCATTCTTTCACTCCGACAACTGCCCCAGGCCGCACCTTATGTGCACACACACACACACACAAACACACACGTGTACCATGCATTCACACACAGAACGAACCTACACACACGCTCATGTGTATGTCTGCACGCACACACCCACACAACCTGAGAAAAAAACATGTAAAAGAGCTTAATCGTTCAAAACAATGTACATACATATTTTCACACACACACACACACACAAAGCCATGCAGGAACTTTAACACCCACACACATACATTGTAACTGCAGCCAAGACGCACCCCATTCTCTGTCCATCTGTGTAAATACATTAACTCTGAAGTGTGAGATCAGTGTCACTCATTTGCATTGGCGAACACAGGAAATGTGACGCTAGCATAGATTATGTTTTCTCTTTCTGTTCATATTCAGCATATCTGTGAAACCTTTTTTCCCCTTTTCTTGACCACATCCATTGTGGACACCATAGCATAAGTAAGATGAAACGTTGTGGTTCAGCTAATCGGTTGCTGTTGCTGGCTGTAGCTTCTCATTTACCGTAAAGACATGAGAGTGGCATTAATCTTCTTAGTCTCAGCAAGAAAGCAAATAAGCCTATTTCCAAACTGTTGAACTATTAACCACGAGTTTTAGGAGCTTAACCCAAACCTGAAACATGGAACACAAGTCTGTTTCTGGTGTTTGTTTTGTATGCCAAACCTGATCTATGTACGACTTAGCTGTGGTACAAGAATGTCCTGAAAGCAGCAATTACATTACCTTCAAAATATTTGCCAATGTTGTTGTAGGAAAGCGCTTTAAGTAGTAACTTTTGCCAAAGTAGTAGTAACATCATCAAGGATTAATGCTGGTCCAAAGATGTCTTTACTGCTGGACAATCTCTGGGCATGTGAGCCTGTTTTTTTTGTTGTTTTTTTTTTTCCTGAAGCTTCATATTTATTACTGTTGTCTATTTTCTGCTGTTTTCTGCCCCCACATTTACCATAGAAGGCCACAATGAGCTGAAGTTCAGGACCTCCTTAAATCTTGTGTCCATAGATGGACCTCCCTGTCATACGTCCGCACACATCCAGTTACATAGATACACGAGCAACATAGCAACAGATGTACACACATTCACGCTAGCACAAACAGTTACCAGGATGCATTTAAAAAGTGCATTCAAGTTCACCCTGTTGATTGATGTATGTGTGAGATGAGTATTGTAAGTCATTATCAGCTACAAACATTTCAAGCAAAATCTCATAGAAAATGTTGTAATTATGTTTTATGGTCTATAAATGGCTTGCAGGCGTCATCCTTTTCTCATTGGACTATGCATGAAAACAAAACAACAGAAAAACAGAAACTTCATAACACATAAAGAACGATTACGGGATCATTTTCAATTCTGACTGGGTGAGTCTGGAAATCTGAAGTCACGTTGAATCTCAAAGAAATGATAAACTATTTTGGGATTTCTCTGCAGTGCTTTCACAAAAGTTTGGATCACCTGGGTAATGTGATGAGGAGGTCATTCGTTCAGCTCTGTCCAAAGCTCCAAAATACGGCACTTGAAAACCTAGGTTGTATCATGGGCGCAGTGACCTCCTCAACCTCATGGTAAGCTAATCGACTTCCAGCTCCAGTTGCATATAGTTAACGTAGAGATACAGTGGTACCAATCTTTGTATGCAACTCTCGCCAAGAGGAATACTAAATTTCCCAAAATGTTGATCTACTCTTGAGGAATTTGTGCATTTTGGTGCTTAAGAACACATCTGGGGCATTGGAGCCAATTAAATTTCCCAGATTTAAGTCGATGCTGCAGTTCTTGTAGCTGCTGGAACCTCAAACATCCCGTATTCTAGTTTCATCTCATTCATTTACATCGATCACACTAATGTCTCATTTGACACAGTGTCACATCATTTATTGATGCTGAAATGCAACAAAAGGCAGATTTATCATAAGTCAGTCTCTCATATGGTGCATCTACATCCTGGTGAGTAGTTGGTTGACTGTGCCCTCCATCCCTGACTCCTCTACCAGCACCTTCCTCTGGAACTCCTGCAAGAGGAGAAAAATGTGATATGTTGAGACAGAAATGAAAATATAGCCTTAATCAACAGAAGAGAAAAGTCATTTTCATTGACAGGTGATCTCAGTGAAGTTGAGTGCCAAACAAAACACAAAGCAATGACCTGATATAAAACTAACTCTGTGGTGACAGCTTTGAACTCTTCACTTCATCAATGATCTATTTATTTGATGAGCCACAGTACTGACAAGCCTCTTGAACAGCGCCTGATCACTGACCTTGAACTGTGACCACTGTAAATTGAAGATGACACCCAGGAGCACTCAGTTTCTGATAAATAGCTCGTCTCTGATCTTTAAAAAGCTTTTGTATTCTACAGGAGCTTTGAAACATTAGAAGCCTTGTGGCTGCTGAAGCTGCCACGCTGTGGTGTTAAATCTCAGACTGTTACAGTAAACGTCTGCATGTCAAACAACAGCAGCTGGCTGATTTGTCAGCTGTGGATTTGTATATCGGCAGTTGGTCTGCAGCTTCAGTTTCAGATTATGATGTGTGTGCAGTGTGTGTGTGTGTGTGTCATTCTCACCCTGAATTTCCTGAGTCTTGCCAGTCTGTCTTGCAGAGTCTTCTCCTGGCTGGAGGTCAGCTCTGCTACATGAGTCTGCCACTGCTGCTCTTTCTCCTGATACAGAGAGGAAATGCACAGTTAAAGGCAGTTTTAAAGCTGCACTAATCGATATTATCACAATAGAAACTGATAAAAAATCACTGTGCGTGATGTCAAAGGAGCGCTTTAGCATCTTTCAGCTAATAGTTGTGGAGAAATTGCTGCAGTCAAAGGTCAATGGTGAGGTCAGGAGGAAAGAAAGTGTTCAGGAGCCTCTGATGTCTTATGCTGTAATATTTATTGACGCTTGGCCAAGGAGAATTAGAGACTCTCAAAGTACATCAGAAGTGCCTGAGTCTGTCTCACATTCTGCCCAACTCATCCTGGTGGATAGACTTTAAACCCCAAGATAACACCACAAATACTATACGCCCAGAATTAGTCAAAGAGAATGTCTTTACCCATGCAGGTGTTACTGTCAGCATATTCTAGTCTAGAGACACTGTTGTCTGTTTACGCAGATTGGAACGTCAGTGGCCAGCTATCTATTATGTCTAGAAAGGCAACATTCAGTTCCTTCGACTCTGGTCACCACAGTGTTGAGCTAGGCTGGCACCTGCTGTCCTCAACCAAAGCCAAACAATTAATACTGCAGAGGACCTCAAGGCCCACACGGACCCAGTGTAACCTAGTCACATTAGTCCTGTTTCATTCATTACCACACATTGTCACAATCATTTCATGAGAAGAGGTAAAAATATTGTATTATACTTCATGGGCAACAGTGTATTATAGTATGTAGTATATAGAGGGACATCATAACATGACCTGGTGTTAATATGTGATCAGTATCTGGATACATTGTCTGGATAATTCAGTCCAAAAAGCCTGTACAGCATTCCACAAATCTCATTAAATAAATGAGTTTGTATTTTAATCCTAAACAAACTCTTCATATAAAACTTTGACAAAGATATATTGTCACAACAATCCTATATAATGCTCCATATTAAAAAATAACAAATCTAAGTCTAAGGACTCTGCCCAAAGCTGCAAACCAGCTTTGGGCAGAAAAAAAAGTCTGAGAACTCCCACAATCCCTCACACTAAATCCTGTCTAACATGTTAAAGCTCTGCAGGATCACTCTGAAGGTTACAGGGTTCCCCTGATACTATGATATAACAATATATACATTCTGCTGGGGCTGCACCTCTGAGCCTCAAGTAGGTGTGTTCATGTGTGTGTATAGAGGTGTGTGCAAGAGTGATGAAAAGGATGTGTATCCCTGACCTCAAATTGGACTCAGCAGTATTACCCTCTCGGATCCAGTTTCCCTGCTGTGTGTTTGTGTATGTTTCAATTTCCACCTTTGTGTGTGTGTGTGTGTGTGTGTGTGTGTGTGTGTGTGTGTGTGTGTGTGTGTGTGTGTGTGTGTGTGTGTGTGTGGGGAAAAACTGCAGTCTTTTAGCCTTTTAGAAAGAAGGTTCAGATCGGATACATGTGAGATGACCAAGGCCAGTTGCTCTCACTAGACAGTTCTGTCATCAATTAACATTTCTGTCATGCTGTGTGTGTGTGTGTGTGTGTGTGTGTGTGTGTGTGCGTGTGTGTGTGTGTGTGTGTGTGTGTGTGTGTGTGTGTGTGTGTGTGTGTGTCGGGGGAGCAGTAATGTGTGGAGGAAGTTGATGTGAGCAAGGGAGGCCCATCAGTTTAAAGAGGAAGACTTGCTGACACATATGGAGTGAAGGTGAAAGCAGTTAAACCGTTACCTCCCCAATTACATGCTCAACACACACACACACACACACACACACACACACACACACACACACACACACACACACACACACACACACACACACATTTTTAGATGAAGAATCAGGACATTCTTTACAAATAAGCCTTGAGTTGAAAATGAGAATTTGGACATTTGAAGGATTACTTCATTCCTGTTCTATACACACTTGTTCCTCTTCGTGGTGTGTGAAGAGGGAGCAGCACATGTTGAACAAATTGCCTTAAATTGCCAATCACTGACAAATTGAAAAATTGCGTTAATACCTGTTTTCTGACAGCAATTTGCCATCTGGTTAGTGGTGCTGGTTGTGGGATTGAGTGTGAGCAGTCTTCTGGTCGACACACACATAAACTGTCTGCAGAGGTGTGAAAAGGTCCCACCATGGCCACGCACACATGCTAATATTTACTACATAAATCAATCAGCTGCAGAACATCTAAAGATGAATAAGATTTAAAGGGTGACTTCTGTTTTCCTTTGTGTCTAAGAAATGGGGGCAAAAGTCTTTGAAACTGGTCCAGTATTAAGCAAGAGCAGAGCAGCCGGTAGCTGTGAAACTGGCTACAACATAATCTTAATTAGCAATTGTGCACAATCCACTAAAAGTGCCTGTTTTTTCCACTAACAGGCTCAGATTGTTATGTATGGAAACCCTTTTTGTGAAGAGCCACCAGACTTAAATAAAACAGTAACAGTTTTTTATATATATAAAAACAGTAATTTTATATCATAACACTGAATTCAAACCTAAAAGAAACAAATTAAAATCACTTTTTACTATTCCACCAATCACCAACTCCGGTTTGGTTGAAATAAAACCTTAATTCACCAAGTTAGATGTGTAAATTCTGAAAATATTTGTCACACTGTTCCCTACTGCCCTGATATCCGACTGTGGCTGTGGCAATCAAAAAAGATTATCACAGCCGAGGTGCCGTTGAGCAATGCACCGTACGCCCCCAACATCTGCTCCCAGGCGCTGTGAGTTGATGCCCACTGGTCCAGTGAATCTGGCATCTGTCAATTTGAGTGTGTGACCCTGTGCATGTGCGTGTGCGTGTTCCAACAGGTTGCAAGTTCCAAATGCAGAGAAGTAATTTCACTTTCAACGTGATTAATAAAGTTTCTAAAATTAAAAAACAACCTTCCTTCCAGTTAGCTGATATTTGCATGTGTAATCTGTGAACTAAGGATTTATTTCAACGAAGCTAAAGTTTCTGACGACAGTGATATGTGGTAAAATTAGTGTTTTGAGATGAATCAAATCAAATAAAAATAAAAAAGTCATTAAGATTTATTGTTTGCGCCAATCCTTAGACATCTGAAGAAACAAAAATGTCCCGCTGATGGAGCTAAAGAGAGATTAGCAAAGTCTGTAATTCATTATCTTGCCACCATGGATCACCATGTCTGAAAGTTTTCAATTTCAGCCTGGACCAAACCTATCGACTGACCAACAGACAACAGACAACATTACCATCCCTAGAGACACGCTGTTTGCTTTGCTAAAACTCTGAAAGCTCTACTTACTGTAAGTATTTAATTGGCTAATTTAATCACATTGCACTACACTTGACCTGCAGTGAGCCATTCAAAGTGAGGAAAAATACATTCTTAAGCAGGAGGCTTGAGAAACTGAATCAGACGCAGTGCAAAATAGAAAGACTTAACAGTACATACAGAATGAACCACTCATGGTAGTTTTAGTGGCCTCGCATTTCTTTAGTTTTACCACTACAAAACCTTCAACCTCAATATCCCCCCTTTGTGTTTATGCAGAATGAGTCCTGTCAAACCAAAACTTCATCTCCAACTTGAACGCTGAGGCATGAGGGAAGCTTTTCAGTTTGACATCAGGGCAGTTTGAGGTTTTCTGGGATAAACAAAACAGATCTGTTGCTAGAGTTTTTATAAAATTCCAAAGTGTTTGAATTGGTTTCAGTCCACTGCTTTAAACTGGGATAAATTTGAAACTTTTGATTATGGATTAGGCTGGTCCAGCCCAGTACAGTATCTGGATTCTGTTAGTGCATAATAACACAACAACATTTTCCCTACTGGTCTAATAATGAAATTGCATGTAATTACTGTTACTGGAACTGTTATCACTCTCAGTTTTTAGTTGCCAGGTTTACAAAGAAAAATCTCTGGTTGGACTTTGGAGATAAGGGATATGTGTACTTTTGGATTTGATGCCAAATGTTTATGTAAGACTTTAACTGAAGTAGTTACACAAAAATGCTTCTCCTGCCTGCTGTTTCTTTTCTTCTTGTTTCCACATCATGTGAAATAAATCTAACCAATATGGGTTTGAGGGGCTATATAGTGCTCTTCTTCTAGAGTACTAAATTAGAAATTGCATTCATAAAATTGCATTATAATGCACTCATTTGGTCATTCTTTTTCTTTTCTTTTTTCTGAGGTTTGATTTAATTTGCTGTAATTTGGGAGAAGCAGTTTGTTGGTCAGTCCTTAATGTTGAGTTAGAAACATTACAGTGTGTTTCTGGAATTCCTCTGGCTCGACTGTAGCGTTCCAGCGGTGAGTGTGTGTGTGCATGATAGAGAGACTGTATCCACACCACGTTTCTGACTTAAGATACTTTTAGGGACACATTTCAGATTAAAGAGCAGTTCATTGGGGACAGCCTCTCCAAATGGGGACAAATGCCGTGTCCCCAAAAAGTTGAGTTTTTCTTCAGTGTTCAGTGTTTATGTAATGTCCCCAAAAGTGACCTATGTAAAGTTTAGGCTGCTAGTGTGTACAGTATGCGTATGTTTGTGTGGGTGTGTGGGTGCACATGTCAACAGTCAGATTTATAAGTCATGGAGTTTGTGTGTGTTTGCTTATAGTGTTTGTGTGTGTGTCTGAGGTTAAGTTAGGGTTCAGCGGAAAGTACATTCCATACTGAGGTGAGAGTGACTGCCCTCTTTATCAGGGCAAATGTTGTCATCAGCTTCCTGGCTATTTATGTGTGTGTGTGTATGTGTGTGTGTGCAGCGGAAATACTGACAACAACAACAGCCCACGCCCCCTGTTGACCTCACACACTCTTGTGTGGCGGCTGCATAACGCACCCACAGCTGTTAATGTTTGCGTGTGTGTGTGTGCGTGCATTCCATGTCCATGAGGAAGTACAACTGTTTTAGCAACCCTGAGTGTGTGTGTGTGTTTGTTTGAATGAATCTTTACACATCACTTTTTTAAAATGCCAAACCGATGTTTCTGCTGCTATTAAGTGTGCTCCAAAATGTGTGTCTGTGTGTGTGTCTATGTTCAACACAAGTGTGAATGATGTTGAAAACCACTGAAGCCCGGTAGCCTTGACAGAGGGCCATAGTTTCCCAATCTGTCATTTCCATGGAAGTTAATCTGATTTTGCTGTGAGCGATGAAGCGAACCTCACCGGTAAATTAACACTCATCGATCCAATGTCAAACTACTGCCCGTCTGCCTGATTGTGCAGCCCGCTGTTTCCATTAGACTGATTATAACAGCCTGCTCTCATGAAATGTTAAGCACAGTGTCTTAAAATGTGAATAACGAGGTCCATTCACAGAAAGGATTAACCAAAATGAACACAAATGCAAAGAAAACTTTGTTTGATGTTTGCGCATTGCTAGTAGTTTTAGAAGACAAGTCATTTGGGATGCTGCTGGCTGAGTTTAAATTAAATCTGGCTCTGTGAAAAACAAATATATGACAAGGAATCCAAGATCTCAAGTGTTCTCTTTCGTTCAGAGATTGGCATCCACTAGATAGTGTTCTGATCTGTTTTGACACACATCAGCTCCAGTTGCTTGGTGCAACCTGTGTCTGTGCTTGTGTTTGGGAGAGAGCAGAAATTGCATGCATGCATTGGCAAGAGTGTGTCCTCGGGAGAACCAAACAAGAGCCGCTGAGGCTGAGCTGGTGTCATTTAGTGTAATTCTTGCATGCTGTGCCAAAGACTGAGAGTAAAGAGGATGTTTGGTTTTACAGATGTACAGACTTGTAGAGTGTGTATCATCCAAATGTGTGTATGTGTGTATTCACCTTTCTGCCCTCTTCTATTAGTCGTAGTCTCTCTTTTTCCTGCTGCTCCCTCTCCAGTCTCCAGCGGGCCTGAAACACACAAAGACACATATAAATGCTAGTTGGAGTATAACTATCATGAGTTTTGGCTCCTCCTTATCTCTTACCCTCTCTTCCTTTTTGTCTCTCCAGTCATCCTCCAAAGCCCCAGCTCCTTCTGCCGGTCCTTTTGTTGTCTCCTCTGACATTCCCAGAAAAGCATAGTCCTCCTCTTTACACAAACCTCTCATTGACTACAACCAGAAAAACAACCAATGTTAAGCTTGTTTACCTCTTCCTCCAAATTTCTACTGCATATGTCACCCCCTGTTATATTGATTGTTCTAATACAAGTGTCTAATACAAAGTATTCACACCTTAAGTGGTTTTTATCTTTGTGTTAAGTAGAATTAACATGTTTTTTTTTGACTGATCAACAATAAAAGGTAAAAAGGTAAAATACAAAACACGTAGTATTTACCCTTTTAATTGGACACACCTAAATCATAACTGCTGCAGCCAGTTTGTTGCTGCACTATGTATCAATTATAACTTTGTCCTCTTTGCAATCTCTCTTGTAGTACGTAACACTTTACAGCAAAATGTAAACCAACTGTTTCACTGATTTTGGTGAAACTGTATGATATTTTATGAATGTTTTCTGGTTTTCCCTCTGATGTCCCCGGTGCTCCTCTTTAACTCTCTGTGTTTAACAGGATTTCCTGGTGGCCAGAAAAGTGCTGCAAATTATAGCCAGAGACAGTTGCTATAGCTGCTGTTAGCTAATCGTAGCTTATTAAATATATTTTCCTGACAGTAAGGTAACTGTTGTGAACTCTAGCTGCTGTTAGCAAACGTTTGCTAATATTAGCTCTGTTTGTTAGCTGGGCAACTCGGACTGTAAGATCAGAGCACTGGGGAAGTGTTAGCGTCTGTACCAAAGGCATTTTGGACCACCAGGAAGAGTAAATAAAAGGCTGAAAGACAGATGCCAAGCTGGGCTTCTTGCTGTCTGACTAGCAAGTAATATTAGCTGCTATATCTTGTGTTGTTACACTTGCTTGATGACTGTGTTAGAAAAGTTGTCAACTCACTAGTTTTTTAGTAGTTAGTAAATTAGAAAATTTAGTAAAGTAATGCAATCATAACAAATACGGCTGTCCATATTTTCCACAGTGGTGTTGCACTCTTAAACTGAGGGAGCTAAATCGCAACAAAAATCAATTTCTACACAATCTTGCTTTAAATGATCAGCTGTGTAGAGTTTCAGATGATTGCAGTGTAAATATACCTGTATTTTAAAGCTCAAACTTTTGGTGAGTCAGTATTGTTGGCCTGAGTCAAAGTTCAAATTTGACTAAAGCTGTTTGGTCATAATCCCCATGTAACATGACAGAGCTTAAGCAATAATGAAAGGAGAACAAATGTAGTGTCCAGATGTATGTAGACGATTGAGGCCTATTCATAAACATTCATATTTTTAACTAACTGAAATCAGTTTATAGACATCTGAAAAGATGAAAATGTCCAAGTCAGGTAATTATTTTTATAAGCGCTCTACTGGAAAAGAGGTGAAAATATGATGCTACTAAACAGGGTCTGTGTTAAGGTGTCACCGCCCTCATCTACAGGTCTACAAACTACAGATGTGGAACAAATCCACTGTGGAAATCTACTGCTGTTCTCTTCTTGGAAAATAGTTTGGTTTCACTGTATCTGAGGGAGCCGAGCTGATGTGGAAGTGATAAGGAATGAATACGTGAAGGAACTTGCAAAATCTCTGACAACTCTATGCTTGAGTGGTTTTAATAACTGACACATAAAGATGTTTCTCTGCATGTTCTTGTCTTTACCGTCAAGTTTCTATCTTGATTCCAGCAGTTCAATGTACCTTTGACATAGGAATCCCTTGAAACCTTTTCACATGAGTCATCTTAATCCAGGAAGGGTCTGCTGCTCGTGACACACAGATATTCACAGTTTAATTCAAGAGGTCTCACTGATTTAAATGTTCCACAACTATTTCACTGAGGAAATAGGCATTTATATTTGTTTTGTAAGAGATTATATTATTGAAAAAGCCCTCAGATATGTAGTATATGGGGAAAAGACCTTCTTACTGTAGGTCAAACTAATTAAAAAGGTGTTAAAAGTTAGTCCATTATTCCTACCTGTAGCTCACCACTGACTATGTCACACACTCCTCAGTGTCCGCGTTGTGATGTCCTGCTGCTTAACTCCAATAGTTTCCTTAATTTTTCATAACCCCATACGCGTCCTGCCTCCTTCTTCGACTGGGATTCCCAACAGATAGTTTCAGATCAGAACTATACAGGTTCTTATACAATGACAACACGCAGCCTACACGCTAGTTATTTCCTCAGTACGGTGACAGAAGTGCCACTGTCTCACTAATAAAGAGCCAAGAAGCCAGAAGAGCATAATGGATTGTTCTGAGGCTTTTTTAAATTGGGTGAGATCAGTCTGAGCCCTCAGGATACTTTACCTCAGTGTTCACACAACAGGCCACATAGATGTTTTGTGTTACCGGACTATTATAATTAACCTAAAATAATTTTAGCGGTCTGCGTTTGGAACTTAGTATTGTAGTGTAATGATAAATTCTAAACACTGTTCCATCCAGAAAAAACAAAACTCTATTGAGTAAATACTTTTTTATTAAAAGTAATTAAATTGGGAAATACCCTTATTCTGACTGGGTTAGGTCTGGTCTTTATGCTAAATGTGAAGCTACAGCTAGAAGCCAGTTAACTTAGCTTAGCATAAAGACTGGAAATAGTGGGAGACTGCTAGCCTGCCTTTTATCCAAAGGTCCTGCTCTACCAACTGAGCTAAACACCGCCCCTAGCTAGCCTATCTTAAAAAGCTGTTTCTCTGTTTCTAGCCTGTATGGTAGCCTAACCTAAGCTAACCAGCTCCTAGCTTCATATTTAGTGTAAAAATGTGAGTGGTGTCAAAGCCTTAATTTTAGTTATTTTATTTGCTTTTGAATTTTAAACCTATGTCAGCACATCTCCTAGTGCAAAGTGGCATTAATCCTTGTTTGCAATGTAAACATACAGCTTCAATTTTATTTACAGCAGTTTCCTGCTGCTGCATTTCCCCACTGGAATCAATAAAGTTCGTGTCCTCTTATCTTAATTAACAGCTCTTTCAGCAGGCTGCTAATAAGAAGCCTGACAGCCACACCAGCTGCTGGTGTGATGGATGTACAGTAAATACTCAGAGTGAACTCACTCTGTGTGTTTCCAGTGAACTCACTCTGTCATACTGTTGACACATTTATGAAAAACATGTCTGGTTGTTCTTACAGTGCTGCTTGAAGTCAGAGCAGAATGAACCTTCTCATGTGTAGACATGTGTTGTAATACTGCCTGTATAGTATCACAGCACATTCATGATAGCAAGCAGACCCAGTTGATTTGACTGGATTCTGTCACAATACAAATATACTGTACATATAAATTTGAAGTACATGATCCACAACACAGAGAGACTCTTGAAATGTAAATAAATGAAATGAATCATGATACAAGATTAAAACTCAACATAACTTATTCCCATAAGTAAAACAGTAGTAATAAAACTGTTTAATGATTTTGGTACAGTACAGGTGCTTACTATAGAGTACTTATACAATATTTACATTTTTATTTTACATACAATTATATACAGTATTATAATGGACATTAAAGATGGAAAAAACAATGATCATGTATAACCAAAAGCAGTAATCTCCTTCAATTAAAAATAATAATTATATTAAGAAATAAAACATTTATTATATGTGTGTGTGTGCATGTGTGTGGGGCAAAGGATCAAAGGAAGTAACATTTTATGTACAGTATTTTGTTCTTTATGAGGTGCAATGTTTGCATCCTCCCACTGTCAAATATTGTACATTAAGCTGACTGTAGCTATAAATTGTTTTTATAGGTTGTTAACCTCAGAACAAACTCATTCAAATAATGAGAAATCACAGAATGCTGGCGGGTCTGGAAACCCTATAAATAACTCTGTATGCTAGTGTGTATATGTGTACATGTGAGCCCTACACACAAGATGTCTAAATTAAACCCGTGCTGTGGCATTCAAAGGGGGGGTCAAAACATTTGGTTAGTAAATCAAAGATGTAATAATGTTGTAGTAACAGTCAAACAACAGTCAATCTATCTGAACAGATCATTATACAGAAATATCCAAACATTCTAACTGCATTAGGTTTGATTACAACATAAGGATGCAATAAGGTGGAAATCACAAAGGTTACAGTACATCTTAGATGTAAAACTAACTTGAAGTCTAAAACCACAAACAGCACTTATGGCGTCCACATCTTCTTAAAAACATGAACACATGCACACTGTGATCCTTGACCTGAACATTCACGGAGCCCTGACATCACCCATCGGCCTGCTCATAACAGGAAGCAAATGCTTCCCGCAATGAACTTCATGGCCAATAATGGACATATATTAAACATGTATTTAAAAAAAGGTGTGATTTATAAGGATTGCTTCAGCTCATTTGCAATAATTCATGAGCATCTGTTTGTGTTGCATTGTATTCCAGACACATCTTATCACCAATACTTCACATGGCACAAAATATGGTGTTAAACTCTATAAATAGCCTTCGTATTCAGTCCCTGTCATCACTAACCCCTTGGACTCATTCATGCCATTGTAATCCATTTTTAATAACATCACTCTTCACCTCTTAGTTGGGCAAGTGGGACAACAGTGAAGAGAACAGAGATACTTGTATTCTTTTCAGCTGACAGTCAACATTGGTTCTGTTTAACTATTACCACAATGGGTGGTTACCTTGGAAAATTGGTTGGATGGTTTGTTACCTTACCTTAACTAACTACTTATTTTAATCCAAGTTATGTTAGGTGCCTATAGCTATGAATGTAAGTGTGAATGGTTATTTGTCTTTATGTGTCAGCCCTGTGATGAAATGCGACCTGCCTCTCTCCCAATGTCGCCCAATGGGGGATTCAGTCCCACACAAACCTTATTGGTAATGCAAAATGGATGGAAAGACTATTTCCCGAAACCAAGTTGGATTTACTTTTTATTCATAATTTGTGATCACACAGACAAAAGATTTCATGCTGCCAGTAAGGGTTTCCAATCAGGAAATGCTTCTGTTGTTTTAAAGGCTAGTTATAAACTATGTTTCATCATTAATTTAGAGGACTTGTTGAGACATTACTAGGTATCCAGTTTGCCAGTTCAAATGCCATCAAAACCTCTAAAGAGAGGCACGTCTGAGGCATCTTCATCAGATGTCTGAACCACCTCAACTGACTTCTTTCAGCATGATATGAAGGGCTGCCTGTATCCGCAATCTCGTGCTTTTTGAGCAATACCCAAAGCTCCTGACCATAGTTGATTGTTGGAAAGTAGATTGATAAATCGAGAGCTTAACCTTAAGGCTCAGCTCCCTCTTTGCATAACCGTCTAGTATGATGAGTGCATTACTCCTGACCATTTAATCTTTCAATCTTTCCCTCACTTGTAAACAAGATCCTGAGATACTTGAACCTCATCCAATTGTGGTAACAATTCTAGTTTTAAACGGCTTAATCCAGTTTGACAGTTTTGTTTACTGTGTGTGAATGGCTTTACACATTGCAAGACATCTACTCGTGTAGGCAGCTGTAGACAAACCTTGACAGCTATGTTGTAGTTCAGACAAAGAACACTGTAAAGCCTCACTAAGTGCAGAGGTCGACTGAAGTGACATAAGAGCAAAGGACATCACTGTTGTGACAGGATGCCTGCGTAACTTCATATCCTTCATTCCAAAGATCCAGTTCATTGCCTGAAATCAGATGTGTGGGGGCTGCTGTGTGGTGACCTAACGTGACTCTGGGAAAGCTCTTGTCATGAAGGATTCCTAACACGCCTTGTATCTTAATGCTTGATCCCTCAGCCACTAAGTTGTGTGCAGCAAGAGGCTTAACTCCTCCTCAGTACCCATTGTCCAGCACAGTTCTAGGCCTCAGGGAGCTCTGCTCCACCCGTGGGACACTCATCGTAGTACAAGTGTACATATGTTTGGTGGGGGTGGGGGCCGGTGTTCTCTGTCTTTTTACAGCATGTGTCTGTGGGTGGAGATTTTCAATGCAACTACTTCCTACTATAGAAAGAATGCATGTAGAATATTTTACAGAGTAACTGACTAACTTTTAACACCTTTTGAATTAGTTTTACCTAAGAAGGTCTTTCCCCATTTTTTTTTTTTTTTTTACTTGCTGAGATGTAGCTCACCCAATGCAATTAATGTATTTATGCTTTCCAGAAAATTGTTTGACCAGAATATAATTCTTCCACTTGGTGCATGTAAGAAAGAGAGACAATATACATTTTAGTCAAATTTGTCTGGTAGCCAGACTAGTGATTAATGACGCCATTGCTATGTGAACTGCAGTTAAATTAATGATATTTTTGTGGCGATTCATCTGCCTTAAAGGCCGGAGTTGACATTTTTTGTTACTTAGAAAGATAAACATGAAGTTTTATGACCAAAACTGGGGCACTCAAGCTGTGAGAGAAACAGACAAGGTAGTATTTAGAATGGCCGGGTTATGACTCCATTTCAACAAGGACTAAAATAACATTATGTCAGAGAGTTATGGGAAAAGGAGTGCTGTGGAGAGGATCTCCTGCCTCTCCTTTTGAAGCTGAGAACTCACCTTCCCATCTCACACCCTTGTCCTCTGATAGATTTGGGAAATATACCATTCATCATGACACACTTTAAAAACAAGTCAAGGTTTTTCTTTGTCAAATCCTTTTTATGAGCTGTAAAGATTTTAGAATAACAAGCACAGTAAGGGACTGCTCCCATAGAGGGTACAAAATATCATAACAAGCTTATGAAAATGGAGGACAGACCCCTGGAAAAACAATTTACAGTATGTAATGTAATTTCTCAAGGCAATCTGAGACGTTTGAGGACTTAGTACTTTGGCTTTTAGAGATATTATGAAAATGAGACTGATAGCCTCTGAACTCCCTATGCACCACGAAGTAGCAGCTATTACGGAAGTCCACCTTGATGTATTATCCTGCATTAGTGCTATCAGAGAGTGTCCCCTCTTCTGTGTTGCACACAGGCTTTTTGCACATTTTTCATTAAAAAAAACCTACGTTTTAGTTCTCTGTGGTCAGAAAAAGTCCCCCAGTTGGCTAAAGGTTCATATCATTTTTGCCTAAGTACATCTTGCCAGTGGTCTCATCCACTTCACTTCAAAGTTGTTTTGTACAACATCATCCAACTTTTTAAAAATTCTTTTTGATAAACTTTGCACCACTTCGTTCAAATGCATGAATGAATTCATCAATCAACATTGTTTTGTTTTCTTTCGCACAAAAGCTGGCTTCATTTGATTTGAGTATTTTATAATGAGTCCTTTTACAAACCTAATATAGAAAGCATCATGATATTCTGCATCTTCTGCTGGGATGTTAATGTTAATATTAATGTCAACAAAGCTAAATATTGTCAGCAAAATATTAGTTACTCAGCATTTAGCTTTCGGTATCCCTAAGGCTGTCGTGCTAACATCAGCAATTAAACATTCTCACAATGACAAAGCTAACATGCTGATGTTTACCATGTTCAACATTTTAATTCAGCACATTAGCATGCTAATATTTGCCAATTAACACTACAGCAAAGCATGTGACTGTGGCTGATGGCAATATCATAATTTGTGGTTCTGGACAAACTAAAGTTTTGACGTGATGATGACACTACAGATGAAAAATTAAGTTATCAACACACTTGTTGCAGTTTTTCCTGCATGGACATGAATTTATAAAATATTAAATTTTAGCAATCATTACATCAATAACATCCCTTTGCGTTATATGCATATTGTTTGTTTCTGTATTGTTTCCTCTGCATTTAAAATGACTTCTATTCTGCACTGTACTTGTAGCATAGAATCTCTGTGTTGTTTTCTTCTGCCTGCATTGTCTGGTATCACGTGAGCTGTAACAACTAGTGGATGTGCCATATGTGGACTATATCTGTAACTTGTTTTTATTGTGGCCGGTTTTTTATTTATGGTTTCACTGTAAATCAGTTTCACTTCGGGGTAATAAAATAACAATCTCCAGTCATAGAAATATTGGAACTGGCATTTTCTTTTTAAAATGTAAAGATAGTTTATTGATCCCATGAGGGGAAATCCCCCCCAATTATAATAATTATTTATTATTAGATATAATAAATAATTTTCAAAAACTCATGTCATGCATACACTTATTCAAACAGATATGAGTTCACGCACTGAAGATTTTGAAATGTGGATTCAACCCCCTTCTTATCCTGGGCAGGCCCAGCTGTATAAACTGAGCCCACCTTGAACTCCTTCCCAGAAGAAAACAAAAGTATACAATCTTTATGCTCAAAGGATTTCAAACCACAGTATGACCCCGGACATTTAACACGTGCAAGGATTTAGATGGGTGTGAATCACGAGCCAGCAGACTACACACACAGACATGGGTCAGTTTTACTTAACAACAAACACCACACAGACAAACACCCTTTACGAAAATAGAAACCTGTCACATTAATTTCATTCTAAGGAAGATCTAAATGGCTCAGGGGAGATAAGAAAGGGGCAAAGAAGGGGATGCACAAAGAACTTTTTGATTAGTTTTTACTTTGGGCCCATTCCTTTCATTTTGACGGCATTATAAACACGTTGGATGAAGCAGTAGACATCCATTCATTGCACTGGAGTCAGATCCAGTGGCGTGACTGATCACCAACTGTTTAGCTGCAGGGTGTAACGAAATGTTTAAAATGTAAGATTAACAACATAGGGAGTCCACACACACACACACACACACACACACACAAGTCCAAATGACTTTATTTCATTAATAAGAAAACAAGACTGAGTGTGGAGATATGGATGTAGTCAGTAGTGTGAGGCATGTATGGATAAATGAGGGTCTGTATGTGAATGCTACAACAGATGTAAATCCAAACCTAACTACAGCACAAAGGTATTGTGTGTATTGAGGCCATGCGGATTGGTGTGAAGCTGCCCAGCGAGAGAGTACAGCCTGGAAGAGCAGCCCTTTAGTGCCTGGCCATTAACCCCTAAAGAAGACCCACACCTGTACTCTGCTACCAATTTTACTGCCTCCCGACACTTGGAATAAAATGGACCAGTAAGAATAAGAACACACTTTTTCATCTCGTCTGAGATTTTGCCTGGTTTGTTTTTGCCAATTTACCCGCTTCATACCATCGTCTTCTGAAACCTCTTCTGGACCTATTTTCTTGAATGAGAATCTGCACGTCTTTGAGCCTGTGTGACCACACATGCTGGATAAACTTGTGACTTGCTCTGCCTCCCAGTGTAGACATCATTAGTAGAAGGCATGAAAACAACTACAGGGGATCGAGATGAGTCACGCCACACACACGCCAAATCGTTGCCTGAGACTTGTACCTGCAACTCCCCACTGGCAGATCAGGATCTGGCAGGGGCACTGTCTGAATATGGGTGCAGGTTTTGTAAGGGACAGTCAAAACATTTAGACCTATTCCCTGAATTTTTACACAACCTCCAGTGCCACTGTACGAGGAGAAAAACACCACAGACCCAAGAGTAAAGGGTACAGGGTACCTAAATACCTGAGAATGTTAACAAGCACCTTTTAATTCCCCAACAAGGACACAAAACCTCTGGAGACATAGGGCTGGTAGCCTGGGTCAAGTGATTGTAAGTCAGGCTTATGAACCAAAAAACTAAAGGAGTACAAGGGGCAACAACAACTGCATGGCAGCTATAGCCTGGGTTTTTTCGGGTTCACAAGATGGGTACCCTGGTGAAATTTGCTCTTGGATTTCCAGATAGGGCATTCATTGGTACTAGGTTGTAAGCTTTTAAAACTGCAGTTTTCACTGTCAGTCATAATTAAAACAGAAAAGAGCTTCCTGGGCTCTCCCAGTCAGGACACATTGTAATGTAATGTTTGTTGGAGTGGGTCCAATGTTACTTTGTGAGGGATCAGAAAACCTTTCTTTGATCAGGTCTGGAGGGTTGCATTCCAAGTTTACTGTTTTAGGTCACCTTCACATAACAGAACATTTAGTCTTAGCCTTGCAAGTTCAAAAGTGGTACATTCCTCACGCTCTAATGCCTGCTGATGCTGTAACAACAGTTATTTCTGCTGCTCAAATGGCTCCAAAGCAACTAAAAGAAGGAGATATTTTAGTTGGAGGACTGCTTTTTTTAAAATGCTGCTACATTCAGGAACACCTCCTGAATTTAAAGATATATAATATTTACAAGAGTATTCTAAGGCCGCAGAACAGATACTCAACTCGTCCAACCCCATGATGTATAAAAGAGATGAAAACCTGAGAGACTACTGGTACCCTTATAATTGCCTTCTCCTCATTTAGTACCAGCTCAAGCTATTTTACCATCTCTGTAGGCAGTGTAACTATACTTACTGCTGTGACAGATAAACATTCTCACACAAGTATAGAGATCCCTATAAAATAGAAAAAATTTCATTTCACACTAAGTCAGTCATTTATTTTATTACTTCCCTTGTGGTAAGTCATATGTTGGAAAGACAACTAGAGCAGTGAAAACATGAAATATCCAGTCACAGCACATTTTGCTGAATTCAATTACCCCATTTTCTCTCTAAAATATACTGGGATTGAGATTGAGCATACATAACTCGGATGATTTTTAGATCATGCTGTCTCTACATGTGGTTTGAGACATAGGGGTTCTTGTCATTTTGTTTGAAGTAATTTGATTTGCTGTAGTTCCTATCACGGTTTAAAGTTTTGATCCACCTCTTGATTGTTGTTTTTCTCACACTAATGGTGGAACATGATTATCTAACCACCATCAGATGTGTTGTTAGTGTGTGGTCGCTATAACTTCTGAATAAAAGAGAATTCCACATGGAGCCAAAATCTTTGGCACTTTTTTTCTTCTTTCAGCATTTCCTGCTCAATCAGGTGTGTTTTTATGATTGCTTTGGGCTCTTAATTTCAAATAGTTCTGCCATTTTTAACAGCCAATCATCATTGAGGGTCTTCATAACTCCTCACAAGGATTCTGCAAAAGCCCAGCTACATATCCACATCAAATATTTGTACAATTCAAACTATGATCAACCTGGACAGCAAATCAGGACATCAGGTCAAAAAATCAAAGCCACGACCCGGGAGAGCAGCCCTTTAGTGCCCAGGCCCTCCCACCCAGGCTCCTGCAAGACGGAAACAGAGCAGCACAGGAAGCCAGATGGGTGCGCCATGACAATGGGGAAGACAAGGGAATATCCAATAGTGATGACCTTTGACTGTAAGTGGTTGTAGCTGGTTGATTGAAGTCCACTGGAGGTGCTCTCTGAAGTTGTATTCAGACTGAACACAACGTGGATTTTAAAAGCGGCATGATTTAATCAAAACGTAAAGAATTTCATGGTGATTATAGCAGCGTCTCAACAAAACCTCACACTCTCCACACATGATCGTTGGATACGTTGTTAGCTAGTTACAGCTAATGTCTGCATAGCCTAGCCAGTCATCAAATTTTCACAAGTAATGCTTGGTAAAAAATGGCATCACACTGAGTCATAAATTAACTTGTAAAGCTGGCTTTTCTTTTGTACAACAAGAATTTAATTGAATTGTTAATATCCTCCCGCTGAGCCAAATAGTTAGCAAACAAAGGTTACTCTTGAGTACCTCGACAGTGTTTTGAGAGCCTTTTATTTGGTGAAAATATCAGCGTTGTGAATTTAAGTTCTTTTTTCTAAGAATATGCTGTACAGAATAGACGGACATAGTAAAATACAATATGGATAACTACCCTAACCCTTTCAGGACAACAAAATGATCTATTGATTGTGAACATATATGAAGAATATGGATCTGGGATGATTGTCATGTAACGTCCAGGTGCCACCAAACAGACTTGAGCCACATGACCACCTCTCCACCATGGAGACCTGGAAACACAGTAGAAGACACACAAAAAAGGCAAAGTTCAAACACACTATTCACATAGACTCTACAATTACACATTTATTTCTAGAGTTTTGTGGTTGTCAGCTCTTCCCTTGAAGGGCTAAGACTCACAATTTCAGGTGTTTCATCAGACAAACAAACTGAAGAGGTGAAATAAACTGTCTACAAAACCTCTTCATAATTTCATAAAAGAGGAAACGATGTAGATTGTAGTTTGGACCAAGGATTTAATTCGCAGAGTGGTCATAGACGTTAAGTGACGCACAATAACTCTTCGGGTAACAAAGGAAATGGAATTGCAATGTTTTACCACAGTTAGTCATATGATCAGTCTGGGGTCATATTTGTTTTATTACTATGAGTGTCGAACCTCAGGAGCAAAAGCATTTCTCTGTATTGGGCTTTTAGAGCCCATCACTAATGTTGATTTAGTGTCAAGCTGTTGATTGCTGGTATGTCCATTAAAATTAGACTTGACGTTGCAACATAAAGGCAGATTTTGCAAGGCAGACCTCCAGGACTGCTTGTCTGTGTCCACTTTTCCTCCAATAGGAAAACATTCTAGAGGAAACAACACTCCTTACAGAGTCGCCCCCGTGGTCACACACACACAGACTTATACATACATACATAAACCCAGTGGGTGGCCAATGCTGTGTTTAACTCCAGATGTTCACACTGCTCAGAGGCAACTTCACTTCTGAGAAAATTTCACCTGCCAATCATCTCAGTAAAAAGCACCTAATTTCCTCCATTTCCTCTTTTCTTATCCCCTGATGTGTGTGTGTGTGTGTGTGTGTGTGTGTGTGTGTGTGTGTGTGTGTGTGTGTGTGTGTGTGTGCATCAGTAGGGGCTTACCCTATGCTGTGTACACAGACCTCTTATTGTCACCCAATTAAATGTCTCCATGTGGTTTTCTCTCAACTGCTGCCAGTGTCAATATTGAATGTAGAGTAGCTTAAAAATCCTTTAGAATTTTCCTTTTTTTCCATTCCAATCTAATATTTGGCAATGCTTCTGTTTTTCTTTTGCCTTCCAATGTCAAAGACCTCTGCCAGCACTAACACTGTGACATGGTAATAGAGAGGAAAACACATTAGAGGATTACTTTTTAAAACTTTGTTCAAGTTTTGTTTGACACTATAAAGGCTTGTGGGTGTGATAGTTTCAGTTTCTGATTTAGGGATGGCATAAGATATTAAACACTGACTAGTTCTTGCATCAGTACAGTATGTCAAAATGAACATTTCCAAATACGGAAAAGCGAATCAGTGGCAGGAATGCGTAAAATCCTAAACGAAATGTCACTGTAAATCTTTTACTGTACAGCTTTGTAAGCTTTATTTGTAAATGTAGTTGTATCCCTGACTTTAAATGTGTTCATGTCTGCAGCTTTGAAATAACCTTCAACCAAACTGAATAACCTTGTTTTAATTTAGCAGAACAATACGTAACTTATCTCACCATTCATACGCATTTGAAGAAGGGCTCAGCATACATAAATTTATTGCAGAACATACCTATTTTGGGCAATACTGTGAGTTGGCTTCCCCGAAGACCATATTAGGACTCATTTCTTGAAATACTGGGAGTTTAAATACATGGTATTACTCAATCCCTCAAAGCCATTTTGTGGAATGTCTGGTGTTGAATGAAGCACTTGCTCTGGGTACGACCTGGTCCTCTAAAGCACAGTTAATCCTCAGAATGTCTGAGAGCTGGTTGAAATATATGTTTGACAAGGCACAACAAAAATTTGTGTGACTGTAGGCTTGAGAACTGTCAGATGTTCATTAATTACATAAGATGACTTAACATGGGAAAGATTGTCTCTGGGCCCCTATTGACCCTTTGCTGTGGGAAATTTTGAGCCTACAAGACTAGCAATAATGTAGGACCCACCTTAAGGTCCATATAATATTATTATTATTATTATTATTATTATTATTATTATTATTATGTTGCACTCTTAGTGAATATCCATTAAGAAACTTAATGAATAAATTTGGCACAGAAAACATAATATAAAACTGTGTCTGTTATCCCAAGAGCAATATTAAGAATGTGAAGCCACAGTAAAAGAAAAATCTGGGGATGACCAAAATCAGTAGGATATATTTTGAAGGAGACCTAAATATCTATACCAAATTTAATGAAAATCCATGCAGTTGTTGTCAAGCTATTTAAGTCTGAACCAAAAATATATGTGTGGCACTACAGGAAAAGTCAAAGGATGAGCAGCATCAGTAGGATTCATCCTCAGGGGAACATAAATATTTAGACAACATTTCATGGCAATCCATTTAGTATTTATTAAGCTATTTCAGTCTGGACCAAAGTACAGGACGGACTCATTAACAGTCACAACTAGAGTTGTCACGATACCAAAATGAGTAACCACGATACTATACCAGACAAAGTATCACGGTTCTGGGTATTATCGCAATCCTGCAGCCTTTTTTTATCATTATTTTTATGAACTGCAATGTATTTGTACAAGTTATAAATACTTATTAATTACTTATAATGTTGTTTGGTGCATGATAAACATAATACTGGTGAAGTAAGAATTAGACTGAAACAAGTTTGAAACAACGAGTTTGGTTCTTTGAGCAAAATTAGTGGTGCCACTGACGACGACGACGCGGCAGACTCGCCACTCGCGAGACAGAACTTTAGCTTGTTGTTTGTTTTGAAGCAAATTTCTATCGAAGCGGAGCTGTCTTCATGGAGTTCGTTCTTGCCGGCAGAAACACACGAACAGCCAATCAGCTAACAGACGGGCGGACCCAGCGTGCAGAAACAGCCTATCATATCCCCGGACGTCACCAGTAACAGGCAAACAGCCAATCATTCAGCAGCTGTGTAGTTCGGTTGCAGTAGTTGCCATGTTGGTTTGTTTACAAGGGAGTAGCATGCAGCAAGAAGCCGGGAGGAGAGTAGAGGCGGAAACTGGCACCGGTAGTATAGTAATCCACGGTAGTACCGTCATGTAGAATTTCTAGTATAGTAGGAACCGTTACGATTTGGCACCACGGGGTACCGTGGGTACCGTGGGTATCGTGCAACTCTAGTCACAATAACATTGCCATCTGTAGGCATTCTGCTAAAATGGATAAAAACCATGGTGTCAAACATTTTAGCAAAGAGACCCAAAGTACCTAAAGAATTATAATTCTTGTGTTGTTGTTCCTTAACCTTAACTAAGTTGGTTTGTGTCTAACTAAGATTTTAAAAAGCAGCTTTATCTTTGACCTTGACTTGTAAAAGTTTTGGACAACACTAAAAAATGATGTAATTTTCTAAAAGGTGACATATCAGAAAAGATATGTCTATGTACTGTACATGTCAGAGTTTTGTATTAATGCTGCATTTTGTTACATTTGTAGGACTTAAAGTTAAAGTTCAAAATGGGGGCTGATAACAACAACAACAACAAAAAATGTCTTACTTAAGCCAAGACGTGTTTTTAGTCTGGAAATAACCACAAACATCTTATCACCTCAATCTCCAGCCCACAGGTATGCCAAATTCCAAGTAAATTGCTTCAGAAATATTTGAGATATCTTGAGAACAAACCGATGTATGGGTGAAAACAAGTTCAGCAAGTCCTCTTTACGCCTATGTCTGTCAAGTCAGTGTTCAGTGCTGAAAGAATCCTATTTCCTGATATAATCCACTGTTTTTTCTTGGTTGTCAATTATGCAACAGGGATTTAAGTTCTTAACACCCAAGCCAAGCGGTTATGCTGCCTGTAGGCATATTTGTGGTGAGGGGTTATATCTGGTAGAGTTATTAGAGATATTATTCATTTAGGGGTGGAAAACCATTAAGGAAGCTAGGCCAGGCCTTGTATTTTAGATTTAGCCCTCAAATAATCCCTATGTCATTGTAATACTATCAATCAAAATATGTAACAGAAAGGTTTGGGTGGTTCTCACTGGTTACAGGAGATATTCTTTCAGCAACACCTCTCTTTGCAAATACGTAATCATCCTGGCTGTTCTTACAATCACCTTTGCCATGTTCCCCTACTAATTCTGTCTGGACCTGTACGTTTGTCGGGACATCACGGATTAGACAAGTTAGTCATGTCTGCATTTTTAGCTCTGGCCCAATGTTAATTTAGCACGCATAAACACTAAAATCTGGTAAACTGAACTCTAAGCAGCTACTACACCCTCAGAAAACACTGAGCCATGTGGATATTTTAATTCATGAACAAGGCAAAATGAATAATTCCATCTAAACTATCTGAGTGTTGTCTTTCAGTAAACACAGAGCGTGTTACTGTTTCATAGTCCTACTTAGAGAACACCAGTCTGTCCGAGGGTTAGGTTCCTTTCATTCACTGAAATTTGCCCTTTACAATCAAGCACCTGAAACACTTTAAATGTAAGCACTTATTCAGTCAGCACATTGAAGGCACTGCTGATCTGCTCTCCTCTGCAGCCTGACAAGTGGTAAGCTCGTCTTAGAATAGGAGATTACTACTTGAAATCCCAGCTCTGCATGTATGTACATCTCCTTAAGTCAGCTTTACCCCTCTGTAAAACCCCTGTGTCATTAGAGACGCCACAATGTGCCGCTCCCTCCTATCACTTCCTCTCACCTGCCTCAAATTAATAACAAATAAAACACCCCTTTAGGGGCTACATTAACAGGCTTCAAAAAGGGTGCATGTCTGATCATACCTCTAGGTGGGAGAAAACAATAGGTGGAGACCATCTCTTGCCTGATGGTGATGGGGTTACTGTGGGGGCAGGGATGGGTGATGGATCATCATAGGGGGTCTAGTTAATGTTGTCACATTATGGACAAGCTTTAGTAAGAGATAATTAGCATTGGATGACCTCATGACTGGCAGGGTGTTCCAACTTGGCTAACATCACTGCCAAGCTGTGTGCCTATTACTTCCTTTGAAGTCTTTTGGCAACAAAATGTGCTTAATAAAAGCTTCAAAAGGCTGTGAAGGAATTTTCTACTCTAGCATACCACCTATGGGGTTTTCGCAGGGTCAAGCACATGTCCTGAGGTCACTGTAGGGAGAGTGTTAAATTTTTGATTGTTTTGGGGACACCAGACACAATACTATGGTAACTGACGTCAGAGGATAGGGCCGTCTCTCTCCCTAGACACATACAGATAGGTACATAAAGGTATACAAAGGTATACATCTGCTCAAGTTCAGCATACACGCTTAGAGACAGGATAGTCCTAGCATTTTATGAGACCTCTTTAAATATGGAGCTACTTAACTCTTGTGGTATCCAAAAGAAAAGTTGTTGTTAGATGTTGAGAAAAAAGTCATTCACTTCAGAAGTTACAAGAAACGTTTCAGCACTTCCTATCAGAAGAGTGTCCATATTGGATGATTCTGCAAAACTCTGGATTACATTCAATGACATCTTTTTATATCCAGTGCCAATGTTTTTAAAATTCTCAGTTTGTATAATATCAAGTATTGAAAGTTTCATGAAAGATTGTGGTTATGGCAAATAAGCTATGGTTATGGTGCCAGTACACTTAATCAGAACTGCTTGCTGCATGATCAAATAGCTTCAGTATCCCCCTCCCCCCATACCTTTCTAATATTCAGAATCAGGTGGAGTGGGGGGGTGGGAATGTCTGACCATTTCTGTAACGTATCTGAAATCAATGATCCAACCTCCATGCTTACTTCACGGTTATTAGATGTGACTTATTGTGCGCCACACTTATCCACTCCAATCTCGATATCTTTGCTTTCCACCTCACTATGTATACGGCACACTACTTTTTGCATTGGCACTGAACATTGGCATTGCATGTAAGTCATCCAATATGAACCTGTTTCCTAGGAATTACTACACTATGCAGTACAGATTAACTACTGTCGCTGTTTAACTGCATCATAGAAATATATCATAGTACTGTATGATGAAAACATACATGCTTATGTGTGGCAAGATGTTCAACAGTAACGACCAAAAGAAGACCATCACACGCCCATTCAGTGCTCCCAGCATGTTTTAATCAGTAAATTATGGAAAACCAGTGCTTCAGAATGACTGAAACCATCTTGAGCTTGAATTTGGTTCACATGCTGTTGCTGAAAATATGTTTGTCTGCTTTGAGTTTACAAAGTTCAGTGTCATACTAACCAAAGGCGCGGACCAGACACTTAGAACTCAATAAAAGTTTCATAAGAGCTGTATATAGACTGTGCAGTAGCTGTATGTTATGGCACAGCCATTTACAGCCCAGCTGAGAGATGCAACTCTCCTGCAAATTACAGATGCTGTTGTGGGTTGCTAGGTATTATAAGGTTTGTGACCAAATCCTGTTTTTCCATGTGGGAAAAATCTGGCCCAGGAAGGTAAAGTAACTACCATCTACAGTATGTGCCCTGCAGTAAGGCACTTAAAGGGAAAATCCACCTTCTGATGAACAGTGTGTTATTAACTCACTCAACATTGAGGGCTTCTTTGTCACTTCCTCTATTACTTTCAAAATCCATCAATACATTTTCTGAATTATTTAATGTTATCTGCTCTGTTATTGATTTATTTTCCATTAGCATTACCCCTAAATTAAAGTACGTATAGTAGCCTGTCAGTGAATGAAGCTTTGGTGGATCAGCAGTATGGTTAGCGGCAATGCTAGCTCAGTTGCACCTGCCAGCAAACATTTATCAGTATGTAAAATGTATGTATCTGCTTCAACTACTTCTGCTTCAGTTACTGACATAATACATTTCCCAGAGTGCCCCAAGAGAACATACCTGAACCTGAACCTAGTTTTTATTGTGAGGAGTCACGTATTACTTTAGCAGCTTTATCAAGAAGCCTTTTCTGTTTAAATCTGTTTGTTTGACACCAAACTCTGACATCAACCTTTTAGTTGACTAAAATATGTTCTGCTACCAGATTTCTCTGGACAACTCTTAAAAACCATCTGGACATGACATCACATATTTGGCCAATGGTCCATGAGTAGAAGAACACTGCAAAAAAAAAAAAAAAGAACAAAAACAAGAGACACAAGAGACTCTGAAGTGCACAAATGGTTCATTACTAATCACCACATCACTCTTTTCTCTCTAACAAAGTTTCAATATGTTTAAAGGTGGATTTTTCCTTTAAAACCCCAAGATTTGTTGACAAAAATCAGACGCATGCCAAGCCAATCCTCACATAACAATAGTTTGACAAAAGACATGTGTGCAGTATGCTCTCTTTGATCCAGCGACAGTCCCCTGATCCTTTGAGGGTTTTATTCCACAAACACTGTACATTCATTTAAAAAAAAACTTTATTCCTGAAAATCAGTCCATTTCCAATCAACACAGTGGAATCTGCCGTTAAAACTCTTACTTATTGCTTTGACTCAAGATGCCTCATACCTCTTAGTAACCTGGGGCGTGCATTGCTGTCATGCTAACGATCATCTCTTATTTATCACGTATCTTCTGATTGGCTAAGTCTTCCTGTCTCATCACATACCATAATACACAACACACCTTTACTCTTAACACACACAGTGCCCTGCAGTGACCTTTAAAGGCATTTGATAATGAGTGATTCATAGCTCTCATATCACTTTGCCTCTGGTCTCTTTCTGTCTCACTGCACATTTGGGGATTTGCTTAATTTGACCTTTTACTTTCTTTCGTTTTTTTTCTCTGCCACTCTGTCTGAAGTGTCTTCGAACATTTCCGTCATTCTGTCTTTGTTGATCTCTTGCTATGCTCTCAGATGGTTGTACCATTTCGTTACAGATATGATGACTTTTTATGGAGGCTACAGGTTAGAAATCATGAAATTAGATTTGTTTCTCAGCTTTGCAAAATGTCATATTAATTGTCCTTTTACAGTTTATTTTTCTTCGCTTATGGTGTTTCTGAAACCTCCTTTTTTGATACGGGATGTTGTTTTTCCATGTTTCAGGCTTGATTGGGACCCATTTCTATGAATTCACAGATTAAGGACTTTATGACTAGTTTGCTCTTGAATTTTACCTCGGTTCAGCCTTTTGGGTTTTCCAAACTCTAAATACTGCAGCTAAAATCAGATAAATAGAGTGCCATGACGATAACCATCACTGAACTTTCAGTTCATCCTGCATTTATCCTGCATTAGTGCTGCACACAGAGGAAGCCATTGTAAAAGTCCCTCTAGATGCTTCCTGCAGCCGTTCTGCATTAGTTCTGCAGATAATTAATATTCTTTTACATTATCAACTCTGTGTCCTTTGACTGCTGACCCCATTTGATAAAGATTTAGCTCCATCTGATATCTTTGTTCTCTCTCTGTGCTGTAACTGGCGAGATAACTGAAGTGTAAAACATCTGATCAGATAGCAGAATAAATGACTATTGACCAGGCCTCTCATTGACTATCACTGTTCCTCTCACTGGCTGAACTGTGGACTCCCTGAACACAAGACATTTAAAGCATTTAAAGGACGAAGCTTGTGATGATTTATAAATACCATAAAGATATCAAAAATAACCCTGTATTAGTCTGACTTCCCTAATGACTTTGGCACTTAGCCCCAAGACCATTTGTTCATACTGAAGTTCTTAAAAAATGTGTTCCTAAAACAGCCGATCAATATAGTTTTCAAGACCCAAACAGGAGTTATCATTGCATTTATCAGGGTCTATTTTCAGAAACTAAAATAAAATTCCATTCTCATAAAGCCAGTAACAAAGCCTTTTCTCAAAGTCATATGTGAGAGATTGAAGTTTCACACACAACAGCAGAGTGAGGGACTTCTGCAATGGCTGCTGGTGTACAACAACTCATGTTTAGCTAACAGCCTTGAAAAAATCAGCTTTTACTCCATGTAGTCCATCTTTGCCAGCAATGCATGCTAGAGATGTTAAAAATATATTTTGGAGGATTGTATTATTTCTTAAAGTAATATGATATGCTATTACCAATGTAAAGTCATTTTTTTCTATTTGAAATGGTTGTTAATGAAATGTTTCCAGATTTAAGAAATATAGCTTTATTAATTGGAAGAAACAAAAAAACAGCTCATGATAACAGTTGAGAGTAAAATGTGTTGAACAGAGTCAAGATGGTCAGAGGAAAACCAAACAGTTGGTCTTAAATCTCTGTCAGTCACTGCCAGCAGATTCCAAAAGAGGAATTTTTATTTTGTCGGAGTATTACAACATAACAGTACAGTGAATTGTGAATGTGTAAATATAGTACTATATGTTTGGTCACAAATCTGAAATTTGTTTTGGTCATTTAACTCTATGATATACTGTTTTATTTGTCTCATTAAGGAGTAATGCTAAGAATTAGGGCCCCATATTGCTCCACCGGACAGGACAGGTCCCTGTAACTCTGTTTCCTCAAAACATTTGCGGCAGCTGCTGTCTGTTACCATGTCCTACGTCTCTGCTCTGCAGCCACACTGGTCAAGGCACATGTAAAGTCTTACTGTGAAGCACCTTTGCAGCCCAGCTCTGTATTATACTCTCAAAATGAGTTCATAGCTTGTTTCATACCTTTTTTGTAGACATGTTTTTTCCTTTTGAAGAAGACTTCTTTCAATAAATAACACAAATATATTCATACGTCATATATAGATAGATAAACATGTATAAACTACATGCATTTCATATAATTTAAATAATTTATATGTACAGTTCCCTCTCACACACTCATTCCCTCCCTCCCCGACCCCTCTAAAATGAGTTCTTCCATAACAGCGGCGCTGCACCGGCTTGTGGACCTGCAGCACATTAATGTGAAATATCATTTAAATGGACCCAAGATTTCTTCTGTAGAAGTATCACTTTATAGCAGAATGTTGCTGTTCACCACCATGACACATAATCCTGTGGCAGGGAGCACTTTGAACAGGAAATAAAATCCTATACATGAAGTAGAATTCCAAACAGGTAGTCCCCAGCAGGGCTTGTATTGTTTTGTTTACGTCCTGTGACGTTTCCTTGACAGTGCGCAGACGCAGGAGGTGTCTATGCGTATCCACCTCCAGCCCACTGTATTGCGAACCTGTGTCAGCGCTCGAACGTACGTCTGCGTCGTCTTGCACTGCGAGTTCCAGTTCTTGTCATCAATGCCCCTGCAGCCACTTTTAAACGGCCTGGGGGTCCGACAGCGCGTCTCATAAAAGTACTGTTTGATGTCCTGCGTGGCACTAGTTTTAATTTTGGCCAGAACAACAACAGGGTCCCCCCTGGTGTCCACTGCTTGGGTTTTATCCGTCACCCACTGGCTCTCACTGTCGCACACAGAGTATTCCCCACGATAGCTCTTGTGCTCAGCGTAACGCTTCTTTCGTGTCTTGTTTCCCGCTGCCCCGCCGTCCAATCCACCGCTCACAAAATCGTCAGCGAGGTAAAGCGGCGGCGGCTGTAGCGGTAGCCGGTCGCTCAGCAGCACCCGAGGTGAGTTGTACCGCTTGTGCTGCCTGAGAAGGTCCGTATTCAACAGCATCACCTGTTGGTCGACCCCGCTGTCACTGCTCCCTCCGCTGCGGCCTCCCATCCCCCACTGCTCCGCATCGCCCTGCTCCTCTAAAGGAAAGTTTGCGCTGAGGAGAGGAGGCAGCGTGTCCCTGGGCTCAGTGTCCCGGCTTTTCCCCTGTTGGCTCTGGTTCACTCTGGTCTTTCCCCTTGTCAGGTCAGCCTGAAGCAGCTCGATGATAAGGGAATTTAAGGGGTCGGGACTTGGCTGCTGCTGCTGCTGTTGCCCCTGGCGACTGCTGTCCATGTTGGTTGCCTGGATACCATAGAGGTACACAAGGACCATCACATACAGCAGGATGGACATCACTAGATTCACCTGTAAGATCTGCAAAGACAGAAAGAGTAACTTTTAAGAGATATGCACTACTTCTGATCTTTTAGCGTCCAAAGTTAGAACTTAATTAACAATGAGCACAAACATTAGTCTCTGTGTACCAGAAGTTTTCAAACTGAGGTGTACCTCCCCAAAGGGACACGAGAGAGCTGAAGGGGCAAAAGTGAGAGGTGAGGAAAAGATACTGTGTGAGGTGAAAGGGGCAGGTGCATGCCAGTGTTCTAAAAACAATGAGAAGTTAATTACTGCAATTTGGCTGCTTATCCAATATGGCCGACATTTGGAGCTACAGCACTGTCTGCGACATATAGCTCACTGAGGAGAGGACATAGTGTGTCCATGAGCCCAATGTCCCGGCTTTTCCCCTAGGGTATCCCAGAGGACATTACAGTACTTGGGAGACAATTGTATTGAATGGTATTGAACCGAGTTTCTAGATTAAGACTTCTCAAAGATATCATTATTTCATCATCATTATGTCCCTCACAAACAAACGTCCATAAATACACTTAGAAATCATATTAAAAAGAAACCTCATGTGAACCTGCCTGAGGGAAATAGTTACATTCTGTGTGTGTGTGTGTGTGTGTGTGTGTTTGTCTGTGTGTGTGTGTGTGTGTGTGTGTGTTTTAGTATGAACACCGAGTTATGGGAGTGCTGCATGTATAACATACCGTGTGGCCCTATAACTCCAATTAATCTGAGAGTAATACACGGAAACACTTCGTAGAAGCATTTGAAATGTGCTGAATAAAAACCTGTCTCACACACAAAATAAACACACACTATGTTGTGTCACCATAGTACCTCAGTTATGGAAGAGAAAACACGAGCCTGTGTAAAATATTGCACAGTAAAATGTAGTTTATTGATGGAGAGGCAGCGCTAACACCCTGCTTCATATCGAACAGTTTCTACTGCTTAACTGTCGTAACCATAGCCTGTATAAAACATAGACGCAAAGACCTGTAGAGCTACATGTAATACCGACCCAAACCGTTTTTTTGTACCAGAATGTTTATGCTGTGAAGCCATTTTGATCTGTAGCCAGCCTCAAGTGGACATTCATGGAACTGCAGTTTTTGGCACTTGCACATTACTTATCTTGCATATCTTGCTATCTTTACAATTCCTTGCTGTGTACTTCCCAAATAAGTTCAAAGTGGAAGTGGCCCTACCTAAATCATCCACTCTTACAACAGTATGTTGAGTATCTGTAATGACTGATACTTGGGGGCAGTGAAAACAAACCACAGTCACTGATAATCACCTTTAAATCTGATATGGCTAACTAGTTAGCAACCTATTTACACATCCAGCAGACACAGCAACTTTAACATTCATTGAGAGTTATGTTTCTGGTCTGGTCAGCTCTGTTGTTGGTTTCCACCACCTCCTGAAGGAAATGTCTTGCTGTTTAGCTGCTAAATGCTCCACTATGTTCACCAGCTAGCAGCTACGTTACCAGCCTGTATGCTGTTTGATTGCTCAAAACAGCTGCCAATCTTTGCATGATGTCACCTGATGTTGTGGCTGGTTAACACCACCACTGTCTTTTAAAAAAAGTATGACAAACAAAATTAGCTATGAGCATACTTTTCGCCTGTGCCACACAGTTTAATTATAGTCTTCCCACAGATGCAGGTGGCGATGTGGAGTTTATGTTTAAGGGAAGTTGTTATTTATGTTGCAATCCAATGCACACGCGTATGTTTCTACATGTTCCTGTGACAGATAAATGCCTTTCAAAGAAGAGGAGAAAAAAAGTTGAGGGATAATGGACAAACAGACAGCTGCGAACAGAAAGAGGTGACTTGTTCCCGTCAGCGATGTTACAGCTGGATGGAGGGAGAGAGAAGGGCATCTGTTCAGCACCAATGTCACCTTACAATCAATGGCTCAGAAACACACACACACACACACACACACACACACACACACACCAGGCTTTGTTTTGCCAAAAGTCACAGCAGATCATTTTCTGACTGAAGTATCAATGAAATATTAGAAACTCTGCTCAAAGTCGTGTATTTATATCAGAGAAATTATTCTAACCATATTAACACATCTCCTCCCAGAGATGTGCCATATAATATCCATCATGATAGTACAGGTAATTAATTGATAATTGATATATTCCGACCTGAAATATTGTAATGACATCATACCATTAGACACAGCAATAAGACAATGTTAACAGCTCAACAGCCATTATGCGTTCTAAACCAAAAAAATTTTTTTTATTGTTTTGTCATATCATATAGTTTGCTCAGAGCAGGGGCGCCACCAGCAATTTTGGGCCCCATGACAAAAAAATCTAATTGGGCCCTTATACCTATTACCTATTTTTGGGCCCCTGTCAGTCATGGGCCCTTGGAATTGTCCTAACTTTTCCCCCCTATATGGCGCCCCTGGCTCAGAGATTTGGGTGTGCTTTGCTAATAGCGGGGAATGTGGCCTGGAGCCACAAGTCTCAAGCAGAGATGACAGAGGTTTGATAAGCTCACATCTTTCTAAATCTACACCCACAAATTGTTCACCTTTTCAAACTTCAAAGTCTTCAGCCCCAGCTGACTGACTCAAGAGACATCACTTGATTTATGACAGTTCCCTCTGGAGCCACAAAAAGTTTTAGAGTTATATATAACTCTTTTCACATGGGCAGTAGTACTTAGTCGTAGGGCTTTAATGTTAAGAGTTTAAAACTTTAAAATGGTTTATTTTTGCTGTTCATTCATTGGCAATGATAGTGGCAAAAGTATTAACACTACAGCGTGGTGAATGGACAGGAATTTTAATATTCTACGAGATACAAAGTGAAATACAATAAAAAATATAAATAAATAAAAAATACAGCATCTGCTTTTAAAAGCACATCTGGAAGCTGTAAACTTTATTCATATTTGGGCTGCCTTATGGTCGTACCTTTTGACTCTGCCCCTCAGTCTGAAATAACCCTAACAAAAGCAGATGTGATTAGAGCCTATTGAAGCCCACCCCCAACTCAAGCTGCATATCTATATACATTCTGCTCCGGCCTCCTTTCAACGCGATTCCTGGGTTCCACTTGAGGTAAGTCACCAATGTGGCAGGACTGCGTATGAAAATCAAAGTCGTGACACTTTGATGGTGACACTGACACAACCTTTGAGTTTTCACTCAACTTCTCTGCCTCCGCTAAACCCAAATATATAAATAAGGATGTCTTTGTAAATCGGCGCCTGAAAACTGCATCTAGTCAGACAAATTCATTTTCCCTCCTGCTGCCATAATCGCAGCCATAAAAGCTCTCAATGTAGTTTATGATGTTGACATCCTGGCTCATGGAGGCTAACGAAGCACAGTGGGTGAGCGATAACTTTCTCAGTGGGCAGGGTAATAATGAGACTGTGTGTGTGCACTACATGCTGTCCTGTGTTTCTATACTCATAGTAGGAGCAAACGTCTGCACAAGGACAGGAGAATGAGGAAACACCTCCCCGCTGAGGACACTTTGCCCGTTCTCACCTCCACAAGAAGTTATTTTAGGACAAGGACTTGAATTTAGGGTTGGGCTTATAATTAGGTGTTGGTTACACTACACAAGTTTTAAGGTTTAGGTAACAAATGTAGTTACTGAAAGTCAAAGTGTATGTGTGAGAGAGAAAGGAAAAAAAAAAAGAACAAGGCTGACAGATGTTAATGCTGAAAGGTAAAACATAATAAAATATATTGGTGTGCAGCCACAGGATATTATGAGTCCACCTGTTTCAAAGGCATCCAGGTGAATCTGTTTACAGACACACTCTGTGTTATATCCTGTTTGAATGTGTGACCACAGAGCTAATAATGAAAAACAAACTCCATCTGTTTGCTCGTTCCTCTGTCTTTCAGGCAGAGGTTGACTCGCTTCACACGGCATCTGAAAATGTCCGAATTTCTTTTTCTTTCCTTTACAGTAGATTCAGACGTGGAGGCTGGGCAGCATTAACATGGATGACAGTGAGACGCATTGCTGGGAAAGAAAGACAAACAGGTATCTGGGAGGACTTTGTTGAATCCGTATGCTTAAAATGAAGCGCTGTCTGAAACCTCCTCGCTCCTCTGCCTCCAACAAGTTCTATAACTTTCTGAAATCATCCATTTACCTTTATGCCCACTTTATGCAGTGACTGGCCAGGTGTGAGTGGGTGAGAGAGGATGCAGGATTTTAACTTTCTCAAGTTCTCTTTGAACCCATTTACACTTCATGTGTATGGGGCATGCTATTCAATGTTAAAAGAAAAGTGTAATTCTGAAGAATCTGAGAAGCATTCAATGGAAAAAGATGCATTCTAGTCACTTACTGGAAATAGCCTCTGATAACAGCAACTAAAGTTACCCTGAAAATACACTGAAATACTATCCACCTTGAGACAGGAAGAAAGGCGGTACCAGCAATTTAAGTACATACAATTAATGCTTAAGGTGTACTGCACTACTGTAGTGTTTTGTTCTTTATGAGTTCTCACTGGAAAAATAATGTAACTCATCCACACGCATTTATCACCACCACTTTCTGGACAGGAGTAGTACCGGCCGTGATTCTCATGTAGTCCTGGAAAAGCAATCATATCTGTGATCTGTCTACCAGTGGTGAATATACTGTACAGTTTGTGGCTGAATGTGAATGAAAGTGTATCAAATCCCATCTGGATTTCATCTGGATAAAAGATGCCGAAAGTGTAAACGTCATCCATCAAATTTCATGTGTATAACCAAGTGCAACGCCATGAATGAAGTTATTCCCATTTGTATGTTTCGACACATCTCCCACCTCCCTGCAGTGGCTTTTTGATTTGCCTTGCAGCAATGTTAGATTTACAAATGAAGTGTTCTTTTCGAACGACTCAAACTTGATTTGCAAGTGGAATACAATCCAAGATCCTGCTTCTGTATGGTGCATGTGCTGTTGCCGTAAGAGAGACTTCAGTCGAAGGTTTACTTGTTCAAACAACATTCAACCCATTAAAAAATACAGAACCAGACCAATGAAACAAACTTAAAAGGGCTGATATTTTCCTCACAGCTTCGAATTTGATTTTTTGGAAGAGATACAAACACTTTTGTCTTTAGACGTGTTTCAACAGATCTTTGTATAAACTACTTTTTTTCAAGCATATCCCAACTTTCATTTTCTGTGTAATTGATGACCCAGATGTCAGCTGAAACTGGTATCAGATGAGGTTACAACCTAGCTGACAACTTTGTTTCTCAAAAATAGCAAATTTTCTGGAAGTGCTAAAAACAACATTGCCTCTAGCTTGAGTTCTGAGCAAGTTCCTGATTTTTGGTGGATTCAAAGTGTTGCTGCAGCAATCTTAAAAACTTTTAAGTGTGTTGTTGTGAGTGTCTTGGTTACCTTGAGAAGTAAATGCACTGTGCATACTGTAATACTAAAGGAACAGGTTTGGGCAAGAAGAAACATCTGATGCCTCAGGGAACTGTCAGAGGATTCCTCACATTCATCTATAAGGCTATCAGAGATCCTGTGAAGTTGTGTTCAGGGGAGGATATTCATAACTGGTGCTCATTACCAGCCTGTTATTTTTAGGGTGAGGTTACTATCAGCATCCATTTCGTAAGCGGACAATTTTCTTTGAATTGACTTTTTTTGCTCTAAATGGGATTTGACCCGGCAGTAAGCATGTTTACAAGAAATTCACCGTGTGCCTCTGAGCGATGTGCTTCACACTTAAATGGATAATTGCCCAAGGAAAATATATTTTTCATGTGACATTCAGATGGTACTGTGGCCTGAAAATAGGCACAGAACTGGGTAAAACTGGAATGCAGTCTTCCCACAACACCACATCGCCCCATGTGACTCCCAAATTTAATTTAGAGTTTGAGTATTGGCATTATCTGTTCTTCAGTCATAAAATCTGTCTAAATGATAAATGCAAGTATAAATCAAGATCAATCTTTCTATTAAATCACAATGACACACACAATAACAAACAGGATCTTGTTTGTTGATGCAGGCAGACTACACCACAGTCACAGCTGGACTTTGAAGTATTTAAATCATCCTGTGACAGTCTTAAAACATGAAGACAAAAAATGTCTGTCTGTATCAAAGCTGATATTCTGCACCCAACAGAGCACACCTAGCAGCGTGGCAATGTCAGTCGGTCAGTCCACCACTATGGTCCCCACTGAAATATCTCAAAAACCACCAGATGTGTTACCATGAACATTGGTACACATACCCTTTGGTGCTCAGACAATGATGCCTACTGACTTTATTGATGCCCACAAGGTTTCTCTGTGGCAGCCGCATCTCAAATGTCTCAGCTTCCTTAAACAGGGACCGTTTCAAAACAGTTCCTGCTCACAGCGTTACCATAGAGACGTATTGTAAACAGACATACTGTGCATGACACTCTGCCATCTCATCCTCTGAGTCACTATCCAGAGTTCACATCCATAGATGGGCGTTTGAACGTAAATTAACTGGTAAATTCTAAGATTAGTCTTAATCTTCAGCATACACACCGTATCACTGCGGTCACTGCAGCAGTCCACCGTACACTAACTCAGACACCTTCAGTTGAGGAGTGAACTTGCCCTCACAGTTGGAGCCGCTGACCTTCATCCTCAGAACTACATCATCAACAGAAAGCATTTTTTTGTTTTCACTCATGTTATGACAGCACATTAGCCATCATATGACTAAGGATAAAGTTTTTTATCCACCTTGATTGACTGTCACTGGCACGCAAGCCAGACAGCTGAGGGCAGGTAGGGGCCTGACGGGGAGACGGAGTCTCAGTGCCAACATCTTAACATCGTTTCCTTTTATTGAAATGTCAGAACGATTTGGATAATCTTTCCCCTCAGGCGGTGACGAGGGACAGAGAAGAAAAGTTGTCGGTCGCTGGGATAAAAAGGAGGGAAGTTGTGAAGGAAGGGACGAAAGGAGGAGAACAAAACGTAATGAAGCATAATGTGTTTCATCATTAGCGGATTAACGTGTGTGTATTTTGCCACTACAAATAACGTGAATTCAAAAGTTCTTTCTAATGTTCAGAAGTGTGTTTTTGTTCCCTGCGTTTTGATTCACCTGTAATCAGACCACGCGTGACAGCGACTTATAACACTGCACATTTCTGACCCTGCAACATCCAAAGATGCACATTTGAAACTAGCGTGAGTGCTATACATCTCAAAGGCTCAAACCGCTGTACAAAACTGTAATGAATAAACAGTGACATTTTGGCACTTTTTCCACATGTGTGGAACATTTCTTGTCAGTGTGCATACATGGAGCAAGCCGGACGATTTTTAGCCTTTACAAATAATTGAAACTTGTACAATATAATAACAATAAATAGAATACAAGTCAGTTCTTTATGTCAACTTTTTTCTTCAGCTTTTATCCAGCTGGTGAGGGAAGAATGCAATGACCTGCTGCACATGCAAAGAAAAAAAAATTGCTTGTGATGGCGCCCGACCCACCATCACAAGACCTTGTTATATTTAACAGATACGTCGGAAACTTGTCAGGACAAATCAAAATGATTACAGATGGCACCATGAAAGCAAGGCCTCGTGATAAAGTTTTATTTTAAGAGAACTCGTTTTTTGCAGATGAGTTTGCAGTGTTTCTCTCCCTCTCTTTGCTCTCTTCATATCTTCAGATCAGGAGGCTCAAGACCCATTAGGTCAGTGTCCAGCCCGCCTCCCCCCTCCCTCTGACATTATCCCTTTCTCATCCTCTCATCATCTCACACTCTGATCTGCTCATATTCATCCTCACTTCTCTCCTTTCTCTATCCGCTTCTCTAAAGCCCTTCTCACACGATTCATTAAAAACTCTCAACTCTCAAAATTCTCAGAATCAATACAATAACATTTTTTTTTGTCTTTTCCAAACTATTGAAGCAATTTTTCACTTTTCTAACTAAAGATGGTCTAGCATTAAAAAGCACAATCTCCACTTTTAGTCATCAAATATCCACAGTCCAGTGTAAACTGAGCGTAAAGAGGTACATGTGTGCATTTCTTTTTTTACTTTCTAAGCCCCTTCCTCCGCCCGTCTTTTTGCCCGTTTCTCTCGCCATTTCCAAAATACCCGTGCTAATCATTTCCTAGAAAATAGAGCCGGTGTAAATCGCCAGGATCCTCGTCTCACCTGTTCTTCACGCTCACTGGAGGTGTTAATCTGGAACACGCTTGTGTTGAAGTCGAGTGCTGTCGTGCACAGGGACGCACATAAATTCACAGCAGGTGGGCCTTGATGTGAAAGAGCAGATCTGTAAGATGGAAGAGGTGCCCTGCGGTTACATTTCAAACACAAATGTGTCTCTTGCATGCAGTCTGTGGGAGCCTGCAGGTAGGAGCTGCAGACTCATGCCCCTTTGAGCTTTTAACTCCTGAGGGATTGATGCAGATAATCAGCCTCAGTGCGGAGGCGTCTTAGCAGGAGCACAGACGGGTTTCCTCGGCAGTGACGTGACTGTGATGTGATGGATGGCTGATAGGCTGTCTCATAAATATGAGGTTTTGTGTTTTTTATGACGCCATGCACACGGATGATATGCATGCAAAATTATGAAATATGAGCAAGGGTGCACATTATTTTGGAGGTGTGGGAAAAACAGTATCCAGTTCACACCACCTTCATATGTGTCCATTAAAAACAGCTATACCTTCTCTTTCCTTATTTTATGGCCCCGTCATTGATATGTTGTCTCTGCTCTAATCCTTCACTGCAGATGAGAATAAAATGCTAAATATGACATTTAAAAGTAAAGATAAGGTTGCATGCTGCCTCGTCTTGTTTATAACTTTGAATGTGCTGCTGCGGTAGTAGCGCGTGTACTACATTTCTATACATCAGAAGCACACAGCAACTATCTCCTACACAAAGAGAGATTGACAGAGAGAGAGACAGAGAGTGTGTGTTAAGCAAACGTCAGTGGAGCCTGTGGCAATATAAGTTGGATCATGTCAGGGTTTGTTCTGTTTTTGTGTGCATCGGAACTTTTGAGTGATGTGGCCCACCTCGTGGAATGTAAACCTAACGCACTTGACAGGGCGACGTCAGACACACTGCTTTTGGTAGCAGAGGGGAAACACGCAGAGGAAAACAATGTGTTTGACTTTTGTGTTTCTATGAGCAGGTGCACCTCACCTCTAAATTGAAGTCAGCTGTTTTTTGGCAGCAGGTTCTGTACACCTCTAAAACAACAACCCTCCTGCCCGTGTGTGCACATTTCTGTGGTTGTTTATGCATGTGTGGCGGATCATGACGGAAACAGATAGAGAAGTAAAGGCTAATTCAAACAAACATGAAGCAACAGCAACCGCCTCATCACTTCAAGATAAAAGAGACATCTGCCTTCCATGTAATTAGAGTTTTACATGTTAATGCCAAGAACAACATGGCCCACTCGAGGGCTCCAACGTCTACTCTAGTAAGGTGGTGTGATGAATCCACCTCATCTCTTCTACATACACATGAATGACAGCTAGTTTTAGTCGTGAAGAAATCATTTTCTCAATTAACCATTTACAGGATGGAAGATAGTTAGTGATACCTGATGTGCAGATGTAATATAACTTCATAAGGGCATGGTGGTGATAACATGCCACTAACTGGCTCAGATCATTGAACACATGTCCCTCTGCTCCACCTTGGTGAACTCTGGATTGCAAAGGGCATGAAGAGGAAAAGTGTAGTTTACCGGCTGTAGAGGAGCATGCATGGCATCAGCAGCCCATCTGTCTGATTAGCATGAGGTAATGATACAACCGGTCTGGTTGATGTCTGGCAGGGAGTTTAAATATGTCAAGACGGTGAATAGGATGATAAGAAGAGGAAAGGAAAGAAGGAAACATTCCAGCTGCGTTTAACCTTTTTTTTTGTTTGTAGTTTTTGTTGTTTTCAGCATACAAACTCCACCATCATCAATCTCATTTGAGCTTTACAGTGTAAAGCACTCACACAGTTAGAGACTATAACTTAGAGGAACATTTAGCTCAGGAGTACACAAACTTTTTTTGTTTTCTAAAGTTGCATATATAAATTTAACATGAGGTCAGAGGTCTAGAACAATGCTGTTCAAATGTAACGACACGTGAAGGTTAACAAAAACTTCAGCCACAACATTGAAAAGATGCTTTTGCCTTACAGGGTTAGGTACAGGGTTACAGGGTTGTACACTCTTTATCTCATATCGTAAATTCTCCAGCAGTGATCTTTATTTACCTCACTGGCAGACAGAACCAGAGATCCATCTCCACATGTCATGTCAGGCATTCCACTGAAAGTCTTCCTCCAGAATTTTCATATTAAAAACCTTCAATCTTTGAAACATTTTTGTTGACAGTACCCTCCAAGAAAGAAGGCAAAGTGCACATTTAGTATCACGACTTTATCCAGTTCTCTGTGAGCTTCACATGAAGGTCTGTGTGTGCAAGACTGCTGATTGTCTATGCATTTGACAATATATTACTGTAATATAGGAGGAAGAAAAGGTGGCAAGCACCTCAAGATGCACCAAACTACTGATATTACTGTAGGTAGTAAGAAGGGGAGAAATGTAAAATTCTAAATGACAAGGAGGCAAAAAGAGGCTAAGGGCGAAACAAATGTGGGAGAAGATTAAGTTATTTTAAGAAGTTAGGATGAAAACAGTGACCAGCAAATCACTGTCTAACCTCTGAAGTGATTGTAACTGGGACGCCAGCCTGGTAATCTACTGGCAACAATTAATAAGGCTGCTCAATCGCTATTAAAGGAAAGGAAAGGAAAGGAAAGGAAAGGAAAGGAAAGGAAAGGAATGTTGCACATTTTTTCATCAATAGCTGCACCTTGTGAATGTAAAAGAAGAGTAGTAATGTGATTATTTACTGCACTTTACCTTCCATTAGCAGCTTTACTTTGAACAACAAATGGTTGTTGGGTCCTCACTTGAAAAAGAACACATAAGGTCTCTGTTGTACTGACCCTGGGTCAGAAAGTGATTAAACTTCTGTTTTTTCTACCAGGCTAAAAATGTCAGGACACCTGCTCTAAACTAATTAGAGATTCACCGTTGCATGTGGCACAGGAGGAGAGCAGTACAGACGTGCCCAACCACCGGCGTCCGAACGTCTTTTAGTTGAGTCATCGTAAACTCACAGTAGACAAGAGCAGACCAGTGGACTGTAAATTTGAATGCTGCAGCTAACCACGCCGAGCAGCAGTGAAAACAAACACTGAATGCTATTTAAAGTTACCATTTACACAACGCTGAAGTTGCATTTTGCTCGCTCGTCATACTTTAACACAGCAGACCTTACCAGCTTGTTTTTTTTTACTGAATGTTTTTAGGTGGACACTGTCTGCTGTAAGTCTTCAGCTGTTCCACTGACTCAGTTACACAACAGACGCTTTCAGCAAAGCAATCTGATTAGTCAAACAGGTTCCCACTGTGCTCTAATTGAAGCACAGCTATATGCGTTTAATGGTAGCTCTGCCAACTCCTGTGGTAACCATTAGCAAACTTTCAAGTCCTGTGGGTGTTTCATTCTCATACATGCTGTTCTGGGACAGACCATACATAACCCTACATCTGTTTCTGTATCATATATTACACCTTACATCTGTTGCTCATTATACTTTTGCTTGCAACAAACATAGGAACGTAATCGGGATAACAACAACAACAACACAACACTTAACTGTGTGAGCATAAAATATGTCAAGAACTTAAGAACTGAGCATACATTGAACAAGACTAAAAGGTTTTAACGTTCACTGTTCAGGTCTGCGAGAAATAAGTAATGGATGCTAAAAACATATCACAGTCACAACCGTCATGTCAAGGGCTGTAGAGGTGGCGTACTTAACAGTTACGCAAGCTGGTGTGTTACATGTGTGATTCAAACAGAGCTGATGAAATCAAAAGTCAATAAAAGTGTCCCGGCACGGTTAGCATAGCAAAAATAAAAAATTTATGCGGAGAGCCTGCACAAAAAAATCCAACAGCAGAGTGATTGGATTCACACTCAGTCCTGTCTGCCTCACCTTTTTTCTCCTGCACAAATCTGCCTCCTCACAAACAATATAAATTATCAGCTTTAAATTAAAAAAGAATTTAGGCAACAAACCAAGCATCGTGTTTTAATTGTAAGTTTAAGGATAGGTCACAGAATAAAGCCAATTTTTAAAAACGCCACACGTCACCTCTCTAAATCTAGATTCTGGCCCCCCTGACATCCGTCAATGCCCAAGGTTCCCTGAACACACACTGGGCTGAAACACACAACTGTTGTCCAGTCCAGAACCACCAACAGTGTCATGCAGGGTTAGACTGGCACAGAAATTCAATTTGGCGATAAGGATAAACCGATGGTATAAAAAGTATTAGTCTTTCACACTAGCACTGCATCAAATAATATAAGTATATAATCTACAGGCTGCATTCGTAATCAATGTCAGGAAACATTATCAATTTTATGCTAAAGATAATCCTGTGATTATCAGTCAGAACTCTTTTTTTCTGAACATGAACCTGCTGGCTCGGGAAACCACAACAGTACTAGTTTGAGACTGTGGTGATGGATGGCGTAGTTACTGTGGAGACCCCAGTGATGATGCAGTCAGGGTGCTTAGTGATGGGGCTTAGAGAGCAGCGTGCCAAATCCTCCAGAGGGATTTTCACCCAGCAATGTCTGAGCTTTAATACTGTCCAATTGACTCCAGATGTTACGAGAGAAAAAGAGGGAAAATGAGAGATCCAGTCTGCAGCTCAGTTCCCGGCCAAGTATTTGTTCTGTAAATAACAATTCATCAACACAGAAAAACTGAACTGAAATATCAAAACTTGACTTGAGCTGTTGGAGGTGTCAACATAAACAGAAATAATGTAGTTAGGATGGAAGTCGCATGATTTATACGTATGGATATGCTTGGAATCAGTGGTATGATGAATAGCTGCATTTAGTCACAAAACTATTTACAAGTGGCTTCTGTGGTGCTGAACTTCAAAATGGAGGAAGGCCAAAGTGTTTTTATGGGGTAGGCTGAGGCTTGGCCCTCGACAATTAACTTGTTCAATTAACTCTTTACCATCAGGCCTATTTCTGGAGGAGGAGTCAGAAAAATCAGGAAAATCCAGAGAGGTTCTCTGATCAAGGAATTTCTTATTAATTATCCTGGAATTTACAAATGCTGGATCCCACACAAGGGAAATTTACAAGTCAATGATTACCAAACAGTTTTAAAAATGACAACACACTAAGCACACAGTTCTCATGTTTGTCATCTGGCTCTAGGCAAGAAAGCAAAATGTGTATTTACCAAAATATCACACTGTTAATTCTACAGGTTTTATTTCACTCATCTTCCTGTGGGCAGAAAACTAACCACATTTGAGCTAATAGAGTACATTTGAAACCCTACTTTGTTATTTAGGCTGTTAAGACGGGGCGGCTTATCCTCCTTGTCCTCCTCCGCCTCCCACCTTGCTCTCTTTTCACCTCCGGGGTGTTAAGGTAAGTGAAGGGAAGGGCAGAATTCCAATCATAACAGTGAATTATCCTCTGAATGTTTTGCTGTCAGGTGAGTCATCTGCAGTCACTGCAATTATCCCTTTAAAAAACTCATTTGTGCCTGAGTGTGGTTGCAAAAGCAAGCCTCTTTGGTGTGGTGTTTGTTGGCATGTGCGTTTCAGAGAGTGAAAGTGACGTTAGAGTGTATGAGGTGTGTGATAAAAGATGGCGTGGAGAGGTGTGAAGGTTAGTAAGCGCGTGTTGAGTTTTTTTTTTTTAGGGCACAGTTCTAACATGTACACACTTAGATGTACACACACCTTCACCTGACAGAGAAAAACAAACAAGGACACACACCTTGCAGTGAGTCTGACTGCATAAACCATTGAGAGAAAGAAGATTAAATATTCCTGTTAGCTATCTAAATACAGACTATTCCAAGTGCCCATATCTAATTACTCAAACTGAAAATCATTTATACTCTAAAGACAAGCAGTCAGAACCAAACAGATCGGTTTTGTGACTGTAACTAATGTTGAAAAGTTGACTCAAAAGTGGACCCTGTACAGGCATGGCTCATGATATGGAGTGGTGCAAGGGAAACTTGGTATGACTTTCTGTTATTTCCAAACTTTAGATGGAGCAATAGTAAAATTATAGTTCCTGCTTGTCCTGGTGGGCCAAACAGAGGCTGGGCAGTGAATTTTCTAGATGGTTACTGTCAGCAAGTCTATCCATCAGCTAAAACCAACACCGAAACATGACAGTCAAGCACACATTGTTCCCGTAAGCGCTCCAGACAAGAACACAGGTTGATTCTTTTTGCAAGATTGAGCTCTTTCATTTCATGTTTTCACTTATGACAGGTCTTAAATTAATGTGTCAGCCTGATGAACACGATGGTCTAACAATAACTCTTGTTCTGTATACTACAAGTATTGCTGCAGTTTTGACCTCAACAGACTTTTTTCCCTTCCCCGTGCACCTTGGAAGTAGGTATAACAACGTATGTCAGAAATCCTTACTCTGCTTCTACAGGTCTCAAAGTTACCCTGGTTAAACAGTGGTAGAACATAAAAGTAACATTTTAGAATAAGTAAAACAAAACAAATCAAAGCAGCTAGTGGTAATGATTTGCAACTGAGAAATTTGAACTTTAACACTTTAACTTTAACATCAGAACATGAACCTTGCTGGTCAGTGAAGGAAGGAAACCACAGAGGTAACTTAAAGGTACCCTGCAGAGTTTTTGCGATGCTTTTACCAGCAGGTCTCAGGTTTTGTTGTTGTTTGGAAGCACATGCGCAAAGCAGAACACATTCCTACTGATGTTTTCACGCTATCCACCTGATCTACAACGTGCCAAGAAATGAGGCAATGCGTACATTGTATGCGTACACTTTACCTGTTTGTGTTGAGAATCTTAATGCACATAGGCACAAATGAATGTTGATGAACAGTTCAGTCTGCTCTGAGGAATGTCGAATCTTCCTCTGTAAGCCAAAAACTGTCATGCCTTATATATTTATCTAAAAGAAAATAAATTGGCTTCGGAAATGTTGTATGAAGACGGGAAGGGATGCAACACGTTTGCAGAGCCTCGAGGACACACACATTGTGTTTTGGTAAGTTACGCTGAATGTAATCAGAAAACTCCACAGGGCACCTTTAATGCTGTTTAGAAGACGTTGGAATTTGCTCTTATGAAACCATTTGGCTCGTCTGATGGAAAGAAAAGTAGAGACTACACACCTAAGAAATTAGTACAAGAGATGTAGTGATCTGCTTAACGTGTGTTTTAGGTTCACCATATACATACAAGAATAACATTGCATTTTCTTAATGTTGGGAGACTTATGAGAGACAAATGTTTCAAAATAACGGTCTAAGACGAAGCAGAGGCAGTAGCAGAGATATCCTGACCTGTAATCAGTCTAAGTATGTCTTTAAGGCAGGGAGCTCCAGCGTCCGTCTCGCCAAAGCTTCATTCAGCCCACAGAAAGGCCACTGATGAAAGAATTTGAATATTTATATATAAACAGTATTATGAACTGTGATGATCTGTGGCAAATAATGATGTATTAAGCCACTGCTCATGCAAATTGAACATTTAGTAGTGCTGCAGCTTCACATTAAAGTAGATTAAGTAGATTCATATTTCATAGAAATCAGGACTGCATTCTGAAATGACAGATTTTTACCATCACTCCTCAGTGAATTAGTGTGTCTGCTGACACAGATATAGGCTAATAAAAATAACCATTAGTGTCTTCCTGTGCACCACCTCTAAATCAGATAAATGTCTTAAAAAAAACACAGTGCTGATGCAGGAGTAGGTCACCGTGTACCGCTGAGAGGCCACAGTATGCACCGGAGCGTGTTTCTGTTGATCCGAGGCTTCACACTTCAAACACAGAGAAGATAATCGACTGAGTGAAACCAGCTGCTGAAGTGTTTGGGGTGGCAAAGCGAACTTGCCGACTCCTGACCCTCAGCGGTACAATGTTTGTCCCCACCGGGTCTAACGGATAAACGAGCGCAGCAGTGTTGACACTCTTCTGTTTAGTCCTTGTGTGAAAGAAAGAGGAAGAAAAAGAAGAAGAAAGCCTCTATCCATCTTATTCTTACACAACAGGCCAGACAGACACAACAGGACTGGCCGCAGTGTTAGATTTCTGTGGTTCTCTCAAAGGGTGAAGGAAAAGAATGCGTTATTACTTTGATGTGGTTTTTCATTATGGTCTACATTTGACAAGGTCCACTGACTGGGATTACAAACACTGAGCGGAGGCTTGTGCTCTTTCTACCAGTTGCCCTCGTTTTTTATCAATTTTCCGCATCATTTGTTTCCTCTCGAGCGCGCCGTGACACATTTGTTTGTTGAAAGCACTCTAGAGTTACATTTAAGTTCACTTCATATCACACCGACACTTAGATCCGCAGCTTCTCCACAGGCTCGACATGGAGCCTCAGGAGGACAGCAAACAAAGGCCAAACACAGTGTCGACAAACGAGAACTGTGTGATCTGAACTCTCTTTAAGAGATGTGGTAGATGGAGTGTCGGCACCGGCTGTGTGTGAGAGTGAGAGAGACGGAGAAGTAATAGGTTATAATAACCAACCCAAATCAGCCACAGAGATCAGGGAAGCTAATCCGGTGTCAAGTCTAATAGAATCACAGACACAGGAATAGACTGTGGAGCTCAACGGTGGCTTTGACCTTGCCTCGGTGTGTGTGTAATAGTGTGTGTGTGTGTGTGTATGATGGTTAGTATTTCCTCAATTAATGGTCCAGGGACCAGGGCTGGATTACAAAGTGGGCAACTGCCCCCAGAGCCTCAGAAGTCAGAGGGCCAAATATGCTGCAGGCTGTGTTTTTTTATTATATTTGCAGCATGTTGCAGAGAACAGTTCAGCACCTCAACTAGGAGATATTTCAGCTATGAATGTGAATGAACTATGAAAGACTTGTCCTCCTCATTGCCCAAACACCTTTGGTTTTGATTCCCATGAGTTGCTTGGACTTTGTTGTCCCTGCTTAAAGGACTAATTTGATTCTAAATTTCAAATTGGGTTCTGCTTCAATACCAGATCTTTTTCTTAAAAGTTTTATATTTCAGGATGAATGTGTTCTATCACTGTACATACTAGACGGACAGTTAAATGACTGAGGTGTTAATGGGGACCCAGCAGCTTATTTATTTTCCCCTCAAGGCCCTCGAGCAGATTTGGCCTCAGAGAACCCCATATTTCTGTTTCAAAGACATAGAAGGTAATTATATATTATATTTATACTGACACGTTAGCTATTTTCAAGTTTTTGAAATGTGATGTGTTTTTTTCTCCTTTGAAAATTTTGAGATCAGTGTTTGTTTTTCTGCAGCACATGACGTTCCCGATGCCAAGTGGGAGAAACAGGAGACTCAAATTAAAATCCGCACAACCATTTCTTGTAATTATCATTAATTAGCTTTCAAACCATGGTAGATTAGATAGGATCAAACGAGTCCTTAACATAATGTGCCACATGCAGCACACATGATCAGCCTTCATCAGCAACGACAACAGACGATTACTGAGCATCCGGAACAAAAGTCACGATGAATATCTTCACGACAGAAGCTGCAGTGCCGTGCCGTTCTCTCCGGCATTATTTGTCATCTGACTGATATCCTAAAATTAGCCTTTTTTTCAGTCTTGGCGTGTCCCATTAAAAGAAAGTTGTTGGTATTAATATACAGTGCCAATGACTTCACCGATAACTATGTTTCCAGCTTATTGGTTTTTGGTCGAATGAATGCTTTGAACTTGAGAGCGCTGAAATATGTCTGTTTATTGTTTTCACACTGGAAGATAATTCTTACTATAACTTTTAAAAGAGGAAATATATAAATATAAACAGCATTTGCCCACTTGACAAATGTTGAATTCATAAACAGTGAAGCACATCTTTGCTGAACTCAACACAGTTTGCTTACTTTGTCTGGTATCACCAGTAGCTTATGGTGGCTAACGTTAGCTAATGTTGGCAAACTTTAGATGGATAACACTGGGACATTACACAGAATCAGTTTACTGCTGTAGCCTGTTTTACGGTCTATCATTATCCTTGTGGTCACATGACTTCCGTGTAGCAAAAGTTACAACAGCATGATTTGAGGTCACCAGAATGTTCCCATTGTGACTTGTGAGGACATCACAGCAAAGTGAGAACCTTTCACTGAGGTTTCATTTTAAGGTCATAGAGTTACATTTAGCTGATTGTAAATGTTTGAGGATGAATGGTGTTATTGTAGGTCACCACTCAAACATATTTGTTTGTTCCACCGTGGCTGCAAAACACCTGCACCAACTGCGCTGTCGGGCACTTTGGATAAAAGCATCCCTGAACCAATTTATATGTTACATGTCTGTGCACATGTTCTGTATGTGTTTACACTGTAAAACATTTACTGCCTGAAAACCATCAATATTGTAAGATGTTCAGACTCCACAAACAACTATTTTGTGGCAAAGGTCTTATGATGAGTCATCACTTTAATGGTGGAACCTACATTGCTTCACGTTGTTGAACGATACACAGGATGTGCTCACGTGTTGGGCTGCAGCACAGAAACACCTCCTGTCTTTTTTCCCTTCTGTCAGACACGTTAGATTCAGTCTTGTTGGCCCATATTAGACTTTGGTGTTGTTTTAGGCTCCAGTCTAGTGAGGACTGTCATCAGAAACCTGGCATACCTCATCAGTCTGTAAATAGGAGAGCAATCCTCATCTGATTGTTTTATTTTTTTTTTCATACGATCAGTCGATATCTGAGAATACACACTGAAAGACTGACAATATACTTCAGCTATGTGTTCTCCAGTACTGTCATTGCTTTTGCCAAACAACAGTGGTTTATTGATTTATGGATGAAACTCTTCAGGTAGCTTTTTGGCAGTAGAGAGAGCATGAATAATGACCGACCAATGACCAACTGTCAACTGTTTGGAGGGAGATGTGATCTTGGTTCTTTGGTTTGGCAACTTCTAGATCTGGTGAGAAGTATATATAATATATGTATGTATATATAATGTACATAATGTATGTATAATATATCAAGACAGATGTTCTAAGTGTAGCATAAATAATGGCATTGCAGTAAAAGCACTAGTCAAAGTCACAATATCAAATAACTTTGTTGAGCTCTTTGGTTTTGTTATGGTTCAGTCGGTGATCACATTATAAAAGGACTAAACTCTTGTTGGAATGTTTCTTTCCTCACGTCACACACTGCGGCGGCCTCCATCCAAACCAGCTCTTAAGCACTTTCACAATGTAACAAACACATAGACAGACTTTTATCATCTGGTCATGCCAGGACACATGCCTCCAGTCAAACCAGGATGAATAATTGCAGTCTTGAGTAGAAAGAAAATGAGTAATTGTAAGTTCACAACACATGCAATCAGACTAAAGTGAGTCTGTCCAAAAAACATTCAAGTTGCTACATATCTTTTTTTATTATTATTACTCTGTCCTCCTCTGTGCCAACATTGGTCATCCAAGCTGCCAAAACTATGATAAATCTGCTTAGCTGAATTTAGATTCACTTTATTCACCGATTAAGATTTAACTGTCTGACTGTCTCTGTCACGTGGCTACATATAACCATGAAGTCCTAACTGAAGTAGAAAATGAAGTTTCAGTGCAGTTTTATTATTGTTCTGAGTGCACAAATTCAGTCCACCACTTTGTCTCAGACTGATATATCTTGACAATTATTGGATGGATTACCATGAAACTTAATATTCATGGATGAATCCTACTTTGGTGATCCTCTGGTGTTTTTATGTAGCGGCACCATGATCTTATTTGTGGTGAATTATCTTGGCAACAATGGACTGCAGAGAAATTTGTGACAGACGTTTTTTGGTGATACCCTTTAAATTTTTATATGGTGAAATGTCTCAACATCTACTTGGATGGATTGGCACCAAACTTTGAACAGAGATTCATGTCTCTCAGATGTGTGTCCTAATGTCTTTTGTGATCCTTTTCCTCCCAGCAGGACCATCAGGTTGACATTTTTTGGTTCAGTCTGGACAACTATAGGATAGATTGCTATGAAATCTGATACAGACATTCATGCACCCCTCAGAATAATCCTACTTTGGCTACCAAGGTGCCTCTTCTTTGAGTGTCCCCATGACAGTTACAGTTTTAGCTTTCATTCATGCTCCCCAGAGGATTCATTGTAAAAGCCTTTCTCCCCTGACCTTTCGTTTATCACCATCATCAGGTCAAATTCTCAGTTTGTCCAATACTGGAAAAGCTGATGACATTCCCATCGGCATCACCTTTGTGTTTAGTGCTAATCAGCAAAAGTTACCATGCTGACATGCGAAACTTTGATGTTGATGCCTGGGTGCTTGTGTGAAGAACACATCAACATGCTAGTATTAGCATTATGAACATGTTAGCATTTAGCTCAAAACAACACAGTGCTTGTAAAGCCTCACAGAGCTGCTAGCTTGGCTGTGGACTCTTGGTCTTGTTTCATTCTGCAGTTCTGGACAGCCTGAACACGGGTGAGGAAGTTAAACTTGGAGTGGGAAACACAAATGCAGACAAGAGAAAACCTGTAACAGCCATGTTTAGGAATTAATGCCATATGCTGAATATCTAAGTGTACACGCACAATAAAATAATCTAATTTAGTGTATTATTTGCATTCACACACAAACAATGTTAAAATATCAATTACCATCTCCTCTCCATCATTTCATGTACTGTAATTTCGGGGGATAACGCTGTAAATGTCTATGATCAGGGATGAACTGGAAGCACATTGTGCGATGGTGACAGCTCTGTTGACTGTTCCAGCTTTCTGCAACTCATGCAATGTCCTTCTAGTACAAAAGAGTGTTTTGCAATGCTTATTACATGTTAATAAATAAATAAAAATAAAACAACCACTAATGCCCTTTCAGGCACACTGTGGCAAGAAGTTGTGCTCTTCAGTATTATGCAGTTGGGGTTTTTCCCTTCTCTTTCCCCCTCTACTAATTTTTAACCAACCACAATGTGTGCCTTTCACCATGCTTTAATGCTAAACAATGGGAACAAAATATGATCAGGTTTATATTGTGCTTCAGATCTAAACATTTCTTCCTTTAATAGAGGAGCTTATCAAACCACCAAAGAGCCATATTAAGATTAATAGAGACATGCAAGACTAAAATCACAAAATCCTGTAGGTGCAATGGAGATGTCAAACACAGTGGAAGTCATAAAAATGCCTAAAAATAGTTCTCGAGTTGAATGTTTTGGGTTTTTTCATAATTCGTTTGGCTTATGCTTTGTGAAGAAGATAAGTCTGCGGAGCATCCAGTCATCCATCAGTTCTAAGCAGGCAATCAGGATTCCCATTGCAAGAACACAGATACTGCAATTCAGCAAAAAAAAAAACTATGACAACATTTTAAAGTTATGTTTATTATGTCATTTAGAAAATTCTCATTTTCTACAATAAAGCACGATTGCAGAGAGACAACCTCTTGTACAGTACATGAAAATCTCTGGGCTGGCGCTGCTACCCAGCAGCAAACCCAGGCACAGCACTGAAGAGGAACAAGGATTATGAAATCAGTTCTTTGGAAAACAGATACCCCGTGTTACCCTAACAACAAGACACAGAAAGATTTGCTCTTTTGTATTTCAGGGTAAATACATCTGCCACCCGTCCAACATCCACAGACCGTCACACAAAACTCTGAACTCTCAGATGTCAGAGCCTCCAACTGCCACATGAACGCACCACACCAGCACACTTTTAAAATCAATCCAGGCTTTGAAGTGCATTATCTGTGACAGATTACACATTAATAATATCAGCATCTTTAAAGTGCTTTGGCAGTCCTGTATCTGATTACGGTCAAGACAATAAAGCCATTTGAATCTGATTGCGTATCTCAAGGAAACGTCTCGCAGTGCAAACATAACGGTCGAGGAGGGAGAAATTCACTGTCCGGTGAAAACCACAGGTTTTTAGATAAATTGAGGCCGTTCCTTTATGGTTTGAGAAAATTCTTGTACATGAGCAAAACAAACCATTGCACCAATCAGATTATCTAAAAAAAAATATGTTGACAAAAAGGTGAAAACAGACCTGTTTTTCTTCTCTCCTGAAAAGATGGAGATACATGTTTTTCATAGCAAAGTCACGATATGTCATTTGAGACCCCTGAAGACATTTTTCAATGCAAATCCTCATTTCCTCAAGGGCCAACTCCGGGGTTAGTATTTTGTCTTTAGGATAAAGATTAAAGTTTAGGATTAGTCTCATGTTAGGGTTAGAGTTTAACCAATTGAAGGGACAAGTAGGGATTGGATTTGTGTGTGTGTGTGTGTGTGTGTGTGTGTGTGTGTGTGTGTGTGTGTGGTTTAGACTCTAAGCAGCAGGTTTCACCCCGAGGCCTTCTGAACATCTGTCAGCTCAAATATCAAAGGTGGCCACAAACCTGACATATCGGTCCACACAGATGTCACCTATAGGCATCTCATTCCATAAGAAGAAAATGAAGATGGTCGTTCCAGAGCTGAGCAGCCAAACTATCTGAGACACACTGGAGCTGTGTCGTACATTAAATACAGTCTCTAAAACAAGCAGGAAACAGAGTTCCTTAACAAAAAGCAGCTTCTTCATGGCGGTGACGTAAGAGAAGTGAAAAACAAAATCTCCATGCCATGTTTCATTAATTTACAGCTTATTTTGCAGCTCAACACGAAGCCACTCAGATGGTTTAAATGTCTGCTGAAAATGACATGTTTGTAAGTAAATTTGACTCGACTGGTTGTACTTTCATACTTAGAATCATCTTGATGGCAAAAGGTCACAGATCTTAATTTGATATAATTACCTAAATATAATCCAGGACATTGGATAAGGCTGACTTGTCGACCAAATTTAGTGAAAATATGTGGTGATCTGATTAACTAAGGAGCAAATGTGGAACTTTTTTGGTAGCTGTAATAGTTCAGTAGCTGAATTCTCTTCTGTATTGTTCAACCACGGAAACCACATTTACTCTATTATTGTACTTAAATGTCATTTTGTTACTTATTCTTTTTTTGTGTGCTTCCATTTCATGTTACGTGATACTTTTATTCCTGACTTTTTATTGTATTGCACGTATCTCACAACTGTAGCAACTTTTTGGCGCTTTTCAGATTAAGAATTTACATGAAAAAACAATCATGTTGTCAGCTTATAAAATATAATGCACAGAGGAATATTAAACAATATTTCTGGCTTGTGGCCTCCTGTCTGATCGAAGCACTTTGTCGCATTTCAGATCTGTGAGTTGTTCACGGAGACATTTTATCTTTGACTTTTCCGTTGAATTTAAGTTAAATGTTTAGGTCATAAAAGGTCAAATTCCACAAAAAAACAAAGATTAGGGAAAAGTCAAAACAGTTATTCCAAATTTCCTTGGCAGAACTTTGTTTTTTCTGCTTTTCTAACTCATGAGTGACGTCACGATAACCACTGAAATAAAATACCTTACTGTGAATAGAGTTGTTAAAACTTGCTCCACCTGGACCAGCTACTGTACATGCTACTTATATCCTCATATATCAGTACAATCTGTTACAGTACTTTTAGATTTTTCTGATAATACTTTCATGAAGTGGGATTTTGAATGCAGGATATTTACTTGCAGTGTGGTTTTACTTGTGAATACCGCTTCTGGTATTAATACAGTAAACATGTAAACAACTGTCCAGCTTCTATGAATGTGTCTGAGTAACTGGATTTGAATTAGATACATAAAAGACAAAAACCTACGATGCTGAAAATGCAAACCACTTCCTCTCATGAGACGCATTTGAACAAATTGATTTTATTAACTACAAAACTGAACCGCATTGTCTGTCTACTTCATTTATGACATCTGCATGAAGAGAAATGACAAACAAAACATATTTGTATGAGTCAAACCTGGAAAAGTCAAATCAATCAGGAAGCGGCCTATTTATTTAGTGACCTGCTTCCCAGAAATGAATTGTTAGCATATTTGGTGGACAAAGTGGAAGCTACGGGGGATGAGTACTATCAGTATACATATACGTATAGAATTTAAACAAGAGGCCTTGTTTTATTTGCATTTAAATACTCTTCTGCTGCATAAGATCTCCACACGATCAAGGCTTGAGATGTAGGTTCGTGTGGGTGTAAAAACCAGATCCACAGAGCCACATAAGTAAATGAAAGATAGGCCTATACGGGAATTCATCCCAGTCAACACTATCAGTGATCAACTGTATCAGGATCAGGATGCTATCAGGAGGTCACTGAGTGTGCCTTTTAATGTGGAAACGGAGAGAGTGGAAAGAAAAACAGGCTGGGAGGGAGTGAGGGTCCGAGATGGAGAGGGGGACACAAAGCGAGAGAGAGGAACAAATGAGGGGACATGCAGATCCAGACAGTGAATGTGAGGGAGATAAAGAAAATCGTTGAGACAGAGAGGCAGATTACCGGGTCAAAACGGACAGAAAGAGGAGGGCTGCGCTGTCACATGACCGAACTGCTGGGAAGGCCAAGCCTCACCTTGAATCTCACCACATGATCTCTATCTTTTCCGTCTCAGGGAATTGCGGGAAAGACGGTGAAACTTTTCTTTCGTTGGAGCTGCGCTACAATTTCAGCTAAGATTTAGGATTGTTTACATCAAGGTAGGCAGTTTAGGTTACAGGTTAAAGGAATGGATTCTCTAAATGAATGTCCTGACATGTATATGTGTGTTTCTGTTCCACAGAGCAGAGAAAGCTGTCGGATCCAAATCCTCACAGTATGTTTTCCTCTAACTAGCCATAAGAATGTGCAGAGTATAAACACTCTGCTAAATGTGTAAACCATCTCGGAGCAGACAGGGCCGTGAAACTGCAACCATATAGAATAAGTGGAACAGCTTGATCTACACACAAGGGCAGAGGAAGTATGGAAAATATCCTTTGTCCTAAACACAAGCTGAACTCACCAACTTCATTTGCCTCATGGATTTGGAATGAAGCATCACAGATTTGCAGTTTACTCACATCTCTTAGTCTTTAGGTTAAAGTCTCTTCATGCAGATTTTAAAGAACTTCAGTACCCAGAATTCTTGTTATGTGAGGTTGACTAATCTGCTAGAAAAAAGGCCCCAACAAACTCTTTAGGTGCTTGACCCCAGTGGTCTTGAAACTGCCACGTTTGTCACAAATCTGTTAAAAAAGTACTTGAGCTCCACTTGACTTTAATCACAAAACCCTTCAAAACCTTGAAAAGCAAAAACAACCTGTAAGAAACATCTGGTGTGTGCTTTTAGAGTCGCAGTGAGTGATGGGTGAAACTCAGGGGTGGCAAAAGTTACTGTTGGTGCTTAGATAAGATTTGAAAGATCTGATTCACTCTCACCCACCAACTTTCTCCATTGGAAATGCTTTTTCATATTCATGAACATTTTAAAATGCAATGTGCATTTGTTTTCTGAATGTTCATTGAAAAGAGCATTTAATGCAAAGCTGGATGTGTAAGGCTGGAGCGTAACTGTTACATGGCTAGAAAATAAAAGTACCAGATATGAATTTGGATCTGGATCTGTACTAAAATCAGATGATCTTTGTGCATAGGGCAGTCTGGTTTTAGTGGCTAGGTTCACATTCTTTCAAGTCAGTCTTAAAAGTCAGGTGCCCATAAATACACTGAGACAGGTTTTACTCGCTGTCATCATCCCTCTTCTTCATAGTGGCCATTAAAGTGCGGTCAGTCATTCTTGAGAAACATAGCTGATTGTTGAATGTCCTTCCCAGGTCATCAAATGTCGACACTTTGGGTTAATGGGGAAACAAACGTAGTGTTTCAGAGGAGACGCTCATCAGGTGACGTTTGTGCTCCCAGATTGGTGGGTCAGTATTTCGGAGTCAATAATCAGCTATCTTTCTGGAGGATGACCCCACCTTTAAGAGATCTCGTCCTAGTGTACTTCTAGTGTAAGTGATGCGGGGCGAGGTTTTCGTTCAGCACACTCTAAAGTATCAGAAGTTTTTATTATCTTCCAAGTCATTTGAGTATAAAATTCCCTCTTTGCACACAAACACTGTCCAGGGAAAAAGAAAAAGAATTTTGTAGTAAAAAGACTCTGGAAGATATCCACTTGATCCGACTGCTGAAGTCTCATATAAAGTTCAAATAAACTGGATCATATTTTTGCCCTGAAGAAGGACTGTAGATTTTGTCTCTCATCTCTTCATGTTCACGAAACATGTGAACGTCTGAACCTTTTAGAGATATCTTAGTCTACAGTCTGATTGACGGGGTCAATCACCTTCTGGCAAGGCCAGATTAACCCATGAGGGGGCTCTTAAGCCATGTGCACCATGTGAGCAGAAAATATCTCCTTCAAACTGCTGTTTTTGGAAAAATACTTTCAAGTCCACTGGCTAACCTTTCAACGTTGGAAGAAATCTTACAGACTTGATTGTTTCTGTGATGTTCTTTGTTTTATTGAGGTAAAATGCTCCAACATATTTAGGTTGATTCTCCGGCACGCAGCCAATTTTCGTACATTTTGTCCACCAGAGTGGTCTTTATCTCTCTGAACTGCCATGTTGTCTTGTGTTCAGCGATATAATCAAACTGAATTTGCTGTTTCTTTCTGCAAGTGTAAGTACAGACTGAATTACACATAATGATACAGCATGAGGAGAGGTGAAGAAACGCAGAAACATCACATGTTGAGTGAACAGACTTCCAGAACAGGGAGGTTCAAGGACACCAAAAACTTCTAGTCAGTCCCTCTGGAGGTGTCATGAACCCAAATGAATGAAACATCTGTGATGGGATGACACCAACAATCCACACAGGCTGCCTTTTCCTCTTTAACTGCCTGGCGGATGCACTAAACCAGGGAAAAGTCATCACTGATTAACATTACTAATTAATTAGTACAAAGGGAAGTTATCATTCCATCTGAATGTTTGTTTAAACCTGTAATTAACACGGAAAAGTTAATCCCCACTTGACAGGTACACATTTCACAACTGCAAGCTTCTAACCACAGACATTTCAGCACCAAGCTTCAACACTGCGGTGGTTAACTACAAGAGAAAGTGAAAGTGTCTTCCCAGGCGAAGTGTGAATCATTAAATCCATATTTCAGTCGTGATCTTTGAGTTTTGTGTAGATAGTCGTCCTTTCACGCCGATACATCTGTCTGGAATTTAAACCAGCAACTCCGGATTCAAAACTGTGGCGTGCACCTGGAGGCTAAGTTTGATGTTGTTTATTACTGTTCTGTTTATATGTGATGTTGCCAGACGAGTGCTGCAACATAAATAAAAGAAATTGGGGCAACAAATGAAACTGTTACAGGAAGGGAAGAGTAAAGCAGATAGAGGAGGGGAGTTGGATACACAAAAGCACAAAAAGGTTGGAATGCAGAGCCCAAAGGTACAACAGGAACTCTCCATAGTAACATTATCAGCCACCTGGGAGACATTTTGGCCCCTTTCGACCCTTATCTACTTTATGTTCTTCCTTTGAGCCCAGCCCCTAATCTGTTCACACCCCTCACTCTTAATTTTTCACCTTTCTCTTGCAGTAAAACACAAAATGAACGTTGTTAAAACAGAGGTGGTGCAGCTGCGCAGCACCCAGAGCAACGTGCACACAACAACCCACAGCTGTAGTAGAAAGTGCCTGGGAGGCCTTTCTTTTTTTTTTTTTTTTTTTTACTCAAGTGCACATAAAGGGAGTTGCAGAATGGAACCGGCCCCTCTCTCTCTATCTCACCTCCTTAGTTGCGTCCTAATTTCCTCATGCCTACACGTCAGGAGCGGCTCTGTGTCAAATCCGCCGCTGCAACAGCTGCTCCAGTGGCCTCTGCGTGCATGCACATTCACACACACACACACACACAAGTGGACTCCCACAGCAGCAGGAAAGCAGCCACCAAAGGCTCAAGACGCCCACCCCATTACACAAAGCTGCCCAGACCACATGTCATATCAGACATAGACAACTGTACTGCAGCACTTAGAAGGCCATTACGCAGAATTGCCTCCATGTTGTGTTATGTTGTTATCAGACTGGACACACACACACACACACACACACACACACACACAAGGCATTGTGCATGAGTATTTTTGCGTTACTACTCTACATGGCTCCAGTCCCATCAACAGCACACATTCAAATCTAGTTTCTGGGGAGGAAAATGAGGAAGTACACAAGGTATCCACACATGCACACACATTAATGCAAAACACACATGGACAACAACTCTGCACAGAAAACTTCAGCTCCATCTTATTTGGCCCAAACAGACTGATTTCTTCCTCAAACAAGTGGAGAAATCTGGAATCTGGATGTTACTGGCACACAGTATTTGTTCCAAAGCTGATTTTTTTTAGTTGCATTCATCCAAAAAGGCAAATTTGTTCAAGTGTAGGCCCGCAGAAGACGTTGGAGAGGCCTCTGCGCGCACAGAGGCCGCTCACTCTCCACCTCATGCGCACACAGGCTATAGTTTATGTGCATACACAAACAAATATGCATGCATGCAAACGGACGCGCAGGGAGGGGAAAAGAAGGGATTCAACGCATAGTCCGCCTTTTGTGCCTGGAGTCAACTGTGACATATCAGCTTTCACTCGCATTAACACCGAGTAGAGGCACAATTAACGCGTCGGTAATCCAAAGATACAAGAAGAACCACATCTGAACCGTTCCCGTGCGCCCTCAGCCAGTTCCGCTCCTTCCAACACGCCTTTGTACAGAGTAAAGCTCCCGAATGAAAACAGCAGGAGTCTCTAATGTTTGTGTGCGTTAAGTGAGTTCGGAGAGACCCAACCCTTTTGTGTACCTGTGCACACACTGACAGAGAAAGAGAGAGAGACGGGAACAAGAAGTGAGTTTATCCGCACTGGGTTCCCATCAGGCAGCGCACGGCGCGATGTGTCTACTTTGTTTTACCTGCCAGAGCTCAAACTCAAGGGAGGAAACAAGTCCCTGAACATATCATGCAACTCCTGTTCTCCATAAAAAGTAAATATTTAATCTGGAGCACTCAAAACCAATTTAGACGCATATGTGGTGCCAAATTCAGTTTCCAAACGTTTCCAAAGCTTTCAAGCAGCTCCAGAGCTGTTCATCACACGTTTTGATGCACTCAAAGTACAACTTTGTGATTCTTTGGCACGTTTTAAAAACTGTTGAACATATTGAACACTTTGGGTCACTTGTTTAATGTCAGATTCCCGCAAGAACCAAAGAGTTCTTTCAGCGAGGTAGGAGCACCAAATCAAACTTAATAAAGCAGTTCCTACCGTAATAAAGGTAACCATAGCATCGGCAGGTTAGTATCCAACAGAGTCGACATGAAGGTGATTAATTTTTAGATAGAATCCTTTGGCGAAAACTTCCTACTTTCTGAGGGCTGCCGCCGGTCTGTGCGCCACACTGGTTCTGCGTGGAGAGGATCAGGGCGTGCGTAATGCGCTCTCTCTCTCTCTCTCTCTCTCTCTCTCTCTCTCTCTCTCTTGACAACATAATCTACGCCGCTCTTTCGGTTACAGGACAGATGGCTCTTGGCGCATGTTGCTGCAAAGACCTGCATGCATGCTGCCACTGTCTGTCAGCGGAGCAAGGCTGCTGACATGAATTAGGACACCGAATTAGGACCGTGCGTGAGAGAGAGAGAGAGAGAGAGAGAGAGAGAGAGAGAGAGAGAGAGAGAGAACGCGCATGTGTGTGCTTCACTAATGCAACCTTTAGGTCTCTATGTAGTGCTGTTTGACATTTGACAGGTTCCCAAAGAATAAACCGTTAAAGACAAATGGTAACCGTGAAACAAAATGAAACATAAATAGTTTGTTCTAAAGGAATATGGACATAAATTAGACATAATATTATGTTATATTAGATAGAATCTTCAAACACAGCAAAAGTCAGAGTAACCTATGCAAAAAAGGAAGATTAACTTCATCCATTTAATGTTACAAAAGTTGTAGACAAAGCAAAGATTTACCAGCAAATTTATAATTTGCAACTAAAAATCACACAACATGTCAGAGCATCTTCATTTTCATTGGAGACACTTTATGCAAACATCACAACAACACAAATTACACTCCAAAAAATATTTAGGCCACTTGATGTGAGGCAAGTAATACGTTTAGTAGTTAATTTATATTTACATTAAAACTATGTAATTCCAATGGATGGAAATTGTCTGTGCATTTGAAATACCCAAGTCCTGCATTTTGGCCTAAAAAAATGTTTGAGTTGAAGTTGAAACCACGGTTACGCGCACAGAGTGTGGTGATAAATCACTGAATTAATCTACAGCCACACCAGCTTCTCTTTTGAAGACCTAAACGTGTAACAAATGTGGCTGTAAATGCATAAAAATAAATCAATTAAATGCTATTTTTCTACTCACTGTTTTGTAATTAAATTCAATGCGTTGATATTCATTCGTAAGTTTTTCCTCACCACCGTCACCAAGTGCTTACTCATGGTGGGAATTGTTGGGTCTCTCAGTCTAGACCTGCTCTGTATGGAAAGTGTCATGAGATAACCTGTGTTGTGATTTGGTGCTATAGGAATAAAATTGAACTGAAAATATTGTTAAAGTTGTGATTGTGCATAACATTTTTTGAATGAGGTAAGACTCATCCATCAGCTGGCTTTGTTTTAGCTGAAGGTTCAAAGTCTTGCTCAAATTCTGTTCCTCCTCACACTTGTTCATGTCTTGGGGACTTTCAGGGAATGTAACGCATCCTCTGGCACCCATATCAGCGTCCTGAGCTCTTACCAGAGGCTTTATGAACAAACAAATCTCTAATGTTTCTGACTAATCTTGCAAAATCCTACAAAGCGTCACACTTTGAAACTGAAGACTGCGGTTTGTATCCTGTCTTACACCGACAAACAACGCTGGTTTATTTAACCGTGAACTTTCTTTCACCTTAACCAAGTAGCTCTACTTGTCTCACAGCATCTAAAGATTGTGCATTCTTAGTTTATGTAACAGGAGCAGCATCGCTCTGTTAGCTGCACATCTGGTCTTTGTCCTCCATCTCATGTCAACATGTCTCAACAGCACATCTGTTCAATCTATAAATGCTTTCTCATTGGCCAGTACACACAGGCAAGACCTGACCTGACTGATAATTGGACAGGTGGGTGTTTATGAAACTGTAAGCATAGTGGAAGGTTAAGTGACTGGCAGGCACGGCCTCATGTCAGGGGGTGTGGATGTGAAAGGGCTGCCAATCAAATAGTTGTAGGGGGGTTTAGACTATGTTTATGGAACGTTCAGTGCCATTATGGAGTTTGGAGCCTGCCAAACGGTCACATTGCATCCAAGCTTATTTACTAAAGGGTCACTCAGTGGTTTTGCACCTGTGAATTGGAAGAAAAGTGTTCCCACTGAAAATTGCATGTTTGGAATCATGCAGAATTTATTTTAGGTTCAAAGGAGCAAAATGTGGGAGAGGACAATGGCTTTACCTTTCTGCCTCCTGGTTATGTAGTATCCTTGATGAATGCATGCTTGTTGTTCCAAACGTATTCCAAATTCAGCAGCAGAAACTTTTGCAGGTGGACTCATTTACATTTGAAGTCTCAGTAAAGTGGTTGTAAAGATGGTGCTCAGTGGTGCCAACTCTGCAACTTCCATACTAGATTTGGTGACTTTTAAGACTCATTTAGTGACTATTGTCAAAATAAGCACCTAGCAAGAACTCTAACAGCTTCTGTGCATGCCTTAACTCTTCCCTCATGTTGCTGCTGCTCTCTGGACTGACTGTGTTCAATCATCTGACCAATCATTAGCAAGACAGAAGCATGAATAAGCACTGAATGCACTGATGACCAATCAGTGACCCTCACTGTTTGCGCGTGGGAACTTCTTCCCCTTTTGTACCATGCTTACAGAAGTTCTCATGTTCCACTCAAAAACAATCGTATCTGGGTACAGGCAATAAGACAAAGGGCTGAGTTTTAAGGTCCAAAAAGGAAGCACCTACAGGCACCACTTCACTCCAGAGGGATTATGTTGAGCAAGAGCATCGTCTCAAACAGAGAGTGGTCCCAGGTCGTTTTGCATGGAACAACTGTGTTGCACCACAGAAAAGGGAGTGTGTGTATGTGTGTGTGAGCACAAATAATGTACAGGCACTGTCTGGTAGCACTTTTTGCATTAAAGTTTTGTTGTTTGCATGTTTAGTTAAAATAAAATGAAGGAAAACAGCCACTGGTCCTTTGTTGATGCTTCCAAGATTGAACCATGTTCAGAGTGATGCTTCAAGGCAGTTTGGCACCAACAGACCGTACGATGAATGCTGAATCACTGGCACAGCTCGTATAATTGAAACAAAAGACATCTAGTACGACTGTAATAATAATTGAATAGTTAAATGGTTTCATTTCATGCGTGTAATCTGCCCGGCACCAAGCACTGTCGCAATGGCACCAACATATTTTTGGTGAGCAGTCCACCATGATCACAACATGTGGACTTGAATAGAGTAACTGACATTATTATGCAAATATAAAACTGCTACCTGTAAGATATTTCCTCCAATCTCCTGAACAGAAAGCAAACAGATCCCGTCAGAGCTAGAGTATTGTCACATCTGCACTACATGTGTTGTGAGGAAAGTGAGGAACGCAGTGCATATAGTTTTTTTTTTCTAACCTCAATGACTAAGCATTAGTCATACATCGTAAGAGGTCCCTTAATACCAGCTTTTCGTTCAGCATCATCACCATAAAGGATGTATTAAATTTTTAACGAGCACAATGGCAATGCACATCTCCAGCAGGTCCCTCGGGCTCCCCACGTGACATGACAACTGTGTAATTATTACCCTGGACCGCAGTGAAATCATCAAATATGAAAGGAGCGAGGGAGAGGGGGGAAGTTTTAGAGGAAAAAAGGGGGAGGCAGAGGACAAGAAAAGAAAAGGAGTTGGCTGAGAGAGAGAAAAGGGAGAGAGGGTGAGGAGGAAAAGGAGAGGCTGGGGAAGATGGAGAGGAGGCTGAGAGAAGAGACAGAATATGAGGAGACAGATTAAAGTGGAACAGAGTGAAAAGGAAACTTCAGATAACTTTAGAAATGTCCTTCTGACATCCTCTGTACGCTACCTGACCAACAACAGACTGACACTGAGACCTGCTGGTGAACGTAGTGGAGGACTTTTTAGCACCAGTGAGGGGAAATATTGGACGTATATCCGCCAGGTGATGACTTCAAATGAATGCTGTGTTCTCTCTGTTTGCTCACACATTCACCGTATGAATTTTATATGGTGATGATAGGTCAGTGTTGCGTTCACAGTTTGTTTGTTCTGCCTGTGCCAGTGTCACACATCAGAGGTTTACAATGAATAAAGATGAATAATAATTTAGCTGTGAATAATATAATTTGTATTTTTCAACATAAAGTGGCTTTGTGTAACTAGCAGGGTGCTTATGGTTTCCACATATTAATCTGTTAATTTATCTTGTGAAATTTAGGAATGGACACGGATATTGATTGACTGATTTTTTTTTTTAAGCTTTTTCCAGGTTCCACTCTAACATGACATTAATAAGACCTAAGACCTTGTCATATTTTGGGCGAGTAATCAAGAGTGACGTAGTGATGTAAATATGATAAACACTTAAAAACTGCTACTGTTAGCTAACGTTTGTCGGTGGGGAGGGTGATGACCGAAGATAATGTTGATGGATGAAGCTATGAAGAGAGAATGAGAGTGAAGCTGTTGCGGAAGTGTCTTGAACCTGCATTCTTTTTCATTGTCAGCAGGGGGCAACGCCATTGGCTACAATGAAAATGTCAGATTTTATGTAAACTCTCACTTGATTTATGACCTCAGTAAACAGTTTCCTTACAAGTTTCTGGTCTCAATCTCTAGTTCAGGGTGTGCTTTAGCACGTGGCTACCTTGTGACTGATCATTCATCCAGGCTTACGAAACTCAGATCAAACTGTCAGATGAGCTGAGCAAATATGAAATCGGATCACATTAGATTCTGTTCCTCAAATGTTTTCTGGAACATATTTAGTGTACAGTTTAGCTGTAATACGATTATGTTTATTGTTGCGTAGGCCACCATTTTTCTGGATTAAACCCAACAGCGCCCATCATCTCCACGCTCTATCCAAATTTCATGTTCACGTCTGGCTCCAAAAGAACTTCTTGTTTGGCAACATGCCCAAACACGAGACATGTACAGCACCAGTTCCTCTTGACTCACATAACATTTACCTGTTCCAACGAGGGAGCTTCTCAGCTAATCAACTTTATAGTGACACTTCTTAATTGGACCTTATATAGCTGTATCTTTAAGGATAACATTAGCTGGCTATGTTTTTTGTCCTGAGCAATATGAAAAGTTGTAGCTCTCAAGCTATCTGCTGTATATTTACATAAACACATATACAGTCTTCCTCATGAAATGTTAATTGTGCATTTCGAGGCAAAAAAAAAAAGACAAGACTCACCTGTAAGAGCCGGATCTGTGTGCGGCCATCGCCGGATGTAATCCTTGAAAAGCGCCCCCCTCCAGTCAGACCTGAGTTGAATCCCCATCCACAAACTCTAAGCGAGCCTGGTCGAAGCGAGTGTAGACTATGCGAGCGATCAAGTGTCAAGGTTTGAGCATGCGTTAAATTTTTAAAGGAAAAAGGAAGAACATTAGGGCACAAAGCAGAGATGCATTTCAGAGAAATCACTGACGGTGACAAATTATATTCCTGTGAGAATTACACGCCTGCTCTGCTCCTCCTGCTTCTGTTTGGTCCTGTGTCCTTTTGTTTGTGTTTTGTCTATCCTCCTGTTTGTTTAAACCTCCTCATAAATAAATATGACTTGTATTAACCTGACCAGATTTCTGATTTCAAATGTTGGTCCATGAGCCTTGAAAGCTGATGGCATGTCGGGATACCCCAGACAACCTTAAACAAGGAGACTTAGTTTTTTATGACAGACTAAATCCTGTCGAGATCTCAAGCAGCTTCCTAAATTACATAAATGGATTAGATTTGTTTTCACAGTAAATTCCATGTGATTTATGCTGAGATCCAAACATGCCTGTTCAAAAGTTCACAGCGCGATTCTTTCTTTGTTTGCACTGCGATAGGCATCAGTGAACAATCCCATCCACCAACAGCAAACACTGTTCCTGTTGAAAATATCAACATGGAATAATTGATGGGACAATGTTTTCTGTCACGGCATTCTGCAGAACGTGCAGCTTTGTGTTCGGTGGAAAATTAAACAGCCGTGTTGATGGACACACACCTGTTAAACGCAGAGCACGCATGACTCTTTAAACTTCAATAGGAAGTCAAACACAAACATAATAAAAGAGGATATAAGGGAGGAAAGATGGAAGATGTGAAGGAAAGAGTAGATTTGAGAGGAGAAGGGAGAGAGGGAGAAAAGGGGGGAGGAGGTGAAGAGGGCTTTGACGCTGTGCTCTACTGCCTCCCAGACAGTTAGACAAATAAACAGAGGAAGAAGAGAGTGATGGCTATGGGTTACACACACAGGACTTTTGAGTGAGTGTGTGTGTGTGTGTGTTAATAATCATGAAACCTCCTGTGGCTCTGACAGTGGAAGCCTCCCTACATGCTGTCGAACATCTCAGAACACACAGACCTCACAGGGAGAGAGTGTGTTTGTGTTGAAACAGGCACCAAGTTGGTGCTGATTATACACTACTGGTTTTAAGGAACTGGTGTGGAGGGAGTGTGTGTTTAATGTGTGTGAGGTGAGTGTGCAAATGTGGGTATGTTTTGTCAGTGTGCGTGTGTTGAGGATTGAGTTGTTTGAGTAGAGGTTTGAGGAATTAAAACAAGTCTCTGTCCTGATAAGAATTGTATTTGAACTGATGAATGTGTAGATGGAAGTGTGTGTGTTTGTACAGTGTGTAAAATGTTCTTTAAAACTCTGATATGTAAATGACATATATATTGTATTTATATGTCTAATATTTTTTACTGTTGACATCTTTCATATATGTGTGTGTTTCTCCAACATAAATGCTCACAAGTTTGGTGTGAGTATATGTTTCTTTTTATTAAAATGTACTTATATTGTAACAAGCCTCCAGAGTGTAGTAGGAGAAGTATAAAGTAGCATCAACTAGAAATACTCCGGTAAAGTACAAGTACTGTAAAATCGTAAAAGTAAAACACAACATTGTGTATTTAGTTAGTGTAATTTTAGGATGAACTATTAGCAGAATAAACACCTTAAAACTGTATGTAAAATCGTTATGTTTTTATCACAATCAGCCTTTCATAACTACATATGGAGTGGGTCCTCTTACACGGAGTCCACCATCTTGCGCCGCCATCTTTGTTACAGTAGCCCAGAATGGTTAAACGGCTCTACAGAGCACGTAGCAGAAAAAGGAGACGCAGAAGAAGAAGTGTTTGGTAGTTGCTAACGGCTAACTGTTTTGTGTTTTGTTAGAAGTTTGAGAAGTTAAATCTAGACAAATGGAGGACATCGTACATATTATTTAGCACAAGAAAAGTGCTAGACTTCAGCGATCTTTGCACTAAAGAAGTGAAAACATGAAGAATCAATAGATTAGCTTCTTACCTTTATTTCTTTGATCATAGCTTTTATTAGCATGCAGAACAGCTAGCTAAAGTCAACAAATACACCAACACATTGCAGAACAAGTAACAATGACATTTGGTACAACCTGTAGTTTTACAGAATACTTTAACGGTTGTAACAATGACCTGTTTTGGCACATGAAGGCCACCGTAGCTTAAGCGGGGGGCGGTTGAGTTGATTGCAATCTACAATCCCACCACTAGATGCCAGTAAATCTTACACACTGTACCTTTAACACCAATGAAGGACTGAGTCAAGAATGAGAAATACAGATCACTTCTTTTCATGATTTGTCAATATTTTGTGTTATATACAACGAGAAGTACTTTATTAACCTGCATTGGGGAAATTACTTTTTTTCTTTTTTTTTTTTTTACACTTTGTTGTTATCATTCATTACACACACACAGGACCTGCAGACATGCATCAGTTGGAGAGATTTTAGAGTGATGGAGCTGCCACATAGTTGGTGCACTTATGAAATTCAATGCCTTGTTCAAGGGCACCTCTGTAGTCCCCAGGAGGTGAACAGGCACCCCTCCAGCTACCAGTCCACACTCCCTATTGTGATTGTCCAGCAGCTCTACTTCCAACATGTCAGAGTGTGTCATGCATCCAGGCACACCCCCAGCTGTGGCTTCCAGCATCCCTGCACCCAGGGATGTGTGGACGCTGGGGGACAACTGAGAACAGGCACTCAGCCAGGCCACACTGACCTCCCTCCTCTGGTTTTCCTCCCACTGCAGCTCACCGGAGGCTTCCTTATAGTAATTTAGTTTGTGTTGCTCACAGCAGAAAGATGACTTTTAAAAAATGTAACAGCCTAATTCTGACCCAGACACACACTCCGGCTTTGTCCCCTACCACCTGTACATAAAACACAAATTTCTAAATTCAAGGAATGTGAACTGAGAATGAATAATCCAAACTCAGCAACAACTGCAACAATCTCTCTCCTTTTCCAACTTTAGCCTCACCCCTGAGCTTCACAATCTGTAAAACATACGACACCCTCTTTTACCTTCAATTCAAATAGGAAAAAGACTCCAAAAGCAAACAGATTTATTAAAGTACTTTATTGTTGCTTTGACTTTAGCACAATGGTGCTTATCAGAATGACAAGCAGGGACAAAGAGAGAGAAAGAAAGAAAAAGAAAGATGTCTTACTGACTAAGAGACAGAAAAAAGAGAAATCAGAGGAAAGACCCATGATGATGGTGATAATCAGAGCAGAACATTGCATTATTCATCCTGCTCTCTGAGGAGAGAGACAGGAACAGGAGGAGTGATGGAGTGAAAGAAGGTAAAAAAAAAAAAGAAGAAGAACTAGGTGAGAGAGGAAAGAAGGAGAAATGAGCAAAGAGCATGGAGAGGAAAAAGGAAGAGGGATGAGGAGGAGGAAGTGGACAAGTGGAAAGAGTATAAGTGTGACAGGAGGAAAGAAGGGTACTAGAGGACAGACGAGGAAGGACAAACCAAAGTTGAGGATGTAAATGAGGATGGAGAGGAGGCAAAGATAGAGGCAGAAAGTGCTGCATTCATTCAAAGAAACAGGAAACCTCTCACCAGCAGTCAGTGCTGGTTTCTTTTAACCACAGTATTACTCCAATCTTAATCAAGTAGTTGTAATTGCCTAAGCTCCATCAGACCTGAACCAAAGCAGTGGCAGATCAGAAGAAAGTTGTATGAATGATTTTTGACCATTTGTAAGCGCCTGGTCACACCAGAAAAATGCACAGTGAAGTTGATCTGTGTCTATTTGGTTCTAGCTTGGCAATGCAGTGGCTACTCACGGGGCTAGTTGATTGCTGTAGCTTGATAACGAGCTAACTGCTAACATACAAGCCAGTAACTCCGTTTCGCTCTACTGTGCTGTTTACTGTTTACCCATGGCTCCTTTAAAATGTCTTAAAAGTCTTTAATTTACTGTAAATTTGCATGTAGATATGTATCAAATTTGCAATTAAGGCTGATGAGAAAACCGTCATGCACAGTAGTCTACCATAAAGCATCCAAAAGTGAGTATTTGTTTGATTTACTTAGTATTAGACAACGAGACACTACGGCATTAATAGGTTAAGTTTTAGATTACATTAGCAACAGACACTGATCGCAATTTATCTTTGTTATTGTCAGCCATGGTTGCAATCTAGGGGTGAGCCAAAGGTGAAAGTTTAATGACAAATGTTTGGAGGAAGATGAAATGAAACAAGGTGCGATATATGCTGAAAGACGTTCACGTTAAGAGACCACACAGGTTAAAGCAGCTTGTTTCAAGATTGTTAAATTATATTTAAATGTGAGTGTAAAGAGAAAATAAAGCTGTCCTAGCTAATAAACAGTCATTTAGCAAGCTTGTTAGTTCATTAGTCTAGCTCTAGCCATCCCCAATGGGGCACAAAATTCACACAGTTTAGTCGAAGGACATATGCTTGTGACGGCTTTTGCATAACTGTCTGCAAACCATTCCTCTTTTGTAAGGAGTTTCTACCATGACAGGAGGGTTACATAAAAGCAAATGGTGCAACACAGCTCATAGTCTACAGCTGTGTCCTCCATTTTGGACACTCCGGCTCTCCGTTCTTTCAAAGGTCATCACCGTTGAGATTATTCGTTGTGGGTCACTGGTGCAAATTTATGCTCATTAAAGTTGAACGGCAAGTTTTGCAAATAAACTTTCTGAATGCAATTAATTGATTTGATAACCACAAAATTTCCCAGTTTTAAATGCTGATATGACCTTTTTGAATCTGCTAACCTCTTATGTTTCAAACTTGTAATTTATGATTAACAGGTGACTACAGGCAACAACCGTCCTAATTATATCACCTATATTTCTAATCTTACAAACATTGGACTGCGCTACAGTAGACAGGCTGTAAAAACGTGGCCACATTCTGACCTTTTTTCTAGTGGAAAACACTGTTTAAATTAGTGCCAGTTATCCAGCAAGTTAGCCAGATCATCAGAGTCATCACAGAGATTCTTTTGAAACGTTTGGAAAGACTGTAATTTATCGTACAAGTTGGTGCAGGAATGTGCTCAAGTGATGAAGGGAAAAGTAGAGTAACGATTGATTGAAGGTTACAGTCATTCAGCACGGTTCAGGCATGATTGAAGTTTCTGTTTATTTTGTACATTCCCTCATTGTTTTAGACCACTGTAGAAAATTGTTTTTTTTAGGCATCCTGGAGATACTTACATTTTTTTATCTTTTTTTTTTTTTTACTTGCAAAAACTTTGCAAGAATGCACGAATGATTGATTTCATTGTGACTCCCAGTAAATAAGGAAGTGCCGGTTCATGCAGTGATAGTATGCGGTATTATTAAAATAATCAATAACTGTTAATCTAACAATTTCCAGGATTGCACTTTAATTGGACGTCTCTGACTTTTCATTTCTAATTTTTAACTATTTCTTAAAAACTATTTAAATAAAGTTTACCTAAAGTATCATCGAGTTAAGTCTGCTACATAGGATTTGTCCTTATGTGAACATATTCTAGTATCCAGCAGCAGAGACAGTTAATATATAGTTAATTATCTGATCAAGATCATTAAAAATAGGATGACACACACACAAAATCTATCCAATCTCAACCTCAGGCAACTCAAAAGTGACAGAAACAAGAAAGGTAATGTTGAAATTTTATATCCAAACAAACTTTCCACATAAACCTTCCTAATTATATATTTAATTGATTAATTGATTGATTTAAAATGTAGTGTCATCTTTAGAATCTTGTCAAATTTACTACAGTTTTGAAGCTGCGGTTTTTACATCTATTATTTTATTATCAGTGTGTCAGATATGTATTGAATCAACATTTAGGTAAATGTAAGTAAAGGATTTTAGGGATATTCCTAACCCTGCAGACACTGTCACCGTCCACAACAACGCTCTAATCCTCAGTCAGAACTGAGGCCTGCTCCTGTCAGAAAACAAAAAAACCTACACTTATATTGCATTCTAGGCTTCAGCTTGGTAACATCTTTTAAATTACAGGATATTGTGAAATCACTGAAATGAGCCCATTGGTTCTGCGGCCGCTCCAGCACATTTGCATAAAAGGTTGGCCTGTTTGTTCTGCGTGAGTCACTTCAAGCTGTCGTCAAACTTTGATGACTGTAATGAGAGGACGTCACAGAGAAGGAATGTACAGTGACTAGAGGGGACATGAGTAACGGTTTGTCAGCGCTGATGTTTAACAGTACATCGAGTTCTCGTAAGTGAAACCTGATGCAAAAGTGCACACAAGGACAACGAAGAATGGGAATCTTTTCCTTTTTATCTGAGCATGTAAACATGTTTGTTGTTTCTTTTCCATTTTCTTAATTGTGTTCCATTCAGGATTCAACAAAATTTAAAGCCATGCATTCACAGGCCTAAAAACACACTTTTTCATGTTTTTATCTCTTTGTTTTAAGTCATGGTGGGTAAGCTTACAGGCAAAGCTCCAAGTAAATGCTCAACTCAGTATGTGTGCAAAAATGCAATGGTGCATTATGAATAAGCCAAGGTTAATAAAGTCTTTTGAATTTTTCAAGAGTCTTCAATCCATTGGAAACCATTCCCTTAACCTTTTTTTGGATGAATGAGCTGCTGAGTCGAGCAGTCCATTTTCTCATGAGATTTCCCAGAAGCATTATTTAGTCTTCCAGTGAATGTGGCTTCACTAAACTGCATTCACGGCACTGAGAACATACAGCTGTAGACATGAGGTCTCACTTTTTATTGCACACTTTTTATTGCACTTGCTTTCTCAAGAGGGTGAACTTTGACCCATGAATTTTTTGCTGCTCTTCCCTCATTTTAGGCTTTTCAGGTGTTACTCGCATCTTGGCTCTCCTCCGACTTTGTAAATGGCGTCCTTGAGTTTTGCCTCATGCGTGTATATGTAGTCTGTTCTCTCAGGAAGATGTGTGGCTCAGATCACGCTTGTTTTGGCAGCACATAAAAGTTCCTAGACGATATTTCGTATTTGCTTTCAATCTACAAATCTACACAATAATGTCATTGGTTTCCTTCTTGAGCCATAGACCTTACATTGTGGTGACGCCACAAAGTTTTCTCTCCTCAAGGAAAGTTTTCTAACTTTAATGGATCAAAAATTCATAATAGAAAAAAACATATTTGACCATGACGTTTTATAGATGTCTCAGTTGTGTTCTATGGGAAAAAATGCTTTATGGGCAATACTGGAAACTGCTTAAAATTGGAAGCAAAGCTGAGTGGTGTTGCTGTAGCCAGGCTTCACCACACACTTTTATTTAATCGGCCTAAATGAGCTAAATGTGGCTGACCTTGTGGTTAGCAGTTAACCTGTTACAGTTCAACAACTACCCCTGTGAATACTGTATCTAAAAAACAAATATTTGGCAAAGATTCACGGACAAACCTTGCTGTGTCACCTTCTGCTATGACAAGGCCTTCATCAGAAATTCTCTGAGAATTCTCTTGTGAGGAGACGTTTGTCTTTTTACACTTGATACAAATACGTTATCTCCCTGTACAGGAGAGAATAAACAATAGGACATGCCAAAACAAGTGGGAATGACTTATAATCGCCTCTCCCTCAATGCCCGGGGTTGGCAGGGTTGGGATTCCCATAAGTAAGGCACTACAACTCAGCAGCAAAGCAGCAGCTCCAGTTCAGTGTGGGCATACTGGGCTGCGACCTGTACGAGTGTGAAACAAGGCGTTGATAAAGGAGCATTGGTGCTAAGCAAACCTTCCCTGAGTAAATAAAGGTCAATTTAATTGAATGTAGACATGCAAACACGCACACAAAGAGGGACAAAATGACCAAATGAAAGATGTTGCTTGTGAAAACATGATGTGCTCACGGAAAACCACTATGAAGGCCAATATTTACAGCTGTGTGCATATTGCGATAGACACGCATGCACCATGTATTTTGTCTCAATGAGTGATATTAAAATATACATTGCAGAGTACACCGGTGTCCTGATTGGATGGTAGATCTCATCTTATACTCAGATCAGGATCTGGGCCCAATGATCGGGACATGTTTAGTAGGTTCTAAAGAAAACAAATGGAAATAGATTGAGTCCATTTTACTTTACATGTTTTTATGGATATTCCTAACCCTGCAAACGGTCTCACCGTGCACAACAAAGCTCTAATCTTCAAGCAGAACCGAGGCCTGCTCCTGTCAAAAACCAAAAAAACCTACACTTATATTGGGTACTGCAGAAGGTGTTTCCCTGACTTTCACCCAGATCGTACTGGGAGAGGCTGTAACAGGAATACAGGACCTGGATGAATGAAGAACCAAGTATCATTTATTTAAACTGAGTTTCTATTTAGGACAATAAGTCAGCTGATGTCCACAGTGTTGCGCAGTGCCAACAGATATAATACTTTTATTTCTTTGCCCAAACAAGAGACCACTTAAAAAGTTTATTTTTTATTCAAATACACTTATATATTCATCTATATTGTACGTCTCATTATTATTCATATTCAGAATGATACCTGGAGTTCATCACCAGGATCTTAATCAGGAATTCTTAAATTAAAAATATACATTTCTCACTCACCTCTAAAACCAAATATTTGGCTAAACTTTGCAGTATTTCATCATAACAACCAACCAGTACAAACAAGGACAAAGGTCAGAACCACTGAACTCTCAGTATTTTTTTTCAAGCAAGCCAGATGGACAACTTTTTTTTTCCAATTCTCAAAAGGCTGCAAACATGATTACACATGCAAAAAAATGTAAATATAATGTCACTATGGTCCAGCGGAGCTGTCATTTATTTTCTTGGCTTCTTACGTTGGTTTGAATGAAGCACACAGAAAACAAATAAACAGCGTCAGACCATCAGTCAGGGCTCATTTATTACATCTGTAGCTCTGCATGTCAGAGGCAACAAAAAATGAACAGAGGGTGAAAAAGACTTTTCCTCCTGCTCCACCTCTCTATTTGTCCAGTCGGACAAGTCGGATTAAGACAACAAGCAGCTGCCTGAGGCGAAAAAACCTTTGCTTTAGAGAGAAGACGGGACTCCCGTTTGCTTTGTGCTGTGGTGGAATCTGTTGACATACAAATGAATGTGTGTGAGCAGGAGGTATGTATGTTAGTGTCTGCATTCATGTGCATGCATTGCTGTGTGTTTCCAGCGTGTCAACACCCACAGCAGAACAGCAGAGTGAAATAATAGTGCTCTGTTTTGCAAAATAGCAGTTATGTTTGGTGGGAAGGCAATGGAATACAATGTCCACCTCTGCGGAGCGGAGCACCTCTGCTAACAGAAATAAAATCTATTAAAGCTGCAGTTTCTTTATAAAAATAACTTTATGGCTTATTTGCAGATATTGTCAGTATATCCTTGATTGCAGGAGACACATAATCCATGAAGAAATCAGGTTCCTCTGGCTCCTCTTTGTGCTCCAAACAGCAACATCAACCGATCACAACGAGGAGCAGTCTCTGAAGCAGCCACGTTCACAAATACACATTCAGATTGACAGCATGTTCAGAATAAGTGTGATGCAAATCTGACATACTTGTATGAATAAAGTAGCTGATGGTAAGGTGATCACTTGGATCACCAGACTACAGTTCAGATGCATACACAATCACAGGTTGAATGATATACAGTGGAGTAATATCTTCAAAAGCTGACTTTGACTTTGACTTTGACTTTGAAAGAAACCCTGACATCCAGACGTGGTGTTGTGTCCTGTTGAATCCATGTGCGCTCTCAAATGTTGACTTGCAGACTGAGTAGCACACAGAATTTGTTTGTTATCCATGATCCATGCATCGTTGTAATGATCACGGAGGGTGTCTGAGCCGTTTGCATGTCGATACTTGTGTCCGCCCCGCCACTCATTAGACCAGTCAATGAGAAGAACGGTAAAAAAAAGAAGCGCAACTGAGACAACTGTCACAAAACCACAACTTTTGGACTGACGTCAGTTCACTTGAGTGGCACCATGGTAACACCTATATTTTTAACAAACAAGAGCCTTCATTCTCTTGGAAAGGTGAGTCACATCATAAACTCTAAAATGTAGATTAGAAACACTATCATATGTAAAAGACTTTACAAAAAAACAGTAGTCAGAGTGATTTTGTAGGTTTCTGTTCTTGTGTTTGATTGGCACTTTGTACCTTATTATTTTAGCAAGGACACTCGACTGAAGTACTAAACCTGGTTAGGTGTGCATATTGCCAAGAAATCAGGTTTCCCCAGCAGAATCCTGACCCCTGACAAAAATCCCTTACCCCACTTACAGAAACCAGGTTTCTCATTGACGTGACATTGAAAACATCAAGTTTATGCATTAAGCCAACAATAACCCGGTTACTTAATTGCATGAACAAACCACTAATTAAAACTGGGACATAGGGATTTGAATCAAGGTCTCTTGTATGATAAGCAAGTGTTTACTCTGTGAACCACCTGTGCTTGTACAGTCTGAGAGGATTTAAATCCACATGTAACAGATCTGTTATGGCTCAGGGATCAGGACACTTCAATGAGGGAATTAATGAGGCCATGATTCAAGTTGGTGTGACTTGGAGGTCGAAAGTGACCGCAACAGCTTGACCCACTAATTCCTCATGTTCTTCAGGGCAAACATAAATCTGTTGACAAAATAGAAGATCGTATCGTTTCTTAGTTGTTATGTATCCTCTCATATATTAAACCCTGGAGTATAAACCACTACACAAACAAGGAATACCTTGCACTTATGTAATAACAATAAAATAATAAACTCAGGCGTTGATGTTACAGAGGCCTCAGAATACGCTGTCCTGTTAGCTCCGTTGCACACTGGACAATAGGTTCAAGCACTTTATTTTTTATTAATGTTGACGTGTTCTGGCAGTATTCTGACCCACCAGATTACTTGACAGCCATTATCTGTACAGCTAGATCCTAAAACCTTTCTCACAGCCCACGGTGTCTTTTGAGGTCTTGCATGAACGTTAAATCATTCAAGAAGCTTTATTTTTCAAAAATACTCAGCGAGAGCTGAAATAACAAAGATGGTGTGAGAGTCAATGACGAAATAATAAACAGAGATAAGTTTGTAATGAAGTGGCTGGAAATCTCATCCAGATTAACTCTTGTCAAAACACCTCTTTTGATTTTGTTAATGGCCTGGATGTTTGGCTTCGATGTACCCAACTAGGTTCCAGTGAATGTTTGTTATAAACAGGCTTTTGTGCTCTGCCCAACCTGATTTTAGTATTTGTGTAGGTGTTTTGGAAAATGTCTTACTTACCGAGATATGGTAGATGTTCCGTGTTATTCAGCATCTGCAGCTGATTAAAGCAAAACAATTGCTAATGGATATCCATCTGTAGGAGTGGTGTGGAATTTGAGTGTGGTTGGCAGACTAGAACTACAGGAAACAGATTTTGTTCCTAGTAAGACTGTTTTGGGGGCTTTTAAATGCTGGTATACAGTCAACAGACAGACTGAATGTGTGTCAAGACAGAGGCGACCGTCATGCAACTAGGTCCTTGAAAGAACCGACCAATTGTGTAACTTTATCACTATGTAGGAACAGACTTGCACATCCTTTGCTGCATTCCAGTCAAAAATTCTCATTTTAACCAGTGCATCACGACTTTTTGTCCATTGGTGCCCTACAACATGCAGCTGGTGATCCTTTTATTTTTTTTCAGCCATGCCCCTCAAACAGTCCACCACTGAGTACATATGCTGTATTATCCATCCATCCATCCATCCATTTCATTCCAATTTTCCGGGGTGTGTTGCGGTGGCAAGGGGTTCAGCAGGGGCTTCCAGGCATCCCTCTCCCCAGCAATGCATTCCAGTTCCTCCCAGTGTTCCCAGACTACATGGGCTACATAGTCCCTCCAGCGAGTTCTGGGTTTGCCCCAGGATCTCCCAAACACCTCCAAAGGAAGGCGCCCAGGAAGCATCCTAATCAGACTCTACTCCAACCTTCCTCCGGATGCCTGAGCTCCTTACCCTGTGTCTAAGGCTGAAGCCAGACACGTGCCGGAGGAAACTCATTTTGGACGCTTGTTTGTGCGAGAGAAACAAGCTTTGCCTTCTGGCTCTGCTCCCTCTTTCCCACAATGGTCCAGTACAATGTCTGCAAGGCTGCTGATGCTGCACCAATCTGCCGCTCCATCTTGCGCTCCGTTTTTCCATCACCTGTAATCACTTCGCTTGTGGCAGCACCTTGCTCCCAACATGACCCCAACCAGCATGCAGCTGGTGATCTTTTTATTTTATTATATATTTTTTTTATTATCACAGACAGGCTGAGTCTGCCACGGAGTACATATTCTGTGTGATGTGTCTTCACAAAAAGACGGACATAAAAGCACGCCACATGGCCATCATTCCTCCACACGACTTGACACAACTCAGGCAACTTAACATCTCTATTTCTTTTTTTCTTTTTTCTTCTTTTACAAGTTACTTACCCCCAACCCTCTTCTCCCCTTACTGCATTCTTGTCTATGTGTGTGGGTGTGTGTGACAGTGATCTGTGGCCTGGAGCTGAATAAGACAGTAGGAGCACAGGAGAAGAAGATGTGGCAGAGAGGAAAAAAGAAAAGAATGGAGGAAGAAGAACCAGGATGAATGTGGAAAAAGGAACAATGTAGCACGGGGTAAGAGAAGGGAAACAGGGAAAACAGGTGAGACAAGGACAGAGAGAGGGGAGAGAAGAAGACGGAGAACTGCTATTACTCCTGCATGGATCAGATTTCTACCCAGTTTGATTTGCTTTTTACCCCTCTTTCACACGCATACACATATAAGAAGCATACATTGTTCAATGGAAACTGAGGTGATTCATTTAAGTGAAGAACCCAAATTAGCAGAAAAAACAAGATGACGAAAAAAGAATTTCTGATGAAGACTAAAGTAAAGGTTTAGGAAGATTTTCTTAATGGAGAAAAAGGGATTAACAAAAGAAAACAATCATAATCTTAAAAAAGATTACATAAAACACATGATATCACAGGGCTTTCCAGTTCAAGTCTTCCCAATGAAGAGTTTGTGACTTTTCCCTCTGGGCCTCTCAGTTCCTCGGCTCAGTTGTTGCCTCAGTCTCATATTTACACTCTTCCAACACACACACTCTCACACACTCTCACACACACACCGCCATTATCTCTCTATCTTTTGCTTACACACACATGCCCCCGCTTACATGAACATTTCATTTACGAGGAAAAACACACTCTTGCTTACACACCACATCTCATCAAAGGCTGAGAATATATCAGTCTCTCTCAGGATTCGATGGCATGTATACACGAAAAGTTGGATGGACTAGTAAGATAACATTACCAGGGTAAGCAGAAGAGTGTTGATCAATGCAAATTCTAAAGATTAAAAGGTGGTAAGGGACTACTTCAGCGCCTTTCAGTACAACAGACTTGAATAATCACTCCTGTCAGATGAGACTACTGAGCACGGTGTCAACATCTTTCTCAATACACACCAGGCTCAGGCTACTCAAAATATTAAAGTGAACTATCACTGACTTCATCAGACAATTTACCTTCCATAATTAAATTCAGTCTCCAGCCAGTTCAACTCCAACAGTAGAACAATCCCACGCCAGGAAACAACAATTGATTCGCAATGAATGCACAATATGAACACACCGCTTCCCTTATCAATAATTAATATTACCTAGGAGAGCCACTTACATCCATACCAGAGCTCAAGTAGATGAAGCACATGTTTTGGAAGGCTTATCGAAGAGGCTTGACATCACATAGCAATACCCCCAATACATTTATGTATCGTCATCACACTCTACGTGGTAAAACGTTGTGGAAATGATTTGTAGAAAAAATGCAAAGCGATCCACAAACACAGATTTGATTGCACTCATGTCTCAAAAGGTTTGTTTGCAAATCATGCGACTCGTAGATTGGTTACAGTGGTTCTCTATCTACAAATAGAACATTGCATTGATTTAAACAGACAGGCATTCACACCCACATACACACATACAGGCAATTTAGAGTCACCAATTAACCTGTTACGTGCATGTCTTTGGACAGTGGGAGGAAGCCGGAGAGAACCCACGCAAAGACGGGGAGAACATGCAAACTCCACACTGAAAGGCCCCAGCCGAGGTTCTGTGAGGCAAGAGTGCTAACCAATGGATTTACACTACAGTTTTTTATTTCTAAAAGAATCCCTGCAAAGTGCAAACATACAGTATTTAATTCTGTCTTGTGTCCAAAATCATTTAATTGATTGTTCCTGAGTGATTCTTTTATTGAAAGTTGGCAGCTGGAGTACAGGATGACTTCAGTAATATCACCAAAAGCTCCTCAAATATAGGACAAATATCATTGGGCGGCTGTGGCTCGGAGGCAGTCGTCCACTAATCAGAAGATCGGCGGTTCGATCTCCGGTTCGATCCCCTCCAAGTCTGCATGTCGAAGTGTCCTTGAGCAAGATACTGAACCCCAAATTGCTCCCGAAGGCTGCGCCATCGGTGTGTGAATGTGTGTGAATGTTAGTTCCTCAAACTGATGAGCACTTGGCACCTTGCATGGCAGCTAATGCCATCAGTGTATGTGTGAATGGGTGAATGAGACATGTAGTGTAAAAGCGCTTTGAGTGGTCGGAAGACTAGAAAGGAGCTATATAAGTACAGTCCATTTACCATTTACCATTGTTTGCCATGACCCAGCAACAATGGGAAGGCTTTCATGTCTAAAGGCTTTAAATAAAGATATTGATTTGGACACGTTACAGATGTTCAGTCGGGGCTCAGTTCAAATGACAGCTCATGTAAATGAGTGACAGCTGCAGGAGGCAAACTACAGGAGGGTGGGGCTAACAGCAGACCTTCCTAGAAGGGTCGAGTGTTTCAGCTTAAGAAGAATGAGGATGTGTTTTGTCTTTTTCTCCCTCCCACTCTCTCTCTCGCGCTCATTTGCATAGACATTCACACACACACACACACACACACACACACACATACAGGCCATCTGTTGTAAGGGCAATACCACGCATCGCTAACCTAAAGCGTGAGACCATGTAGCAAGAACACACAGAAACGGGAGAGGACAGAAAGAGGGGCAAGGGAGGGAAGGGGGTGAGGATGGGAGAAAAGGAGGGAAAGGAAGGAGAAGACAGGAGAAGGGAAAGAGGAGGGTAATTCAAGGCCGCAGGTATAGTTTACCTGTCGTGGCAGCCAGACGGCAGGAGAGCTGCTGCATTAGATCACTCTGCCAGATAGGAGAGAGGGAAAGGGAAAGAGAGAGAGGGGTTTTTATGCATGTGTGTGTGTGTGTGTAAGAGAGTGTACAAGAGCACAAGAGAGTTGTCGGGTTAGATTGCCCAGTCCGATAAGTCTGCAGTTCCCATATGGGAGTAGGAAGGTAACAGGTAACACTAGAATAAGTGGTCCTCCTGGAATAAATAAAGGCTTCTCTTCAATGAAAGGGGAAGGGGAATTGGGAAGGCAATTGAAACGTTTATGGAGCTGAGGTGAGCTGTTGAGTGAGCCTCTAGTTTTAAGGGTTTGAAGTAAGAAAGAATTAAGACAGTGTATTCCAATTAAATCAATTAAATAAATAAAAAATTGGCATTATTACTGAAACTCTCATCAAAGAAGTTATCGTCATTCTTTTCCAAAGATACATTTTAAGTTAAAGAAACAAATCCCACAATGCACTGCAACAGCCACCACACAAGTCAAGATACTGTCACTGGTCAAGACCTGTGCACGCTGCTGGTTGTTTATTGACACACTAATCAGCGGTCAGCGCATGAACGCGACATTAAAGCCCCCCAGAAAATGACCAAAGGAAAAGTTGACTTTGAGAACAGGGACTTTCAAAGCAGCTGGAAGGCTACTGACCTGTGTGCCTTGTTTGTGGAGTTAATGTGTCCGTACTATGATGAGCATACTATGCTAATTTGAGTTTGACACATCTGCATTAGACAATGAAATGGCTTTCTGCGGAGAGTATGTGATTCTGATCGAGTTAGAGGGAAGTCAGACACAGAAACAGCATAAAAGTAGTAGTATTTTGGGCAAAACACTCTTCTTGCTTCTGAAACGCTCCTAGTGGGGTATGAAGAAGTCTTGTGGAGAATGGGCCAAACAGCAATGTCACAGAGACTTAGTAAGAATGGATGCAGCTGGATGCTGTCTTCAGTAAACATAAGTGTGTTCACTGTGTGTTTAGACAGAACACAAGGCAATTTTCAATAGTCCGTAGAAAGACGTGCCTTAACACAAATTTGCCCAGGGTGGTGCAAATGATGCAAAGACACGTGTTTCAAGTTGATAGGAAAAATTGCATCTATCCTAAAACTTTGTGAGTCTACTTCATAAATGTACAGAGATGAGAGTAAAAGAGGCTGGAGAGACGTTAAAGACAGAACTGAAGTTCCTGGGGAGGCTGAACTGAACACAAACGCTCCTACAGACATGGTCAGTGCGTCTTTTGCTAGCTAGCGTACAGCTGACATCCACAGAGTACATTAGGAATAAACAGTGTAGCAGTTAAATTCACATGACTCATGGTAAAATTCTGCTTCCACGCACATGAATTTGATAGAATAATTCAATGTTACAGCTCTTCTAGACTTTCTAAATGTTCCTGGACTGAATGGGTCACTATGAGGGATTTCCGGCACCAATGATTTGGAACTTTTTGCGTCCATTGATGCTAGAGGAAGTTGCAATACCCCATGCGGCCATTATGCCTAACCCACCCCTGTGTTGTAGCTGGAGGCTTGATTAAGACAGCCTGCCTATATCTGCTGTCCAAGTCATTTCTGTATCTCTGATCTCTAAAATAAAACAAGGACCATTGTTTGACTTGTTTGAGGACAGTGCACTGTTTGTTCCCCCAAAACAAGACAGTAAGTGGAATCAGGTGACCAATTAATATGATGCAGATGTGAATCATCCCACACTTTTGTTTTTTTAATTATATTATGGCAGCATCTTAAAATCCCCCCAAAAAATGACATGATCTGGCTCCTAAGAAGACGGTAACATAAGATTTCAGTGAATCATCCTTACAAATGGGGCAACACTTGAAGTAATATATACATCATGATTATGAATTTGGGTAGGACACCTTTGAATATAATTTAGTGGGTGGAATGATTAAAAGAGATGTCAGTTGACGCCTGTCTTGCAGCCATTTATTCCCGAAGTTCAGTCAATGACTAACACACACACACACACACACACACCTGTCCTGGACCTGAAACTCTGAGTCGCGGACATCAGAGGGAAAAACAGAAAACATTTTTTCCTTATGATCCACATAGTGTCAAAACAGGTGTACAGGGCATAGTGTGGGAATGACAGAGGCCCTATTTACCAGGGAAGCATCAAAATGATGGGGAAGCTGTTATTCTAAAGTAGAAAAGTTACATAATGTTGTTTTAAGATTACAATCTCATAGTAAAAAAACAAACAAACAGATGTTTGTGTTGCACTTACTGACATATTAATTGCGTGGATATTGGAAAACATTTGTGCTGCAGCTGTACTCATGTCTCTGAGCTTCAGTTATCTCAACACTCTGATGTTTACAGAACAGAGTCACAGCCGAACAAGGAAAGGTTTGTTCAGGTGAATTTCACTGCTTGACTGATTTTAGTGTTTGACAGATTCAAGGATGAAAAGAAAAAAAACACAACCTTGATTAATTTCCTGATGTTTTGAAATTCACTGGTTATTGCCATGTCAGAGGAAAGAATGCTCTCTTCACCGTCAGTTAGCGCTATGATTTTTTTGTTTTCTCATCCCTGACAAATTGAACCAAGCCACAACATGTGTTCCAGATACTTGTAGTTTCTGTTATGAGCTGAGGCAAAGTTTATACTCTTCAGTCATTTCATGCCATAGCCAACACTGACATATGTTCACCCTGGGAATATGCAGCAATGAAAAATTTAGTATTGTGGACTTAACCATCATGACACATTGTGAATAATCACCACTATATACGGAACAGGTTGCAAATATTTCATGACAGCACAACTGAGTTAATCTTTTCTTAACTTGAACCCAAGATTGAGAGAAAAATATGACTTCTTAATCTGTGATCGACTCTGAGAACACAGAGGGAATTTCATTTCAGTGACGTGGATGCTGTTGCTGTCACAAGCTCAATACTATCCATCCAGTTTGTCTAATAATTTGGTTTACCTGCAAAGCTCACACACATGACATTCAGCCTCAACTGTTTGTGTTTAGTGCTAATTCCCAAACGTCAGCATGTCAACATGCTAAACTGAGACAGTGAGCATGACGAACATTAAATTAAATCTGCATAACATTGTCATCGTCAGCATGTTAGCATGCTGCTTTTAGCATTAAGCTCAAAGCATCGCTGTGTCTAAATGCAGCCTTACAGAGCTGGTCTTGTTCATGTACATTAATTGACTTGTGTCATCCATCACTTCCTGTGCAGGAGAGGATTTTTTCAGACCATCTTCCACCACTGCTAGTACTGCAGACATTACATGACTATAATCATATAATATATTCATTTATAGATCTCTACTATCTATTTTTGTTCATTGACCTGTTGTAAATAATCCAGGTACAATATGGGTCAGAGTATACAACCGAAATCAGGATGCTAAGGGTTCAAAATTCGCATTACTGCATTCTGGATTAGTCAGTAGTGAAATACATTATCAAGTAGCAAAAGCTGGGGAAGTGTATATATAAATTTTGTCTCTGCATATTTGAATTGTTAAATGTAGCAGATAACGAAGAAAATAACATATAGTACAATCTTAAAATATACTGTACTTATACTAGTTTTTGTAAAATACAATCTGATGGTTAAATTTGCATTTAAAAAAAGCAGAAATTACAGTGCAGCTATTAAGAAGTGAAGTTGTGCTGTGGTGATAATGTTCCTGCATCTTAGCCTGAGGTTTATCCTCAGTCAAGTTGAACATCCATTAGTCCAGCTTGTAAACTTAAGGAAGCATACAACTATAAAACCGTCCTGCTGCTCCTACCAGCATCAATTGCATGAGTGTTTACAATCACCATAACCACCGTACAGCAACATGCTTTTATACAAACACACTGGGACCGATTAAGCAGCAGGACATAAAGTGGATGCTGAGAACGGGGGAAACATACAATGGAGAGGAAAAGGGTGTTGCCTGTGGAGAATTACGTGGGAATTGAGAGTGACAAAACAGCAGGCAATCAAGAGTAGAGGTAAATGCAGACAGGAAGGGTGTAATGCATGCGGACAAAGTATGTTGCGTAGCCTCGGCCCTTAAAGACAGGGAGGGATGGATCTATTGAACGTGTTCACCCACCAACCTGTTGTGTTTCTTTTCTTACACTAAACTGTATCGTGCAGGATGGCAGGCTTCACTGGCTGCTGGGTGGGACTTTGCCTGTACCTCTGACCTTCAAAAATAATAAACTGAAATACTTTCCATAGGAATCTGGGAATCAGCAAGTAGGGTACAGTGAAACTGGTTGGTCAAACAAAAAGCTTTCAAAGCCTGTATTTCAAAGCATTCATATCCTCCAAGTGTCACTTCAAAGGTCCATAAGTCTCGTGTAGTAACAGCAAAACAACTCTGCTTAAACTACACTTGTACATAAAGCACCTGCTGTTTTGTCCCATTGAAATGCGTGTCACCTTAGGGTGAGTGATGCTGGCCATCTGGGGTCTGTTGTATAGGGTGTGGCCAGGTGGGGCATCACCCTGAGGGGAGTGATGTGCTGCTATTGTGTTAAAAAGTCCATTTAATAACGTTGCTCATGTAACATTTATGTTGGTTAAGCAGAGTGAATCTATCCTGACAGTAGCAGAATATAAGAATAAATCCTGTGTTAATAAATACTGATTAAGTTTGTATTTACTTTTATGGTACCGTAAAGTAGGTAACAAAGGGTAGGTGGGTGAGGGGCATTTGCATTAAAACCTGAAGGTCAAGTCCAGCAAACAAAAGGATAGGAGGCAGGAAGGACACATATTTGGCATGTCAACAGTCGTGGGCTGGAAGCTGTTTCTAGACGTCACTTGATTAGCGAGTCTTTACTGATCGATTTGTTGATCAAGGGACCAAACCAGTAGGGGCTAAAGGTTGCCCCTAGACATCGCTTGTTTAGCAAGTCTCCACTATTTATGAGTCCTCCATTAGAACAATGAAAGCTAGCTTACCACTCAGAATGTGGAAGCTAATTGGACTAGCTTGCTAATGTTAGCACTTGGTGGCGTATTTGTTCATATTTTTTTTAACCCTTACTCAATGTCAGCTCCCACACACATAATTTGCTATGTCTTAATTTGCGTACTTACACTTGTTATTTTGAGTACACGGATGGTGCATTTATAACCAGCCATTTTGATATGAAGTAGTATGAACACAGGTGTTTCCAATGATACAAATTAAGGACCAGTTCCATTCAGGTCAAACAGAGTCAGAGTGCTGCTGTGGTTGGCTCACTTGAAAGGCTCTGCTGCATTAAATGGAATGGAGCCTTAATTAGTATCATGTCAAGTGTCAAAATGGCTGCTTTGAAAAGGGTCTGTTGTGTTTCTCCTACATTACACAAAGGAGGGGGGTTAGCCTAGCATTAACTTTATAGGCCATTTGTGGTGACTGTAAATAGTTAGCAAGCTGAACCCAGCAACAAGTATTCTAGTAATCCCAGCAGTTTGGAATGAGGTTAATTGTTACTGTCATGACTTGTCTGCTATTTTTTTACCCTCAATATTAAATAACAACAAAATATTATATAATGTATAAAACAGATTTTTTTTTTATTGTTTGATTGATTGATAAACCTGACACATTTTAATAGTTCTGACAGTGCAGCAGCCTGCTTAAACAGTGCAGAGAGGCTCACATAAGCTATTTTAAGAGAGAAAACAAGATAATGAACTTTGATTAGTAATGGGATGGCATCCTGTCAGCTCATTAACCACAATCAAAATATGTCCTCAACGTGCCTCTGATATGCTATTGCTTATTTTAATCAAATACTTGGAAGGAAGAAGCAGGTAGGACGAAGCGTCAAATCAAGGTGAAGTTTAGACAAAGTTGCTGCAGTGTAGGTGGAGCTAAAACTGGCAACAACATGTTTGCAGATAACAGCGTAAAGTGATACAGCAGAGAAAGAGAGAGGCTTCTACCCTGAACATCGACCTTGAGGAGAAAGGAAAAGAGAAATGAACAGGCTTTCATTGTCGACTTGACTTTCCGTCTCTTGTTCTCACGGCAGCGCTGTGTTTTCACCTGCTGGAGGGTCAGAAGGAACAGGAAGTTTCCTCTCAGGGTATAGGAGGGGTCATCGGGTTGAAGCCAACGCCCGGATTGTATTATTGCTGAGACCTTGTTTATGCATTTAACTGCTTTGAGTTGAGTATTGCAAACAGATGAATTATTAATCCACATGTTCATTTGCTCTTTGTCACAAAGTGCTTGCTGGACTAAGAGATCAACTATTATTAAAACAGTATGGGACTGTAATGTTTTATTTATGTGAGAGAAGAACATTGCTCTCCAGAATCAAAACGATTTAATATATTTTATTTATTAAGGATAGATTAGTTCAGAATAAATGCATCAGGATGAAGTATCCAATAATCTCTTTGAAATGTGCGGCAGAATCATCTGTAACTGACACGAAAGAACAAAAGCATGTCTTGACAAGGTCTTAATTTGGATCTTTATGTTTTTTGTCTTGCTTTGGTCGTTGCTGTTTATAATTGGCAAAGTTACATGCATGCCTGAACGGGAATATTTGTGATTCATTACTGAGCGATAGCGTCCTGATCCATGCCAACAAAATCCAATTCATTGGAAGCGCAACTTAAATGTGTGATTTGTTATTCCTCTGACATCTGACGGAATGTGTTGACAGGCGATGCCACTCATACGCTGAGGGGGAAGAATCAAAAGTAAATGATCAGAATAAATTCTCTTGATGTCTGTTTTGACTTGTGTACTTATTTTGATAAAGACTGCAATTAGCAAAATGAATACATTTAAGTTTGCGATGCAGTCTGTTCCCAGCCAAAGTATCCAAGTGCTACCGAGTAATTACAACCCTAACTGTTGATTTATGGCAAAGTGACAGCTAATGCTAGCTAAACCCCATCCTTTGAATGGTGTTTAACAAACACAGTGCTCATTGTGCAGCTATAACACAAACATCTATTGGTCGTCTGTGCATGCTGGTCCAGTTGGTTACCATATTTTGAGCATAAGCTGCAAGTACTGTAGTTAGCCTAGCTTGCTGGCTTCCAGTTACCAAGTGAAATGACTAATTTAAATAAACACATGACTAATACTATGTGGAGTTATCATCTCTGGCAATGCTGGCTTTCGGCTGCCAGCCATGGGCAAATTTGACGTATTATTGCAGAAGAAACACATGAAGCGCAGGTGCCGTGCCAATCAACAGATACTTTTCCAAGAATGCTACTCTCAAACTGCCAAAATAAGAGCAGTATAATTTTGCGCCAGGAAAACCGATCATTTGAAACTGTGTGTGGCATGGGGTTTGATTGACAGTTGACTGTGTCAGCAGCTTCTACCTGATGCCAGATAACCTCTGTCCAATGTCCATCATGCAAGCACTACGCTGATACAATCTTGACAGGTTCTTCTCCAAACTGGTGTACGTGATTGATAGGTGCAAACATTTGCAGTTGTAGGCCTCGACACCAGGCTTATTTGCGCAGGACACGTTCTAAACACGGTGCTGCATACCACACATGGAAAAACCTGCTCTAGGTGATGTCTTTGCCAAAGATTCATTTGCTTTTATCGACTCTAAGTCACTTTGAGTATATGAACCTCTAGAATCAGACATCCTGGAATGGCAACCTGAGCACAAAGACTCTAAATAACACTGTTGCATTTCTGTCATGATTTAAGGGCACACCCAAGGCATCCAAAACCCTGATCATTCACCTGACCACTGAGCTGCTTCAGGCGTCACCTGCAACCGTCTTCTTTTAGCGGGTTGGGCGGGTCCAGATTCAGCTTAATTGCAGGTTACAGGTTGGATCCAGTACAGGTCCAGATCTTTGGAGTCCGGGAAGGTTTTGAAAAGTGAATCTGTGTAGGAATCGTCAAACTTTCCAAATCCAGTGGGAAGAACGCAGAAAAGGTTCAAATACTTGTTACTTCTTGGAGACATGGAGCTGTATAACAAAATGCTATTGTAAATCTCTGTTATAAATATCGGTAGTCATTGTTGTTATTATTCCTCCTTGGTTGGCAATGCTTGACAATAAGTAACAACAGCTTGTCAAAGGCGTTATTCCCACACTGAAACCGCTGTGTCATGTCATGATGCCAGACCAGAGATTTGATGGTCTGGATCCAAGTTATTTTCATTAATCTGTTAATATGTGCAATATTTTTTTCTCATTTAAGAAATCTAGCTTCAGTATCACTGTGTCAAGCTATAACTCCTTCTCATCAGAATCAGAAAAGGCTTTATTGCCAAGTATGATTTTCACATACAACGAATTTGTTTTGGTGTCATTGGTGCATAACAAACATTCTCTAAAAATATAAGAAAGATAAAGAAAATCAAGTATTAAAAGTATAAACAATGTACATATATATATACACAATATGTTTTAAAATGAAAAAGAGCAGTAAAGCTGCGCAGGAATTTTCTGGGCAGCGCTACCTCACTTCAGAGAAATAATGAAGAATGAAGAGTGTTGCACATATAATTGTGTGTGTGTGTGTGTGTGTGTGTGTGTGTGTGTGACTGTGCATGTTTGGAGATTCCTGGCAGAACACACAAATTAGACAAATTAGACAGCTGACATCTAAATAAAAGTGTACATCCTGTTCTTTGGATTCAGGCTGGTTAACTTTGAGTTGAACTGCTAGTGTTGGCAAACCCTCAACTGCAACATTAACCCTTTGAGGGAAACACGCTCCGATAGTGCTGGGTTCATGTTACGGACACGTGATTAGTGGGGTTTCTTTAAATTTCTGGCATCACAAAATGACAACATGAAAACAAGCCTCACCATCCATCCATCCATTATGTGTAAGCTCTTATTCTCATCAGGGTCATGGGGGGGCTGGAGCCTATCCCAGCTAAAAACAAGCCTCAGAGTACGGAAAATATTTTTCTAGCATTGGAGCATGAGAACATTTTGGATTGACGTATTAATTTGTGAATTAATCTTTAGCTGGTTATTTATATGTACATACCATCGCCATACCTTGTACATTGCCAACTCTGTATGTATGTGTGTGTGTGTGTGTGTGTGGGTGAGTGTATGAGGAATTGCTTTGACACATAATACACCTGGTGACTAAGTCGACAAGTATTTTCACTATGCTTTCATCAAACCAGAATGTTTTCTCTGTGGCTTATTATGTGTCACTTGTGTGTTCTCTGTTGTGTTTTGACTAGAGATAATCTGTAGTGCTTTTTTAGAAGTACTTTGACAGAGTTTATTTTCTTTGCGCTGTTCTTTTACCCTCCGCTGGCGGTCGTTTTTTAAAGCCCAAGGAACACCCACTCTTTTTTTTTCTTTCTATTGCTACTGAAAGGAGCCGGTTGGACCTACATATTCAGTGCTGACATCCCGGCCGTGTTTGCCTCAATGGAGAGGTTTTATGTCACATCATCAGATATCTTTTCAAGCATTATTTACTCAGTGAGCTTTTTCCAGCACCGCCCTGCTTCTCACACAGAGTTTCTTCACGGTCTAACCTGGGCGTGAGCAGCACATACGTAGCTTTCTTATGTAAATCCTCCACAACTGTCCATACTGGTTCCATTTAAGCTATGCATTCAAAAGTATACTGTCAAGACTGATACAGAATCAGCATGATTGTCTTTCATTTATATGATTAGTGATGAGTTGACATGCCAATGGACTACGAACTTGTAAGGTCATATATTCGTCCAGTGTGTAACATTTAAGGGGATCTAATGGCACAAATGGAATATGATAACAATAACTATATTTTCATTTGTGTATGTTAACCTGAAAATAAGAATCATTGCGTTTTTATTACTTTAGAATGAGACTTTGTATCTACAGCGGAGAGGGTCCTTTTTCGTGGAGTCCGACATGTTGAACCGTTTTGTTTTTTGTTTTTTTTGTGAGTTTCACAATCTGAAACTTCACCACTAGATGCCACTAAATCCTTCACACTGTACGTTTAAGTGAGTCCCAGTTCATTTACTCATAGAGAACATTCAATTTAATTTCCCAAATCATCTCAAGCATAGAAATGAGCTTTTTTTTAGATTAAATGTTAAAACAACTAAGTTGGAAAACACCATCAAATTAGTGTTGTAAGATGAAGGACTGGAAGGAAAGAATTAGCATGATTAATAAATTGTAATGCAGAGAAAAAGTATGCATCCGAGCATCTAAACCAGGGGTGTCCAAACTGTTCCACAAAGGGCCGGTGCCATGCAAGGTGCCAACTGCTCATCAGTTTTAGGAGCTAACCATTCATACACATTCACACACCGATGGCACAGCCTTCAGGAGCAATTTGGGGTTCAGTATCTTGCCCAAGGACACTTCAACATGCAGAGGAGGAGTCAGGGATTGAACTGCAATCTTCTGATTAGTGGACAACCCGCTCTACCTCCGAGCCACAGCCGCCCATCTGGTCCACTGGTCCAAGTCTGAAATATCTATTGCTATGCCATGAACCTTCTATGCTTCCCAGAGGATAATTCCTACTGACTTTCTTCCTGACTTTCTATCACCACCAGCAGCTAAAGGTTTTCATTTAGGTATCCAAGAGATTTTTGTACTTTCATGGTAAACCATGGTTTTTATCATTTGAATCCCAATAACTTTGATGATCCATGATTCATCCATCGAGGACCATTATCAGGTGAACACTTTAGTTTATGCAGTTCTTTGGTTTACATTCCCATAAGCCTCAGCTGTACTTTGTTTTCAGCAAACATTAGCATGCTAATACTAAAGATGGTGAACATGGTAAACATTATACCAGCTAACTGTGCCTGTAGCCTCACAGAGCCATTAGCATGGCTGTACTGTAGATGCTTAATTTTGGTAGGATCAAAGTTTGGTTAGTGGAACTAGAGGCTATCCAAGAAGTGGGATGGGGGACTGCCCGGTGGTTGACTGCAGCTGGGTGTTTTTATAGCAACTGGGTTGTCCAAAACACTCCAAAGTTGGGTGTTAGCATCAAAAAAGTGAATACTTGTAAGTCAAACACGGTGATCGCTTGCATGGAAACAAGGCCACTGTCACTGCACCAATGTTAGTGTCTGTCTATTTATTGTCTTGAGACAACAACGTGATTCTACTGTCTGATTGCTACCAGCACATGACAATAAGATACCATTGACCTTAAGTCTTACAACAGGTGAACCCTGTGGGGGCGTCACTCTTTTAAATTACCAATAGATTCGTGGGAAGATTTCATTAATTGATACACATCTGAATGTCAGTTATTCACCGGGAAGTAAAGAGAGCAGAGCTCGAGGTGATGGGAGGAATGCGGAGATTGAGATGTGGAGCCAAGAAGGTGAACAAACAGTGGGAGTGATTGACCTTGAGCAGCCCCTCAACACCCACACACACACACACACACACACACACACACACATACAAACAGCTGTATTGCTGGTCCTTATCAGTGATTAGGCACTCATCATTGTTCTCCCCTTCTCTTTCTCACACACACTTTTAATCAGAGGAAGTCACAGCTGACATCTCCCTGCCCACACAGTCACTTCCTGAACGACCCTGACACACTTACCGGAAATAATGTACACTGTTTGTGTGTGTGCCCTGAAAAGCCAAAGAACACACACTGGATGTGTGTAGTCATGACTGAGGAAACACTTTTGTTATTTAAATACTGCTTTGCAGTGAGTCTTTCCATTTACTAAAGGAGTTCCTGTAAAGACTTCAGTCTCCTCTTAAAGATTGAGCTTCAAAGGTTTGTAAAAAACATGCATCAAATGTAATTATTGTTCTGAAATATTATATACCCACCACCAAAAACTAAATGTTACTGGCTTCATAAGCAGTTATAATCAATATTCTTATATGAACAATGGATCATGTGTGTGTTTCATAGAGGTGAACCTAATGAGAATTATCACCCAACCCTGCTTCCTGAAGCTTTATGGGGCATTTTAGCATCTTTTAGCGTTCAGTTTTGATTGTACAGCAACCACTACAACTCTTACTGTTTTGGTTCACTGTCACTGCGCTAATGGCTTCTATGCTTTGGCCGCCGTTTTTAGCAAAAGCTCTAAAATCTCACCCTAAGAACGAGCTCAATGTTTCCCTCAGGAGTTGGTGTAGGCAAAACCGACCTGAAAGGACGCTAAATATTGGACTGAACATTTGCCAGTTCACCAGACCCATGACTCTAAATAAATATCAGTGTTGCTCTGTGTCAGCTGGATGGTGTTTGGTGATAATATGTCAATATGGGATTAAAATCAGCTTTGCACATTTAATGTTTCCTCTGGTAGACAAGAAGACAGTGTATCATCTCCTAGCATTTAAGGGTACAGTTTGTTTGTTTTTTGTCTTACACTTCTTTGTAGATCATTAGATTTTACTTTGTAGTACAGGGAAACATTTCAAATATTTCCTCAAGAAAACTTCCTTGAAGATCAAGATACAGTTGACTTCAAATGCTTTAGATTCATGCTCCTCACTTGGCTGGTTTTCAAAAAGCCATGAGACAGGGGCTGTACATGAACATAGGATGGGCGAGACACAAGACAAATGGAAAATATTCACAGACACATTCAGGCAAAAGAAACATGGGCTGTCACACACGTCCACATGTACAGACAAACTCTGACAGTCTTACAATACTTCCACATTCCTCCCAGTAACCTTCCTCCTCCTTCCCCAGTCAAACACAACCCCTCCTTGCATATTCATCGACACACATACTGCTCAGTCCATTTAAGTTGAGTGTTATCTCATCCTTTTCATTTGTAAAGCAGAACAAGCAGAGCTTTGGTGTGGCTGAAGGCTCTGTCTGCTCTGTTGATGAGACAGAAACACTTAGAGGAACCTTGATCTGGAGCAGCTTACCTACAGCAGAGATTAATGACGTTTTGTTCTTATTTCTGCTTGTTGAGTTTATTTTGCAGCATGTTTGTTGGCTTAAAGTTTTGTCCAGCTTTCAGCATACTGAAAACTAAAAACACCGGCCTTTAAAATAGCAAATATATTACTATGTATTATTTAATGGAGTCACAGAGATTAGTCAATTTACTCAGAGAACGGGTGTTTCAATTCAACTTCAGGACTATTTTTTTAGCACTAACCACATGGTAAATTAGAACAGAGCATACATGTAACACAGTCAACAGTTTATCACTGGTGTTCACAAGCCAGTAGGTAGGTATTATTTTAGGATTTAAGCCAATGCACAAGGACAAACACAGTGAAATATTGACAAAAGGAAACCTCTATTTGCCTTCTTAGGTCTTACAGTACATTTACACCTGCAAGAAGTATGTCAGACTTCTACAGAGCTGAGATACCAGGTGAAGCTGGCTGAAGGCCAACAGGCCAGCACCTGTTCTTGAGAGCTTCAGCCCGGTGTCAACATAACTGTACATGAGCTGCTGAGCATGAGCGCCACCAAGGTGTGGTGCGGATTTGTCCAGTGCATGCGGAATAAGCAGGATTCGGCTTATTTCAAAAAATATGGCTGGCTAGGGACATCTAAACCAAGTACATGCTAAACAGGGTTCCATTTCTGGGAAAGGACGAGACGCAGAGCCGAGGTCAGCTCCTGGGAGAGAGTTTGGCGATGAGACTGGCAGAAATATTACCAGTGATTATTTATTTGCTTGGCCATTGCCTTACAGGTCAAGAAGATCAGTCTGGGTAGCACCCAGGAAAAACCAAGCGTCAGGTGACCCCCCTCCAGAAGAGAGCAAGCGGAGCTGTTCAACACAAAGGTGCTGAAATGTGCCCATGTCACACTGACCATATAAAGCTGAGAAGGGTGTGTGCATTCTATGCTCCACACACGCAGGGATCACTGACGGGCCAAAGGCAAAGCCGGAGTATTGTGACATACTACAATAACACCAAGTACGTACTAGATCAGATGGTTAGCATTCTGTGAAAGGCTGCACATGTAGATGGTCAACAAGTGTGTGGAGGGGAAAAAAACAGTTCAGGGTCTCCTTTGTTGTGTTATTTTCATAATATTTCATAATGTTTAATGCAAACATTTTCAATAGGTGAAAGTCTGGACTGCAGGCCGGCCAGTTTAGCACCTGAACTCTTTACTACGGAGCTCCATGCTGTTGGAATACGTGCAGAATGTGGTTTGACATCGTCTCGCTAAGAAAGACGCGTCGTCCGTTTGGCAGCATATGACGGTTTTTGGAAGTGTTCCTCAGCCCATGCAGTGATGTCCACGACAGAATCATGTCATGTGCAGTCTGAGAGCCTGAAGATCACAGCCATCTAATATTGGTTTTCGGCCTTGTCGCTTGTGTACAGAGATTTCTTCTGATTCTCTGAATCTTGAATGATGTTACGAATTGTAGGCTATAAAATTCACAGATTCTTTGCAGTTTTATGTTGAGAAACATGATTCTTGTTACACCATTTTCTACTGAAACTCTCCCCATCTTTACTTCAGAAACACTCAGCCTCTCTGGGATACTCTTTTTATATACAATCATGTTACTAATCTGTTGCCAGTTTCATTGTTCAGTGTTTCACTAGATGTTTTCTTTTAGCATTTCACAACTTTGTTGCCACAGTCAAACTTTTTTCAAATGTGTTTCAAATTCAAACTCGGCATATAATTTTCCAAAAACAATGAAACTTCTTCATGGTCAGTTGTCTTTGTGCTATTTTTAATTAAATATGGAGTTTAAATGTTTTGCAAATTATCATATTTTTGGTTTCTATTTACATTTTAGAAAGCGTGCCAACTTTTTGGGAAACTTTACTTCCAGTATCTGAAAAGAAAGCATACTTTGCTTTGATTTACATAGTGTTAAACAGTGCAGCAGGCCAGCAGTGAATTCTCATATCTGCCACGTGGAATATGAGTTTTTTAAGGTGTCTCTTGCTGGCAGCTGCATGGTATTTCTCAGCTATTTTCATGCAGCAGTCATGAAGTTTACAGGCGCAGCTCACTAAAAAAAGCTCCTGTGTTTTAGCTCTATCCCTCAAAAATGAAATAAAGACATCAAACCTTTTCCAAGAGTCAGACATCACATGGAACTGTTTGATCACTGGTTATTTCAGGGCCATTTTGTATTGTAATAAAATGGTTTGGCTTGCCCATAGTCATAAAATGAGATTAATGGCAAATTAATGCATGGGGGAGTTCCCACCTACTGTGAACGTTTTATTATGTTTCATTACAGTTGGCAGAGACAGTCAGAAAGTCTGACAGAGAAGTTGATAAGTATATGAAGGAAGAATGAAAGTAATGGAGGGAGGTGGAGATTATGAAAGTAGGGGCTGTTTTATATTAGTCACCTTTTCTGAGCAACAATTACCACTGTATTTACAGCCTTTTTAAAGCTGTATGTTTGGCAGTAAGTGGAGTCAGCACAAAACAGCAGCATGACGTCATATTCAAAATGAAACAGTGGAGAGGTCAGGGTTTTTGTTTTGTTTTTTCAGTCACTGATTTTAAAGAATAAATCAGCAACACTTTTATCTTTGCCTACAGATTCCAAATCCTGCAACAGATGAAACCTACTTACAGGTATTACCTGTGCAGATACAACCTGATAGGACTTTGTTCAACAATTTTCTAAATAAACTACTGTTGAATCAATTTTAAAGTTTGTCTGTTCTGGCCTACTGTACAAAAATGGTGGTCAGTCTCTAATATAAAATAATACTTGATTCTGTAATTTTACAGCATTTTAAGGGAATTTAGAAAATTTTGCCATAAATATGATTATAAAAGAAAAAAAAAGGAGGGTGGGGGCAGCTGTGGTTGCCAGAATTTTACTGTACAGGGTAAGAGGATATTAGTACTGTTGATTTCACATTTAAAGTTGCCTTTTTATTCAATATCCAACACTGTTTTGCCCTATAACTGACATGAAAATACCATAAAAATGTTTGTTTTTCATATTTCATCTCACTTCTTGAAGCAGATTCATAAATGCACAGATTTTTTGCTCAAGTTACACTTTCAACTGGTTGTGAGGCCAATTTAGCGGTTAACATTTGCAGTAGAGCTGAGGCTGGTGGGAGTGTCATTAGCTTTGCATTGTAATGAGATGAGCGTAGCGAGATTTTGACCTGATCTTGATGCTAAAAAGAAAAAGATCGGGAAAGTGATGAATTGCAGATTGCAAACAACTGAAGACCACTCACCTCACCTTCCTGTTTCAAGCATGAAAGAGAAACTATAATGACTGTAAAACCCACGAGAGCCAGTGTTTGGTTCATCCCTTCTGGGCTATTGTAGAGATGTGATTTAACATGGAGAACTTAGATATAAAGTCTCATTCTAAGTTAACAAAAACATAACGATTCTTATTTTCAGGTTAATATACACTAATGAAAACATAGTTATGCATATTACATTCCATTTCTGGAATGGACCTTTAAGTTGTTGTCTTTTTGCAATATTAGTTACTGACGGTGCCATACCACTAGCACAGCTAAAAACAAGCGTTGATCTTCATCTAAATATTCACATTATGGCTGTGTCATTAAGAGACATATCTATCTATGTGTGGGAGAAATCCTTTATTTTTAAATAAATGGAACCGCAGCAAATTTTTGTATTGTTGTATTCAAACACACCTTTTCATGTCTTCATTTTGGTCAATGTGCCGTCAAGCTCACAGTAATTCAAACATTACCTGGCAGCCTAAGATTTCAATTGCATGGCATTTCCCTTTGTGTATTTAATTTTCTATCGCAGCATATTTACCTCATACAGTACTGTATACAGTACAATGCTTTATAAACTTTTGAAAACATTGAGCAGTGCTGTGAAAATAAAGACATTATTGTAATTCAGTCCGGAAGGCAGGGCCGCTCCCCTCTTCAGCACTCCTTCAACTTCCTCTGACATGGGTGCTGAATAAAGAGGAGGGAGTGGTGCTCCAACTAAACGGGCCACAGTGATCCATCATCTCATTACACTTGACTTTAACAATACCAGACTGACATACTAAGTATTAATAAACACATTACTGCACTGCTGTCCCAACGATCTACAATAGCCATTAATCTCAGCGCAACACACTCAGTCAGGGTGAGATCAGCTCTGCTGAGACAAAACCAATAATAAGAGGTCAGTCTGGGGTCAGTCGGCCTCAGGATGTGTCTGCTTTCTGGAACTATTTTTGTGATGTAGAAATTAGTTTATAGTTGATAATCCATGTTGGGATTCACACACAGGGATGTTTGCTCTGACTCGCTGCTGATGGGTTTTGTCTGGACTGAAACAGATCAGACATGGGTTCATGTGTAGGTTAAAAATGTCTTCAATTCATTCCTTCACTTTGAAAATCTGTGTTATTTTTGTCGTAGTATGACTTGCATTAATCTGTTTTCCTCTTACGGTGGCTGCATCTTTTACTGTTCAACATGTGGAGGTCAATAAAAATCAATGCCTCGAGTCACGCCATTCGAATACCCAAGTTTTTATTGTTGACTGCAGAAGAACATTACATTCATGAGCAACTCAAAACCCAGAAAACAAAAACAAAGTTGAAACGCGTGCTGTGGAAAAGTTCGTGTGTATGCAGTCATTTCAAATTAACGTTTCAAAAAAACAACTTTGTGCTTCACAGAACGACTCTGCAACCTCAGGATCCTTAGTTAACAACTTTCTAAAATGGCCTCGGCTTGCAACCAACTCATCATGCAGTGATGGAACACTGCCATGTAAAGCATCGCTGTGATTGATTATCTATTGCATGAAATCAGTGGAAACCCATATCTGCCTGGAAAGCAGGAAATGAGTTCACACCGCAAGGGCTTGTGGTATGTTAACCAATGTCAATTACATGTGTAGCATTTATTAATCTATAGCATGTAAACCCATGGTCACCTCACTCTGTTTCATTATGTGCAGTACAATTTTGGGGGGCCTTTACTTTCCTAGCATTTAGCAACTTTTGGCAACAGTTTTAGCACCACAAGATCAGTGCAGCAGTTTCAATGGATTCAGGTACAGCATTGAGTGCCGTGTTTCAGCAATGCTGAGAACCCAATATGCAGTTACTGTAGTTACATGTGTAAATTGGAAAAAAGTGTAAACTTACTTTTGGGTCACGTCTATGCACACCTACACACTGATGTTTAAGTTCTATTCTGACCCCACTACCACATCTACTATTTTCATTAGTGTTTAATCACCTAAAACTAAAAATGGTGCTTTCATTATATCTACACTAGGTGCAGGTCCACCATGTTGATTCTACAGTAGCCCAGACAGGACAAACTAAACGCTGGCTCCAGATAGGGCCTTTTGCATTTTTCGCAAGTTTCAGGGCCACCATAGTTTCCCATTTAACGCTTGGAAGGAGAGGCTGAGGTGAGCCATTTTCAACTTCATTGCTACATGCTATTAAATCCTGCACACTGGGCCTTTAACCCTTTACAAAGAACAAGGACAGATCGGGATAAATATGTTGCAATAGGCTACTGTCTACATTTCTGTACATACTTTAGGCCCAGTGTCCTTCAGTTACTCATATCAGCTCTGCTCAGTGGGGTGTGTTGCTGATGATTTGAACGGCTGCTGTCTTCTTCTGCCATTTTACCTGCACTGAAGCTTAGCTTGGGCCGACACTGGAGCCCAAAATGATGAAAAACAGACATTTTTCAGCTCGGGGGTTTATGTGTTAAAAGCAGACACATTGGCATCTCAAACATTTTCCAACGTGTGTCTGCCTTTCTGCTGTTATCTTAAATCCTGTTTCAGAAATCATGTTCATATTATACAGCCATACAAGGTCATGAATGAATGCTTGGATTGTTTTTATCCGAGGAAAAACCTTCAACATTTAAGAAAAAAAACAACACACGCTTTCATAAACTGACTCATGGCAAAACATTAACATAAAAAAACATTAACACAAGTTCAGACACTGGTTGATAAAATCATAGCGTACATTCAGATGAAGATTCTGAATAGTAATTATAGTAAATATCATTTATAAGCAGAAAATTACAGAGTTATCAAGCTCACTTTAAAATATCCCCCAAGACATTAGACACACGCACATACAAGGAAATTACCATGACATCACCAAGCTGAGGTAGTGAACTGCAAGAAAAAGTGTGTTTTGTGTGTGTGTGTGTGTGTGTGGCACAGGTTGCTTGACCCACAGCGTATATGTGAATACATGCATATGAAAGCCAAACGATGCTTTTCAACTCTGACCTCCATGATTACTTCTGCTGTCGATCAAGATTCAAGTTTCTCTCTTCCATTTGTCACACACAGATGTTGGCTAATAGCAGAAACAGACTTTTCAGGGTCAGTAAATTGAAAGCAGGAATATTGACTCATCTAATCTCGATTACTTTAAATCTGTGTTGACAGCGCTCCTCTTTGCTTTTCAAATGTGTTCACTCACTGCAAACCACACAGAGAGAGCGGGTCATTCAGGACAGTCAGAGGAAAGTGCTCAGCATTTGCGTAACTGTCTTTCTTTGGGTGACTCGATACACCAAAACTAACACTGGTGATCCTGGATGATAACCAGTATCATGAAGCTGGTTATCACCTACATCTGTTAACACTGAGGTTTACAGCTACAAGTGGAAGAATGAATGAAGTATTGAGATGAGATAAAACGCTCAGGTGATAGTACTGATAAGAAAACTCAGTTAGAGCAACAATCCAAAGTCTGAGTGAGGATTTCAGCGGCCTCTGTGCTGGAAGTCATTACTTCATTTCAATGTGAAAAGGGTGCGTTGTGTGTGGAAAAAGTGTGTGTGTGTTCGAGGGGGAGAGACCCAGAGAAAGTATTGGTGTCATTTACCCTGCAGGTGATCGTACAAATCCTGACCCTGATCCTGACCCTGACCCTGAACCCGACCTCTGCAGGGCCTCTAGGCATGCTCACTGACTCTGGATCATGTTTCTGGGTGTTGTATTTCATGGGTGTGTATTACAACAGCAAGTCATGTTAAGTAGTGGAATGTATCTATATATATACTGAAGTTAAGGTTAAGGTACTTACTTCTACTTTTACTCCTCTACATTACAGAGTTAGGGTTATGTATGTAATGTTTTGTTAACACATATAAAAACCAACACCCTATGTCCTTTCCTAAACACTTTTCCTTGCCCTCAATGAAAAACGTCATGAGGTCAAGAATAGGTGTGAAGAAGAATTCATGATTATTAACATTTTTAAGCTTTGGAACATGTCACAAGCCTGAAATAGGTTCTCTGCAGATTATTTCTACATTTATTCAGGTTTGTCGTGGTGAAACTACAAATGGTGCATTGCTTTAAATGTTCTGCAAAGCACTTTCTTTGGTAAATGGTGGTCCAGACCAGCTAAACCGAGACAAAGTCAAGACCAGAGTGTATAAAGGCCGAGAAAAGACCAAGACTTTGAGGAGTCGAGACAGAGTCAAGACCAAGACCAGACAGTATATAGCATACTTAGGTAGCTAACATGTGGCTAATATTTACCATATCTCTTTGGGTGGGACACACGCCTCGCAGCCTTCTCAGTAAGCGTATTGCAGGATTTACAGACTGCTGTGTGTTTTCTTTTGGACGCTGTTTTGCAGATATCCTATAGGAAGTCAAATTTTAGGTTTTGGCTGACAATCACTTTCTAGGAGTGCGTGTGAAGGAGGGCAGCAACGTCTAACAGCCGTTAACAGTGACAAAAATTTAAAATTAGAAAGGAGTCAAGTTATTGGTGTCATTTGAAGCAGGAAGGTTGGCCATAAACATATTCATTTCTTTTTTTAATGACAGGCTTCATAAAATACTGTTAGTTAAATTGGACTGCAGCTGTTGGCTCGTGGTCTTGTGGTTAAACCTTGGCTTGGCTTTGTGCTACGCAAATGTTTGCTCTAAAACTACAGACTGTAGAACAACTTTTTAAAGTGTAAAAGTGTTTTTAGTTAATTATGAAATTGTGGCAGAACAAACTAGAAATTATTAAGTGAATGATATCCCCACAGCTGTGGTCTGGACCGCTCTTGAAATAAAGTTCAGAGTCCTCTTTGACCAAGGCTGAGACAACACTGAGTAAAGATGCAGTCGATTCCGAGACGAGACGAGAACTTCAAAAAGTGGTCTCAAGACTGTTCTCAAGACCAAGACAGGGACAAGAAGCAATGAGGCAGCTTTCCTGAGAATTTAAATTTTGCAGCATGTTCTTTTTTTAATGCTTTTTTTTTTTATTCGTAGCATGTTTCATTGGAATTGTTTTAGATTTCCGTTTGTGTTTTTAAGTTGGCGTCGTTTCTGAAGCTGTAGCGTGTTTTATTCCTGATGGAAATGTTTTGGGCCATTGTTGCGTGTTGGCCACTGTCACACCTCTGTCATATTCAGTTAAATACTCAGATTAAAGACCACCGTGGTGTCATATGGGAAAAAAACAACTTTGCTGTAAATCATTTTTATGAATATGTGACTTTTTTGACCAACCAGAGATCTTTAGAATTGTTCTGACTCACAGAAAAGTAATGTTGGTTTTAATAAAGTTTCCATCCTTTCACCCAACACTGTAGGTCACTGTAGATCATGCTGACTGCTACAGTAAACATGCACGGATGATGTTTTAACAGCAGGAAGGCTGAGGTCAGGTCAGTTTAAACTAATTTCACATTTATGTTGCTGCAGCCAAACTACAGATGTTTGCAGAAACCTGAAGAATCTCGGTGAGGATGGAGTGCAACGTGCCTGGCTACAGTGTCCATCTGTGTGTCTGCTTTTACTTAACTTATGATCATTTATATTCATAAAAGAAAATAATCATATTCAGAGACATGAGCATTTTATACAACGTCTGTAATTGAAAATTCTGCAACTCTTAACAAAAATATGTGTTCGTGCTGTCAGTTGGCGAGGTGCATGGTGGATCATCCACTGGCTCATGTGGAACAATAGCTAACTAATGAGTGCAGCAGGGATCTAATTATGAACAGGCAACCTCAGTGACATGTAACATCCGTGTGAATTAGTGTGTAATACGTCGTTAGATACATATAATAAGATATAATCTCTCTGAGTCTATGCCTCAGGTCTGTTCTGTAATAGATATAAAAAGTCATGTGAGAAATGTCAGTGTGTTATCCTTCAGCTGCCCTCTGCTTAAAGCAGACGCCTGTGGACAGATCAGTGTGAAATACTGTTGTTTCTTCTGTAAGCTCCTTCAAATCTGTATGTACAGAGTGTGATATTTTCACAGGACAGTGGGTCAGGAGTCACATGATGTACAACGTGTGCGTCCCCTAAAGACCTGCTCAATGTTGATCTGGAATACATCATTCTGTTTCTCTTTTGTCCCGTTTGTCTTTCTTTACACATATCCATTACTCAAGTTTACTGAAGTTTGAAGCAAAATGGTTTCATAATATAGTATACAGTATGTGCACGTCAAACAAGTTCCCGAGTCATGTGTTACATCTTGAAACATCTCTAGAAACCAACCATTTTGCACAGTTGAGAGCTAATATTCAGGTTTGTGTGTGAGTCCCATTTCATTTTCTTTTGTCTTGTTCATACAGTATTATAACAGTTTAAGAGAGTTAATGTTCCATGAAACGTCTCCACTTGATATATTTCATAACTTGGAATGGACTTTTGATTTTGATGTGTCCAAGTTTGCCAAATTTGCCTGAAAAGAATGCAAGATGGATTTAATTTACAACCCTGTTTCTAAAGAAGTATTGTTAATACAAACAAAACATGATGATGTGCAAAGCACTGAACAAAGACAGGTGCTGAGAAATGTTATTGTTGTAATATGCTCCTTTTGAATTTGATGCCAGCAACACATGGTGGAACATTTCACACATAACGAGGGTCACAGGTTAGACTGTCTTTCTGAAGTAAAGATGGGGCTTCACCACTCTGTGAAAGATTTGCAACATAAGAATAATGTTTCTCAACGCAATATTGCAAAGAATCTGTGGATTTCAGTTCATAATGTCATTAAAAGATTCAGAGAATCAGAAGAAATCTCAAGAGGCCCTCAGACTGCACTGTATTAAAATTCTGTTTGGAAATCATGAACGCTGCGTCCTTGCTTTTTTTCAGCAAGACATTGTCAAACCACATTGACCTTTAAACATGACCCTGCCCCAACTTTTTTCAAACATGTTGCTGACATCAAATAAGTCATAAGTTGTATTTTTAATTAAATATGGAGTTTCAGTGTTTTGCACATCACAGCGTGCCAACTTTTTTGAAAATGGGGTTATAGTTAGCTTTTTTTGTTTTACATTGTTAGAGTAAATGCTTTAGTCAGTGATTTATGAGTTTTCTTGTACTAATGACAGCCAGAAGATTAGACTTTTCTACAAAGAGCTGGTGGACTTGCAGGAGTTGTGCATCCGTTTGCCTGCAGCTCTTTAGCTTAGTGTGGCTGTTCTGTTGAAGAAATGCAGCGAAATGATTGCAACTTTAAACATTTTTTCTCAAACACAACTGCAATTTGGGTTAAATCTCTGTCAGTGAACTCAGACATCTACTGCTCTAGCTGTTCCATAGCTGTGTATCCATCCCATCAATCCCATCTTCTTCATTTCTGGGGGCATTTAATGCCTTTATTGATGTTTGATGGTAAAAACAGATGACAGAAAAACAAGAGGAGAGGCATGGGGTACGTCATGTAACACAGCAGATTTGAACCAGGGACATTTTGGTTCATGGGTGGCATCTTTAAATTCCTACAACACCGGGGCAGCCCAACCTTTGCCATTTTTAAAAGAACATTTCCCGTTCCGTTTTGTCCTTTTTCATTCCTTCCTCCGATTCTGTAGTTTCCCATTAAATCAGCTCAGCTCTCTGTCACAGAAACTCCTGTTTTCCTCTCTTTCTCTTTCTGTAATTTCCTCCTCTTTCTCTTTGTTTTCCCAGGGGGTGACCCTTCCTCCTCTTCCACATCCCTGATTCAGAACAAGAAGGGCTGTAACCCCAGACACACACACACACACACACACACACACACACACAAAGTAACCTCAGCATCTCGGGATCAATTACTGAATTAGCATCCCAGACTGGAGTGCCAGGAACAGAATGGGAGAGAGAACAACAGAGAGTTATTTTTTTTTTATCATTCTCTCTTTCCCTTCCATTATTGTTTCCCTCGTGACTTCCCTCTCCATCTCTCTGACACTACAGCCTGCCCTCACTTGTGTTGTCTCAGCAAAATCATAACAAAAATTCACAAATTCATGTTCATCCATCTTCTGCTGTGTTTCTGCTCTGAACTGTACTTGTAGTAAAATCCAGGAAATACCACACCATAAATAGACAAAAGTCCTTCCCTATTCAGCACTGATTAGATTCACACACAAATACACACACACACACACACACACACACACACACACACACACACACACACACACACTGTCTGGCCTGTAACAAGAGCCATGTGATTTTTTGACAGTAACATGATCCTATTCCTTTTTAATCTAATGTATAGTATCATGCCCCTATAGAAGCTACCCTCTGGTTATTTTCACTGTGTGTGTAGAGAATGGGAAATGAGGTGGTCAGACAGGTTTTATTGCTACTGTAAATGCTCCATATTATTGTATACGTCAAGCACCACAGTTATCTCTGAGTTATAATGGGTTATTATGAGATTACAACCGACAACCTGCTAATCACAACACAGTGGTTCTCGAAATGGGGTCCAGGAAATTGATGAGGAGCCCAGGGGGTCTAGAAGAGCTAAGTCCATGCTCTACCACCAGGGGCTCCAATGTTTGAAGCATCTGTATTATCTCACGTACATTTGACTACATCATGCTTCTTGGGCAGATCGGTTATTATGTGATATCAAACAAGACTAAGAGACTACAGCCATGTTGGCAGCTCTATGAAGCTGTGCTGCTATGAGCTAAATGCTAAAATCTGAATGCTAACATGCATGCAATGACAGTTTTACTCTAACATGCTGATGTTTAATGTGTTTACCACCTTTACCACCTTCACCTTTAATGTGTTTGTATGCTAACATTTGAAAATTAGAACAAAACACACAAGGTACAGCTGAGGATGATGGGAAAATAAGTAGTTTGCAGAATGAAACAAGGTATTGGTGAAGTTTACATTTTGACAACAAGTCCAGCTGCTAGCATGGCTAAAAAGCCAAAAGTATATGCAACCAAGAAGACTAAAGGAAGAATTACAAACTCATAAAATGGTGGAGATTCACCAGATCTCATTTGAACACCTTTCGGCCGAAGTGTCTCTACCACCATCATCAAAACACCAAATGAGGGAGTATCTTTTGAAGGAATGGTGTTTATTCCTCGGGTATGGTTCAGAGAATTATAGAATCAATGCCAAGGTGCAATGAAGCTGTTCTGGCAGTATGTGATCGTCCAGCACTACTAAGGCACTTTTGGGATGCAGTCAGGATGAGAGTCAGCACCTCGAAGTCTGAGGCCATGGTTCTCTGCTGGAAAATGGTGGAATGCTCCCTCTGGGTTGGGAGTGGGTTGCTGCCCCAATGAAGGAGTTCAAGTATCTCTGGGTGTTGTTCACAAGTGATGGGAAAATGGAGCATGAGATGGACCGGTGGGTTGGTGTGGTTGGTTGCAACCCTCACCGTGGTCATTGCTTTGGGTAGTGACCGAAAGAATGAGATCGTGGATACAAGTGGCCAAAATGAGCTTCCTCTGCATGATGGCTGGGTTCAGCCTTAGAGATAGGGCAAGGAGTTCGGACATCTGGAGGGAGCTCGGAGAGGAGCCAGTTGAGGTGGTTCAGGCATCTGATTAGGATGCCTTCTGGACACCTTTGGAGGTGTTCCAGGCATGTCCAACTGTTAGGAGATGCTGAAGAGACTATACAACTCATCTGGCCTGAGAACACCTCAGGATCCCCCAGGAGGAGCTGGAATGCTTTGCTGGAACACCACGCTAAACCTATACCACTACAACCCGACCTCGGATAAGTGGAAAGAAATGGATGGATCACACTTTGTTCGTTTTTCCTTTAATTTCCCCCCCATCTGTACATACTCATCGAGTGCACACACTTATTGACAAATCTCTAAACTTCTGTTCCGGGCATCAAGATTTGAGTATTGCAACAATTTTTCTGATTGGTTTTTGACCTCTCTTGTAAAGTAAAACTGTGCAAAAAAAATTTGCATTGAATTTTGCATTTGAATTACATTTTCTTGACTTAAATCTGTTGTCAGGAGTTGGGTGTAGGATTTTAGACAGCAGTGGATTCAGTCTTCAAGCACACATACACACACACATACACACACACACACACTGTCCTGAGTAAGAGTGGTATGCTAAAAGCAGTTGGCGAGGCAGCGAAGATGCCAAGTTTTGACAAGTCTGTTTCCGTCCCACACACGCTCTTTTCTGCCTCACTCTTTCACTCTTCCCATCCTTCTCTCCCTCTGTCATCCCCTCCTCTACTTTCAGAAGTTGCTCTCCTCCTATCTCCTCTCGTCCCAGACATGTCGGCAGCATTTTTTTTTCCTGGGAGGACAGACACACAACATGAATTATTTCCACAGTCCTGTCCTGTATGAAGAGGCAGATGAAAAGATTCAGGACAGCAGAGGCACTCTTATCTCACATTTTGAAAAGTTTCCTCTTTTTTTTTAGGAGCTCGAGGAATTGAAGAACAAATCCATTTTCTTTTTTTCCCACTATATCACATCAGATTGTGGTATTCAACACAGTTTGCCATAGATGGTTGCAGACACACCCTTACGGCATTAGTTTGCTTTCACTGAGATGCTTGTCAAATGATAGGGGTCTAACCACAACGCCTTTTTGACCTGGGAATTAAATATAAACTGGCAATCCAACAAGCACGCCCACTTCCTGCAGGGTTTTCCAGGTGTGGGGAGTTGTGAAAGAAGGCTCTTGTGTATCTGTATATATCACTTTTTATATCACATATGTCACTTTTCCTACAAACAAATGGAACACTATGAAACAACATTGTCTTGGTTAAAGATCTTTTCTGAACCGTATACCTACAATAACTGATTTTTGACCATCTGAGGGCACCAGAAACAACCAACAACAGAACACTGACATCACCTTAAAAAATTTTAAAACATTAAAACATTACATTCAATGTTACCTCATCAACTTTCTTGCTAGATATGGCGAATTTTCCCCTTCACCACTATTTATAAAATAATATAAAAGCTAGCGTGGAAGTGCCAAAAACGGCAGTTCCTCAAACAGCTGTTTGATTCTGGCAACAGAATGAGTCAGTCTCCATAAGCTCAACGTCTTTGCCCAGTTTTGGATTAGCCCGGAGTCGGAGGAGGCAGGACTGCAAAGATGGTGGCTGCCAGAGCAACCACACTGGCACTTTAGAAACTTATGTATGATGTCATGGAGACTACATCCATCATATATCCAGTCTATAGAAGAGACACTTCAGTTCCATGCCTATACAGTAGAATTTTATATATGAAGTTGATTTAAATGCATATTGATGAGAGTGATACCAGCTTTAATGGTAATTATAACCAATGATTAAGATTTGGGTTAGTTAGTAACATTTCTGTGATGACATCACAAATATAAAAATTAGTGTGATGTGATCTCAAGTTGTTTTGGTCTACCAACTCCTGAGGGAAGTACACTATATGGACAATTCTATTTTTTGTGTGGAAGTGCCTCTGAGCAACAGATAGGAACTAGCAGTAACAGGGGACCTTGTGATTTAGAAGTTACCCCCCTACACACACATACACATCTGTGTATCGCATGCACACAGGATTAGCAAGGTCTGTATTTTACTCCAATTTTCTGACATCCTCCAGTCGGTATGTTAATGAAGCTACCTGCTGTGCCACATGCATAAATGTAGACATAACTCAATTTAAAGACACAGCCAGTGGTGGACAGCAAGCAGGACACTTTAGAACAACATCACTGTAAGAGTCGTGTGTTAATCAAACATGTTTCAGGCCTGTCTGAGTAACAGTACTGAAGCCATGCAAACTGTGTAGTTCTGGACCAATCTCTGCTGAAAGGTGGAGAAAAGCCTGAAACAGTGGACACGGCTGCAGAACCCACACCAGTCACCATAAAGATTCATGACCTGTATGTGAGTGGCTGGAATATTCATTTGCAGATCTCGATTAAATCAAATCCAACCAATTTCTTGCTTCTCCAATTTCCACATTTTTTAAGTAATGTGTAACGCTTACATGCAAATTGTTTGATTGAGAAGAATCTGAGCTCAGCCCCTGATGGTTAACAGCCAACGCCCCAAGTGCTGATACACACACACATGCCTATTGTCTGTTTCATCACTCTACAGTGTTCCAAACTGCCTCTGGAAGCAACATGAGCACACAAGCTCTGCGTCCGGAGCTTCATGAAACGGGTTTCCATGGCCAAGCAGTTGCACGCAAGCCTCACGTCATCATGCGCAATACCCGAGCATCGGCAGCAGCATAAAGCACGCTGCAACTGACTCTGGAGTGGAAATGTGTTTGAAGTGATGAAGCACGCTTCATGATCTGGCAGCCTGATGGATGAATCTGGTTCAGCGATTCAACCACACCCAGATTCTTCCATCAGACTGCCAAATAGTGATGGACAAATCTGGAGAACGTAACCTACTGGAATGCATAGTGCCTTCTGTACAGTTTGGTAGAAGAGTTACTCTGGGACTGTTTGACTGTCAGGGTTTAGGCTTGGCCCCTTACTTCAAGTGAAGGGCCTTCTTAATGCTACAGGATTCAAAGACATTTAAACCAATTGGGTGCTTCAACATAGTGGTAGTTGGTTGGTGGTGGTTTGGGGAAGGCCATTCGCTGTTCTAGCATGACTGTGTCAAACAATGCTTAAAAGAGTGGTGATAGTGAACCAAAACAGTAAAGTAGTAGGCACTAAAACCAAAACAAAGAGCTTAAAGACTCCAAAACGCTTAGTTGAACTGAAAGGAACTGCAGAGTTGGGTGGTAATTCTCTGCAGGCTCATTTTTGATCCATTGTTCATATATAAACACTGACCATAGCTGCTTTAACTAAAGTTTAAAAAGCATAAACACATGCCAAGTCTTGCTTATTAATGGCACCCAAGGTGCATACCTAATGTGTACATCTATGTTGTACATATATTTGAATGTTTCACTATACAAACATTACATACTGTGTAGATTGTATGGTCTAATTATGGTCTTTGTGACCTGAAGTTTCATCTGACAGTACAAAACACTGAGCATTTAGCATGTGTGCACCAAAAGTTTTCTTTATAAATGTTCACTGAATGTGGTGAATAAAGTCTCAGCATGTTATATATATATATATATATATATATTTTTTTTTTTTTCTTGGACATGACTGCTGTCATGTGCCACAACAGTTTGGTTTTTAAAAGTTCTCTCTCAAGAGCGGAGAGCATGAACAATTTTGGAGGCAGAAGTTGACGAGTCCGCATCTGTGTGTGGGGAGGTGATGAAGGAAGAGGGAGATAATGGAGAGGAAGTGTTGGAGCGGCCGGTGGACAGCAATGTCAAAACTTTGTCTGGTGGGGAAATGATGGATAGAGAGAGAAAAAGAGAGAGTGATTATGGCATCCACTTAGGAGGATGGAAGTTTTTTTGCCTTCATTCATTTTTGATTGCCCTCTCCTTCCTTTGTCAACTGTGAACATATGTGTGTGAGAAAGTAGTTACATTTCTCTGTTTCAAGTCTCATGAGTTTTTGGTTTCGCTCCAAATCTTTCTTTGATTCCTCGCAGTGGGTGCTTTTTGTTTTTAATGGAATAAATCTGTTTGTTTTCTCTTGCTAAGCCAAGTGCCTCTGCAGGCCGTGTGACGAGAGACGATAGAAGATCTGATTTCAGTTCACCACAAGAAATGTCAGGGATTTCAACGCATGCATTTCATTTGCCGCAAGAGGACAACAGCAGAAAACAGTTAGCTTAATTTCCCAAAAAACAGTATTTGACTTCTAATCCTGTTAAACCTATATATAGTAAAACCCTTTCACTAAAGGGTGTAATGAAGGGAAAGAATGGTTGGTAACACCAAGAAAACAATGGTTTGGATAGTCTGCCTATACATTATAGTATTTGTTACATTTCAACAGCTTACTCATTGAGATTTAGCAATTCAGCTGTTTGACAAATAAAACTGTTTTCTGATATTACACCATTGTGTTTAAGGTTAGGTTAGGTTTAGTTTTGGTTAGGATATGTCCAGGAATTGTTACATATACTCTGTACTTTACTCTGGATTTTAAGACATTTTTACTTACTACCATCCAAAATTTAAAGTTGATTCACTTTAAAGTAGTAATAGAGATTTCTCAAAAAAGTTGACAGTTTAGGGTCATGACGTATCCACAGCTTATTCTACAAGTATTTTGTCATGAATTGTTCCAATCTGCTTTTCAGTGAGCTCACTTCTTTCAGCTGACCTGTCCAGATCTACTTACAGAACTTAGATTTTGTACTTGTACTTCAAGATTGCACAAGTTACAATGTTTGAATATTTAACACATTTTAGGTAGTTCGGGATCGAGTGAGCAAGAGTTGAACCCCCAACCTTAGAAAATAGTCGTCTTCTTACTTTGTATGTGTATAACTGTTGGTCCAAAAAGCCTTCGAACTTTGAGCTTGAAGAAATTCATTTCAGAATCTGACAGTCGAGTCTTTCTTTTTCTTTTTATCTTCCACCCACTGACGAGGCAAGAACGTTGTTAGAACATGTTCGATTCTGATCCCTTATTTTTGTTTGTTTGGTTGGTTGCGGAAAGGTTGGGGAAAGGTCATATTTATAGGCAAATAAACTATGATTGAGGTATGGTTGGGGTTAGGCAACTAAAACAGTTAGTACCACTGGGAAAACCATTAAAAAGGCAACATTTTATTCCAGGTCTTTGATGGGACATGAACTTCAGTCTCCTGTATAAAAATGAATCATGCTGCATGACCATCCACCACCTTGACCTCCACACCATTATTTTCTTACGTATCTTGTGTCCTTTGACGTAATTATCCAATATGGACAGTTGGCTGGAAAATTAGGAACTTTAACGTGTCATGTGAAGGACAGAAGGTTTCCACTATCCCCCCAGATAGTATCCTTCACAATGTAGATGCCTGAAACAACCAGTCAAAGTCACAAGTTCATACAACAAGACCATGATCCCTCACCTGCTTCACACACACACACACAAGTATGAGTTTTAGAACACAACCAAGATTTTGTGTGTTTAAACTAACAAGTCATATGAATTTATGTCTGTTTTGTGAAGCACTTTGTAAAATAGATTTTAAATAGATTAAATAGATTTTGCAGCGGTTAGTAAGAGAATTCTGTGCTTGTGTAACCTCGTGCCCACTGCTGACAACCTGGCAGTGTCTAACATCAATATTTCCAATGAAAATGTTCTGGGGAAAATTGTGACTCACTTGAATCTAGCCTTTAAAATGTTTAAATCACACACAGCCTACACAAAAACTGCAGAAAACCATATGCATCTGCTTTAATAAGACTCAAATACAGTAGCTTGTTCTGGATCTGTTTACAAGAGAAAATGGCAAGCTACCATTTCCCAGGAGAGAAATATTGGTTTAGCGTGTACTTTAAGGAGAAGCTATGGGACTGAGAGCTAAAGTTAGTCTTCCTACTGTTGACAAAGTCATCTGGAATCCGCATCAAAATATTAGCGTGACATGAAACTGCTGCCTTAGATTCCACATTTTTAGAGTGCTTTATGACCAGTTCAGTCAATGATCACACCACTTCAAATATATTAAACAGAAACAGTCAAATCTGGAGGTTTCCTCAGTTTTATTTTGATGTGGTCACCCTGCTTCACCCCTGCCATTGGTGAGTGAATCAAAAATTTGACATACGGAAAAATGATTAATGTGGCTTCTGGGAATGGCTACAAAATTCTTTCCCATGTAGATGACCAGCATGAGGCCATTCTGTTGTTTCCTAGCTTACCATGCTAATGCCAATGCAGTGTGTGTACAAAAGTGCCAGAGATTTTAAGTATGGAGTGGATGTGTAAAAGAAAGGCATCACTTCCAACAGCCATTATGATGTTTGATAAAAATTAATATTTAACCATTAGTCCTTTAGAACTGCTGTTTTCTAGCACCATAATGTTGTAGTAAAATAAAACAACCATGAAGGGAAAAATATAGAGCTATGAGGTATTTTTGGAGTTCTCAGAGTGCTGTCAAATAGCATTCTGGGAAACATAGGAAATCAGAGTTGGAAGCAGAAGTAGACAAGGGAGAGCAAAGGAAGCTGGGAAAAGAATGTGGATGACGGTTCAACATTTTTGGCATTTATTCACAATGCTCCAGTAGCTGTTTAGCTTAGCTTAGCTTAGCTTAACACAAAAGAATGAAGACATAGTGACACAGTTAGCTTAGCTTAACACAAAAGAATGAAGACATAGTGACACAGTTAGCTTAGCTTAATAATAAGTAGGCCTGCATATTATGTCCTGTTTGTTTCATCCATACAAAAAACATATATGTAAGGACGTATGTTCTGCTGTTACAGTGGGTCATGTGCCGGACTATTTCTTGCCAAATGACTCGAGCGTTTTAGTACAGGTTAAATAAATGAGATACAATGTGTTAATTAGTGAGCTTTAGAGGTGCTGGTGGGCAGATTTTGTTCCCTTTGGACAGAGACAGATTTGCTGTTTTCCCCGTTACCAGTCTTAGCACAGCACAGCTTCATATTTACCAGACAAATGTGAGAATGCTATCAATCTTCTCAAGTGTATTTTGCAAAATTTCCCTTTGAGTTAGGACTCTTAACTGGAAAAAATGCAGCCAAATTTAGAAATCTTTAAATTTAGTCTTCTTTATTTAGTTAGATAGTGGGAAAGTAGAGATGGGCAAACTACTGAAGTCAGAGCAGAGAAATCACGAAGAATGGAATTCAGTCTCAGGCCAGGAGGAGAACATGTGGCCCTGACCCACTGCTGTATGTCTGGGAACAAATGCATGCAAGAACCATCAGGAAGCACCCATGCTTCTTAAGTCTTTGAATTGTCTCCTGAACAGTCTCTGACCTTTTGGAACAGATAACTTCCCAGGAAGGATGACAAGAGTATCATTATACAAACAGACCGCTTTAACACTCCACTCTGAGCTCTATAAAGTTCTCTAAATCCAACACATACAGTATTAATAGAAATACAGGTCTTGTCATGATACAAAATCTGGTGACGTCAAGGATCCTCAAACTGCATGCTAACCACATCAAAGCACCTCTCAGGAGTTCTTGTGAAGCTCTTGTGCTGTGTCAGAGATAGTTTGGGTTTCAATTGCTGATACCAAATGTTTCATTGTTCTGTGACATCTTGGCAATGAAAGAGGCCTAAGATTTAGTTTTCTGGAGCCTCTAGTCTGTCCATTTCCTGTTATGTAATCATGTTTTTAATAGTGAACCTCTTTCATGCACATATATAGAGCAAAGCCCTGTGCATAACTAAATCAGGATCAAACATGTCTGCTGACAGAAGTGACCTAAGGTTCATTAAAATTGCTGAATGTTGTCTTCTTTATAGTTCAGTCTTTAAATTCGGCCAGACTATTCAGCTAAATATGCCCCACAGCAGCAGAATTTAAAGTCCCCATGACCTCAAAATTCATGTGTTTTGATCATGTGTTTTATAAAAGATTTATTAGGTATTTGCTAATTGTACTATAGAGAGCGTCTAATAAAACGTTTTTTGCTCTGCCAAACAGTATTTTCTGAGGGCTGCCACGTGTTTCTGTGGCCAGGCCTCACTGAACACTGCACAAAAGCACTTTATTCATTCATTTTACTTTTTGATGAAAATAGACCATATTTTATAGACAATATATTTGTTGTTTCCCTCTGATGTCCTGTCCTAATGGACAGACAGAGCTTCATCGGGTCTTCCCACCAGATGTGAAGCAAATTTCTGCCTTGTGTCCAGTTTGCTTGTGTGATCATTTGTGTTTTCTCGCGCGAGTGACCTAATTTGGTTTACTATAGTTGTGTAAGTCCAAAATGAACTGCCTGTCTTTTGATTGCAATAAATGGATCAAAAGCATGCTGAAATAACTACATCATGATGGTGATGGTTTGTCTGCAACATGACAAGCAGCAGCTCTGCCGCTAATGCAAAATTTGCATATTCTGATTGCCCATTTCACTTCAGTCATGTCAGCTGGTGCAATGGATGTACACTTGCATCAATTTGCGCAAAGCATTTCATTTATTTTCTGTGTGAGCACACCCTTATGCTAACTACTTGCTAAAGTAGCTAACCGTCATTTAACTGCTAACTACGACAAAGCCGCGGGCTCAGTAACCAGACTGAGTACAGTCTCCAAGATCAACATGGAATAATGGAACAGTACCAAGGTAAATTTACAGACTACCCTGATGAAAAGACTGCTAAGTAGCGAGCCACTAACTGTTATGAGCTAAGTCACCTGTGCAGCTAACCAACCTAATTCTGCCAGAGATGCCAGGAGCCAGACCTAGCCAGAAAATCACCTCGGTATGATGCTGTAATCTCTGTCAAACTGACCACCACTGGTTTCACAGGTTGTATTCAGTCCAAAATAGCACTCTGCATTTCCATTTTGATTATATTTTAATTAGCTGCTAATTATTACTATGTACACTTTTTTCAATGAAATAGTTTTTTTTATTACATAGTTGGTGTATTAGCTGTCCAAGTAGTGGAAATGCTTGCAATGAAGTAATGATAAACCTATATGTGGAATTAATGAAATTAACAACAGTATCATACATAAAAGCTGAATGGGGCCATATAGAGACAGTAGCCAAGTGTACGTTTGAGCTGTTACAATAAGACTCTGTTTTCAACCATTACTGAGTCTTGTGACGAGCATCCCGGTTTGACCGTAGGTGCCAAAACAGGCTCGGAATTACATAACAGCTGCAGTAAAAGTGTATTCCCAGAAGCAGAGTGTTTATGGATATCACAGGGAGCCTTTAAATCTCAGTGTTATCCGCTCTGTTGTATTTTCTGTGTTCCAACCTCCTTCTGTCTCTTTCTGCTGAGTGCTACAGGTTCTCATACCCTAAAAAAAAAAACTCCCTACTGCTCCAAGGCTGAGCAGCCGTCTAAGATCTCACATAGCACATGAACACAAAATTGTTTGTCTTCACACCACATGAAACGACTGAAATCATTTTGGTGCCTGTGGTTTGGTTAACAGTAATGGAACAAGTTTTATGGAATCACAATTATTTCCTAAGTCATCATCAGATAGCATCTGATTCCAATTATCTACACAAACAAACAGCAGTAGACACACCAAAAATAATTTGGCGACAGATTGTTCTGCCTGTCTGACTGTCTGGATGTTGTCGTTTCTGATGCTCCTATGAGCTATGATTTTATTAAGATTTTTTTATATAAGATAACATTTTGCCTTCATTACACTGTGTAGAGAGAGACAGAATCAAACTGCTGGTATCTAATGAACATTGCAGGTATGTGACATTCAGACCACCGAGTGTATGAATTTAGTGCCCTGAATATATGAATTTTAGTATTTATATATTTTAATTGATAAACATGGTTAGGCGACAAGACAATATATATCAGGAAACATTGTGAACGTGTGTCAGCTGTCAGAGATTTCACCGTACGCGTGGATGGATAAAAGCAGATTGGGTTGCGCGTTGCATGATCTCATCGGTAGAGGTAAGTTAGTAAATGTTAGAATTTATATGCATCTATCTGATATTTGTATAATGTACATTTTCTTTGGTAACATACAGTATGTTTACACAGCTAACAGCCATGTTTAGCATTCCAGGTTAGTCAAAGGTTAGTTAGCTTGTACATTTGATAAGTTATGTTAAAGCAGCAATATGTAACACTGACAGCTAGCGGTTAAAAATGGTACAGCAGTCCAAATTCAGTATTTTGAATGTGACTCGAAGCTCATGTAGGTTGCCAGATTGAAGACACTGAACCTTCATGAGCGCAATACAGCACAACCAGTTGTGAAGATGGTTTATTTCAGCTTTATTTCACCCAGCTTCTCTGGATTGCAGTCTGGGCTGAGGTTTCATTTGGTTTGCTTCTGTTTATCTGAGAGAGAAATAGAGGAGGACCGAGGTGAGGGAGTGCCAGTAGTCAGAAAAGCGGTGAATCGGAAACATTAAACGTTACTTTCTGGTTGTTTCACACCCGTTACGTTCAGCGCAAATAAACGCCCCTCTAGAATTTCAGGAAATCTTAGGAAGTCAAACTCACATGTCTGTGAAAGGTAGCAGTGCTACAGGCTTCATAGTTCTTTCTGGAGCCATACGGACACAGTTATGTCCTATCAATATTATAAAACATCTCCAAATGTTTCCACTGGGCTTCGCTCCAATCTGTAAAACAGGACAGTAGAAGGCAATGTGATACATGTGGTTTGAGACCGTTCATGTGGTTAACAGCAAGACTGGACCAGATGTCCAGATGACCAGAAACACAGCACAGCCTCTCGGTGAAAATGGCTGTCTTGCCTCCCGTCTCATTATGAATTCCTGGCACTGCAATCCATTGTGTTAAGGGGGAAAAACAGACTGTTTCTCAGTTTCTCTGTAGGTCTCCGTGCAGTAACATGGAGCCACAAGCCCATATGTATTTGTTGACTTCTTTATGTGTTCACACCCAATGGAGAGCTAGCTGTAGTGATGTGTCGGACAATCCGGATCAAATCCAACTTGTATTCTTACTAATCCTAAGTGATGAACAGGTCTGGAAGTGGGTTGGAACAAACATGATAGCCATATTTTATTTGATAATGAAAGGTTATTACAAACAGACTCAACAAGATGAGGCTCATCAAATTCTTTCCTTCTACAAAGTTCCATGTTGAAGCCACTCCTCGAACCATCAGTATCATGGCTTGGTTAGCCACCTCACCTTGTCCATTGTTTTGGCTATCTGGTTCAGGACAGGGTCATGGAATTGGGATTGACATATTAAAAATATCTGAAAGAAGGTCATTGCTGGGTGGACACACTGTTATAGGTTTGTAATAGTCGAATAGAAACATGCTAATAGTGCAAAATGTCTATGAACGCATTTACTGACTGCTGACGCTTCTTTGGAAATGACCCACATTGGTTTTTATGAACCGTTGACGTTTTGATCGGCATGGAAGAATAAAATGCCTCCTCATCATCCTGTAGGTGTTTAACTGATGTTGAGAATTTTTTCCTTTTGTTTTCAGCTGTAAGTTTTCACTTGATGACATAAAAACTCTGCTCTCTCTAGAGGAAGAACTCTCATCAGAGGCTTTTCTTTTTTCTTTACTTCTTCAGCTTTAAAACAACATTTGGTAGAAATCGGTTACGATTTAGCGCCCCCAGTTTCAGTGTGCAATATCATGATCATAAATATAGTCAGTTGTACACGTGTATTTGTTATGATTATATTATTTATTATGTTAAACTGACGTTGCAGTTTTGGTCCGTTCTCCACGTGTTTTCATATCCTACCATGTTTTGCCTGCCAGACTTTAACTTGTCTAGAACTGCAGCGATCAGCCACGGCGCAGCTGGAATGCGTTGCACCCATGCCTGGTGGAATTGAATCATTAGACAGAGACAGGTCTCAAACAAAGTTAATTTTCTCCTGGTTTGTCTGTCAGAAAAATTACATTTTATTGTAAGAATGTTTGGAAGATATGTGGCTTGTAGAAAATGAGTCCAGTATTGTCTTAGGTGACTATGGGCAAAATAATCGCTCATAATTTGTCCTCACGTTCACGTCTCCTATTGGAGTCTATAAACTCAGGACATCCGGGTTTAAAGAGGGCCTTAATAGGCCCCTAAAGGAGTGTGGCATTAGTGAAACTCATGTGACACAGAATTATGGTAAAAAATCCCATAAGCTGATATTACTGTCTGGTTGTTTTATCCATAAACAGTTATTTAATTGATTTTCCAAAAAATGTACTGTGTCAATATATATATATTAATTCTGCAATGTAAAATAACATGCAGATAACTTTATCTAAATCTTCCACTTTAAACTCAAAGGATTTCTTCCCAGACTGTCCACATGAGAAATCTGGTGTTATAGGAACAGTCTGACATTTTGTGAGATATGCTTGTGTGACCTCTTTCCCTACATGACTGATATTAATTAACTCTGTGTGCATTTCTATTGGACGCTAGGTCCATCCTCTGACCGTAACTGGGTTTGGCAGCAAACTGGTGTTTCTTTAACAAGCTTAATAATTTCCTTGTGTCGCGGACACAACCCTTCATTTATCACTGAGAGCAGATGAACTGTTGGAAGATTTGCCACAAGAGACGCTAAACAGGCCTGCAGGATGAAGACCCCACGCCCCCTGAAACACATCACAAGTTCATCAGCTGAATAATGTTTAAGCCACGGTGGTGACAGACACGTCTAAGATATAATGATCTAGATAATTTACATCAACAGAAAAATAACCAGTGACAAGAAGAAAGAATGACATGATAAGAGAATATCTTACTGTCTCTTATCACCTGTCAAATCTCACATTTTACCCACAAGGCTTACATTTTAGTATCTTTGCCAATATCTTTGAGCCATAAAATAAAAATTTCATGGACTGTCACGCTATTAAAGGGAAAAAAAAGTCTACGTTGTAATCCTTCTTCAGCGATATAATGCTGACCTGCTTTTTAGTCTCAATACCATTTTAACAAATTCGCACAACACAAATCCCAAAAAATACAACGAGTCTAATGTTTCATGTTTTTGAAGAGGCCAGACGCAGATGATGCTTTTGTCACTGAATGAAACAGTCCAGACAGAGGACGACTGGTGGGACCGTTGTCGTGATGATACACACGATGTTCACAGATTAATCCACCAGGAAGTAGAGATGAGTATTAATCACTGCTCCTCTGACTGCACGTACACAAACCAAATACAGACACACACACACGTGTTTCTCATCATATTCGTACATTCTGCTTTATGTAGAGATGTTAATCATTAATTATAAATTGGGAAAAAACTTAGTAGTAAATCCATTTTTAAATGCTTCCCTGCCTTTCAGCTTTACTTTAATCTTAGTATGTCATATGAAAATCAACATCAAATGTACAGTCTTAAAACTAATAAATATCTAGGTTACTGTATTTCTGTGTCAGTGTTGCAAAGTAAATGAATTTATTAATGGACTTTTTAAGTTAAACAAAATGAAAGCTAATTGTAACAATTTCAAAATTTCATGCAGACATGAAATACACATTTTCCCATCAACATATGAGCACTGTCTAAAAATAGTAACTGTCTCTCTCTTGTCATAGATTTTGACTTCCCCACAGCTGTCTGACCAGCAAAAGCCCACAAGTCACAGCTGTGCCCCAAAGTCTTTTCCTGTGGGTAAATGCAGACATAATCCCAAAGTCATAATCTAACAGAGAGGTGGCAGAGCGAGGCCGTTAATCTTCCTACAACATCATCAGGGAAGCCCCCACCATCAGCACTCCCCTCCTCTTTGCCCCCGCATGAGTGAACACATCCGTTCGGGCTTTGCGCTGACTCTCACTACTCTGACGAAGTGGAAAAAACTGGGCTGTGAAAGGGGAACGCGGTGAGGGGAACAGAGTGTGAAGAGGACGGAGGAAGATCAAGTGGACGTGGGCCGGTTTAGTATCAGAGATCTGTTTAAAATCGGACATAAGGCTTATGAGGCCTTTTCATCCGCTGAACAACAGACGTCCATTCATAAAGTGGTTTGCACGTCACAGCAATATCCTCCAGCGTTTGTCCCAGTGGAAGCCTCCTTAACATGACGTCAAAAGGACTGGACCATACGGACTGCTGTTTGTAATGATATGTGTAGTAATGCACATCACACTATACATTATGTTGAGCTTCTACCACATCCGGCGTGTCATCCAGACTGTTGATAGTGGTTAAAGCAATGTTATGTAACTTTTGTACCATAAAATAACACATTTGAAATCATTTTGATCCAACACTGACTTGTAATCAGCTGTCGTTCCCACTCTGTGCCCTGTTCTTGTACTATGTAACTTGGTGCCCCGGGTACGATAGCCCACGAGAAATACTTTACTGCACTAAGTCACACATCCCTAAGTATTTCACTTATTTTGGTGAAGCTGGATCATATTTTATGGAATGGAGAAAATGTTTTCTCTGTTTTCTCCTCTGATGGACAGTTAAGTAAACTGCTGATAAAATGTAGTTGCTGTTAGCTAACGTTAGCACAGTTTGATTGTGAGCTCAGAGCACTGTGGGAGTGTTTGCGCTGATACGACAGGCATTTTGGCCCTGGATGGTGGTAAATGCAGCTGGAATGGGCACCTGAATAGAAGCCAAGCAAGCGGGCAACGTAGGCCAACTCGAGTAAATCTGCGATTGACCTTCAGTGGTTGGTGTGAGCTTCATGAAATAAAATGCTTAAAGACAGACGTTGAGCTCAACCTCTTGCTGTAAAGTAATATTAGCTGGCTGCATAGCAGCTTGTGTTGTACTTGCTTGATGTTTGACTGTTGGCAAAGTTGTCAATTCGCTAGTTTTTCATAGTAAGTAATATAATCGTTATATAATCACAATACATATGTACAGCTGCCTATATTTACGACAGTCATATTGAAACTGGGGGGTCTAAAATTCAAAAAAATATCAGTTTCTATGTAATGTTGCTTTAAATGGTTATAGTTCGCAGAGGCTGCAAGATGTGCAGAGGTTTTCGCACAGTACAAAGTTACATAACAAAGGTTACAATTGGTAATAAAGTGTTTCTTTGAAATGTCTATTGAGGCTTTGTGGTTAAACCGGCTGATAAACAAGTCTCATTTATTTATTGCAGTGCCAAACAGTTTTTAGGTGTAGTAAATATTACAATGGCACCCTTTGGGAGACAGCCAAAGAAAGACTGTCTTTGTTGAAGGGGAATTTCTAAGTGACTATAAATCTTTTTTTTTTTTTTTTAAATCCAAACTCCAGGTCACTGCAGGTCATTGAGATGTAACAAAAACAGTTTGATGTAACATCTAAAAAAATTAACTTTTATTAACTTTGATGTTAACTTTGATGTCTTGACAAAACAACAAATTTTCTTTGTTGAGCAGACATGCTTTTCTATTTAAACATAATCATTCTGCTCGTTTTATGAAAACCACATAAGGCTGGATTAGCGGCCCCATGTTGTCGAGAGGCCCCGAGCAATCATTCAATTTTGGTGAAACTGATCACAATGCTCTGGCTCACACTGACTATGAATATGATGCTGACAAAGACATCAGAAAAATATGTGTTGATACATAAATCTTATTCTGTGCCAGTGTATTTTTTTTTCCCATGAAAACAGTCGGAAGCGCTCAAGCTGAGGCATCGCGGTCTAAACAGTCATTTGTTTTCATACCATTCAGTTACATCAGCTTACACTAAATGACATGATCATCGTTACTCATCATGTGAACACGACAGCCTTCGACCTCTACGATGAAAGCAAACATAAACTAATTGAAAAGGTGATGAGTTTCTGTGACCTTTCTCCAATTATAGTGCGTTATCTCTTTATTTAACTTTAACTTATGCCATGTTCACATTTCACATTCTTGCTATTCCTGATGTACTTTATTTACTGCTGTATAATCCTAAAGGCCCAGTTATGGAAAATAATCTTTTTCTGGTCCACTGTACACAGATTAAAATGATGAAAATAACAGACACTGCTTTATTTTCCCAAATTCATTTGGGTCACTGTTCTTGGAACTGATGTGAAGAGAAGGGAAGAGAGATAGGCCTTGAGCTATTTCTATTGGACGACATTCAACTATTGTGAGTGCTTACTACCCAACAGGAACATAGTAGGAAGCAGTAGGCTTGCAGCCAAAGTCAATACATCTGTTAGCAGCGCAAGCTCATTCTGCCACTTGTTCCTCACATGCAGCAGTACATGAGGATAAATACTCTTCTGGGTCTCGCTGCATTTCATTTGAAGCAGGTCAACACCTGTCAGGAGTTATCTCAAAGACTGTTAGAGGTGGTTCCAGTAGAAAAACATGGGGAATTACAGGAAATTTGTTTGTAAATTTATTTATCATGATTAAAAATGTTTCAAAACCAAACAGAAACAATCTAAAATTAAATGTGGCTCCAAATTTGCTCTGGCACACGCGCACACTCAATAATTGAGCATATTTCTCTTCATATATCCTCACACTGTGTCCTCATCCACAGTAACACAATCAGTCAACAGTCTAATTAAATAAATCCAGTCAGCCTGGAGGCAACTAATGAAGAGCAGGAAGAGAGAGAGCAGTAGAGGGCAGATAACAATACAGCAACATAACAGTGTTGGAGGACACATTGCTGCAACATTATGAGCCAAAACTAGTGACATTATACAGTAATTCACACTTTGATTCATTTGAATCTTCTCTTTTAACTGACAACAACAAAATCCCCCAAAATGTATTTGTTCCATAAAAAGTGTTCCTGTTCATCCAGGCAGTAAGTGTCTCACCAATCAAGTTGTACCAATCAAATGCTGTTTGTCAGTGGTATGGAGTAAATAGGTAACTGTACATAAGGCTTGTGTATGTCATATTAGACACAACCTTGTCTCATCCAATGCAGTGATTTGTGTCTCAAACACAAGGTGGCAGTCTGAAAATGTTCCACGTGGATAATGGATCAATTACACTTACTTACACATCTCACAAGTTTCATAGTGCAACACAAAGCATACATTTGCATACATGAGTCACTTTTCCCAAATGAGCATTAACACAGGCCGCTGTACCTCTGTTAGCCCTCACTTATACATTCTTAGCTTAGCTTAGCTCAAACAAGAGGAGGGACGTGTTAATTCTTGGCCAGGTGCGGTCACTTTGCCATATTCTATGCTTTCTACGATTTGGCGTCAGGCTAGGCGTTATCTCCCTTTGTCTGTTGTCTTATCTTTATGCTACCTAAGCTAACCAGCTATTGGCTAGAACTTTCTTTATAAATGAGAGAGGTATCTGTTGGCACCATATCGAATGACAGACTATTCTTTTAAGGACTGATTGAAGTGGGGTTGTATGAGATACTTATACATAGTCAGTGCATCACCTACAGTAAACAGTGGTCAGCATGTTTGGAGAAGCTGTGGATGGAGGCAGCAACAAAGCGTATTTTAGCTACCAAGAAAAAATCAGTCCTTTGTATTGGTCAACTTAGACATTTATGTCAATCTTTGCTGTCAAAGCCACCGGACTTCATTTGCTGATCCACCGCTGCCTTGATTGGTTAGTTTCTTTGCTATTGTGCGACTTATTTGGATTGAAGCAGCGGTAGGCCAGTAACTTCTGTGTTTTGCAAGGTAATATTACTGTTTTTGTGAGGGGAGTCTGGTGAGCAATACAAAGCTTCAGTTTCCTGCCAAAAAGGGCTGTTTGAGGGCAAAGTAAGACAATGAAAGTATTCTACACTTCAACTGATATTGATATTTTTTAGGTGGGTCTATTTTATGATAGCTAAACCACATTTTTGTTGCTGCCCCGTCCAAAGCAGTGAATTGCTTAGCTTCTGTGTTCCTGTCTGCTTCTTCAAACTAGGGCCATGCCAACCACATTCTACACACTGACTATGGATGAATACATCATACAACCCCACTTCAATAAAGTTTTCTTAGGACCCTGAAAATGCATTAAAAACAGACTTTCCACCCTGTTTTCGTACTTCTGACGACCTATTCCGTACCACAGTGAGTTTACCATATATGCTTAAAACGTCAGTGCCTGGGACTGAAGAGGCCGTTTGTTTCCCAGCAGCACGTACATTTAAAACACTGACTTCAGTGTGATTCTGGGGAACCATCACAGTTTTACAGTGAGCAGTGATCCGAGACGGTCCGCACAAGTTCCCAGGGTTACATCAGTAAATGTGATACTGAGTATAGAAGACTACGGTGAGCAGTGACAGGTTTACACACTCCACCGTAAAAGGACCATGATATACATTTACATGTTAGGCGTCTACTAAAGTAAAATAAGCTCAACAAACATTACAAGCACTCAGTAGTTGAGAGGTCAAAGGTTAGATCCAGAGCGCCATGCCTACTGTGAATAAATCAAGAAAGTAATCGAGCTAGAGAGATTTATTGATTATGTTTCAGGTTTTGTGAATGTTACCAGAGAGGCAGTTCTGATACATGAATTCATATGATTGTCAAATGTTTTAAATAGAATAAAATGTTGAAGTTTACCTACTTGAGTGCTAACGTATCTGCAGGAGGAGGTAGGACACACCCTGCTACAAAGTGTTAGCATGACATTAGAAGAGGATATAGTGTGTGTTATTATATAACAGCATTGCATTCATAATAATCTACACAGAAAGCTCTTAACAGAAAGCAGCATGCAGAGTGAGATCAAGTCTGACCTGATTATATGAAATGAACCACATGATGTAATGGCACAGAGAAATATTAAATGAAAGGTGCAATCATCTTTGGCCTGACTTAAAGTTTATTTAAACTGTTCATTTTTAATTGTTCATCAGATTTTAAACAAAATTCACGTGACGACTCAGGAGCAGCTTTACTGAAGTAATTATGTTACATTATGTTCATGTTTTGTACAATAATTCCCACTAAGATTATTTGTTTGTAGTATATACTGTGTAGAATTAGTTTGCAGTGTGGATTTGGGACATGCCTTGGAAACTTGGGTAGCGTTGGAGATTTCAGAAGGAAACAGGAAGGAAACACCATTTTGTTCTGTTCATGTTTTCATCTGTAACATCCATTTCCTTTCACCTGCAATCTTTGGTGTTTTAAAGCTCTTTCCGTCTTAATTTGTTGGAATAGTTCATTTCTAACAAACTGCATCGTGGTTCTGCTGTTCATGTGACATATGCATGATATATTAGATATACTGTATGTATGTTATATAATATTCACACTAGTTGTTAGCAGCTACAGGCCAGCATTTTGATATGATAATCATATCATATCATATATCATACATGACTGCATGTATCTTCCCATGTGTGTATTCGCTGTTTACCTGACATTGACGTCACGACAAAGAGCCGGCGTCCTCGTGTAACCCTATAAATAAATATACATGCCGGCTTCTTTTCTTTACACAACATTGACCACACCTGCCCCACAGACAGAAATAGAGGATATCAAAACATCACTTAAAAACATAATAAGGACCACTTCAACTTTCAGCACTGTTCTCACAACCTCGAACTTATGTGCTCTCATCACAGCGAAAATAGAACGCACATTCATTCTCCTGACAGCCAGAACAATGTTTTTGACCCTCTCACCTACAGCCTGTAATGTTCCCTGTAATTGTCCCTCTGGAAGTGAACCTCTTGATCATTGCACGTTGATTTAAAGTCTGCTTATAGGCAATTAAGTGTCTGTGTTTTGGCATCAGAGCTTCCTTGATACCATCATGTTGGGACATCAAGCCAGACGGCACGCCTCCTGAAGTTTGGCTCAGCTGTTTCATCATTAGGAGTAATATTCAAAACAGCAAGTGCTTCAGTCTTTTTAATCATTTTAATTGATGGCTTGATGCCCTTATTGTGTCACCAGAGGTCGAATGTGCGCTTTATACTTTGTTATAGTTTCTTATTAATACAAAATATAATAAACCTTCAAGGAACTATCTAACAAATATATGATGATGATACAGTATATACTGTATAGCAGCTCTATCATGAGTTATGCTTGCATATTAATGCAAGCATGATCTGATTTATTAGTGGCAGTTTGCTTTTTCTTACTGCCTCATGTAATCTGTAACATTATAATGACCATCTGTGTATAATGTATAATATCTGTGCTCATGTAAACGTGGCTCATGCTCACATTTTAAACGCTATAGCACCATCTAGTGTTCACTCTTAATGACACATTTTTTACATTTCAGTGCCTATGAATCTTCAGTATCAGATGAATATTATTGGCTGTCTAACAACAGCTTTGTTATTATTTTGCAGAGTTAGGAAGCTGATATTGCCACGCAGCATGAGCTTCGCCTTAGACAGGCAAATCCACTGAACGAATGTCATACGCAGAAATACAAACTTAACGCAAAATAAGAACAGACCTTTTTTCACAGTAGACATGAAACAGTAGGTGTTTCCCTCCACCCATTATCTGTAACCACTTATCCCCATCAAGGTCACAGTGGGGCTGGAGACTATCCCAGCTGACTTTGGGCGAGTCGCCAGTTCATCGCAGGGCACACAGAGACAAACAGCCATTCACACACACACACACCTGCAGCTCATCAATGAACCTATTATATGCTTTGGATTGTGGGAGGAAGCCAGAGAACCCAGACAGAGCATGCATGAACCTGACTGAGGCAATATTGCTAACCACTGCACCAATGATACTAATTAAGATACATATCATCATAAATATCATTCAGCTGCTTTAGTCATATTTCCCTGAAAAGTTGATACAAATGATAAGCAGACCTCGTCACAACACATCACATTAAATGCTATGCACTGAGTTGATGTTGGTTAGGTTTATTTATTAGAAAATCATCCAATATTCTACAAAAAGAATAAAGAATAAAGAAAAATAAATACAAATTTGTGTAGCAGAACTTTTTTCCTCTCACATTAATCATCTCACAACCTCAGATTTATCCTGTGACCGAAGAGGCCTGGCCATTAGGTTGGGGACCACTAGACTATAAAGGAGTTCAAACCAGCTCCATCACAAGTTTTTATACTGCTTACACATTCATGCAGTATTAACAAACTATTGATGTCAGATAGAGATCCTTGTCACATGGGACTTTTTATGCAGAACAAGTACTTTTACTTTTGAGCACATTTTGTTGTTAATACTTAGAACACAGTATTTTAAAACATATTTGGTTTTTCACATTAAGAGCATGTTTTGAGCACTGTCACCTCACAGCAAGAAGGATCCTGGTTCGAACCCTGGCTGGGGCCTTTCTGCGTGAAGTTTGTCTGCGTGGGTTCTCTCTGGGTACTCCTGCTTCCTCCCACAGTCCAAAGACGTGAACCTTAACAGGTTAATTGGTGACTCTAAATTGCCCGTAGGTGTGAATGTGAGTGTGAATGCTTGTTTGTCTCAATGTGCCCTGTGATGAACTGGTGACTTGTCCAGGGTGTACTGCACCTCTTGCCCTAAGTCAGTTGGGATAGACTCCAGCCTATGGATGGGGTATGTTTTGTAAGTCATGCGAATGGATTGATATTTGGAGCCATCACTGAAGCTTTGGGGGAAGGAACTTGCTGCTTCCTCTTTCTCCTTCCTTATTTCTCTTTTTATTGTTTTCAGTTTTCCAACTGATTTATATATGTCCCCAAATATGTCATTTGATTCACCGTTGCATCAGTTTATTTCAGTAAATCTTCTATTTACTGAAGTCCTGAGATAGAAGATGTGTATTTAGACATATTTGATTGGAAATATGTGTTTACAACATAGAGGCGGAGAGTGGAAGACACTGCAACAGTGGTTTCTTTGTTGAGAACAGTTTTCTAGGAAACTAAACTGAACTTTGTACAGCCACTTCCTACTACAGCCCCCGGGTGGGTGTGGGTGTTCTATGTATTATACTTGTGTGTACAGTAATAGACTACGTCAGTCTGCAAGTTTCACAGCAGATATTTAGACTTGGCAAAGCAGCAGGGACACGAGTATAACTAATCCCAAACCCCCTGAGCCAACATGCATAAAGCAAAAACTCCAGCAGGTGGCACGATAGTTCAGCAAAGCTGGACAAACTCACACAGCAGGACAGGTGCAGTGAGTTCATACACAGTACTCTCTTGTGATATTAAGCAGCTCCAGTGAAATCCAGGAAAAGTGCCTCAGCAGATATTATGTTAAGCAAACTTCATGTGCAATGTTATTTTCTGTCATTACAGATATTTAAGTACGGGAGTGGCTAAATTTGATTTAAGAAACATAAAAACAACAGCTGCCCGTACAGTAGAAGAAAAGCACTCATAATTGTAAGACATTATTTTACCGTTAAGTTGTTTTTCATTTTGGAAAAAATGAACCTTCAATCCACGTGACAAACCCAGAGCTCTTCTCACAGGGATAAACAAACACTCTCAGTGTCCTCCTCCATGCAAGCAGACTCATAATCCTATTAGTTAGCACATTTCCTGTTTATATTCTTGTCTGCGGCCGAGCTACATCACTGTCACCTTGGTGCTGAGTTCATAGAAGGGGCTGCGGCGTCGGCAGGATGTTGTGTCATTTCCACATGAGGCTGTGGGTACTCAAACTAAAAGTCACACCACGACACTTTTGGTTAAAGGTGCAATATTTGATGTAATGAATAAATGTGATGTTCAATAACTAATTGTGGCATCAACTCAGGCTAGTGGCTTCTTTAATTGGGTGGATTTAAGTGATTTTTTAAGTTCAGCTGGTGTGTGTTTAGTCGACTTACACCACATTCACTGTAACGGCTGCAGAAAATGAAAAGTATGACATCATGTTGCAACTTGGAAAGCAATTTGTCCGACTCACTCTCAATAATGAGAACAAGCTGCAGTAAATCTAATGTCAGTCCAAACACAGTGGATTTTTGTCTTATGATTATGAAGATACTGTAACATATGGTTTGGATTTGTGTTGCCTGTGAATGCTCTCATTGGTGGATTAGTAATGTTTGCCTCCCAATTTGGCAGTTTATGATGCCAGATATTTCTTTTCAGCCTGTTTCTACAGTCTTTTGCCTGAAGAGGGCGCACCTTCATCTCATATCAGCTCATGCAAAACAAAGGAAATGGGGAACTCTTCATTTTCCTTCTAGTCACATGAGCGCCTGACTCACTCATCTGCATTAGTGAAAGTGAGTCATGCTGGGAAAATAGTTTATTATTGTGTATGTGTGGTGTGTGAATGTGTGTGCGCGAGTGTGTCTTCATGTTATTTCATCTGAATTTCCAGCCTGCGTGATCTCTGATCTCAGCAGAAAGACTTTCAGTTGAGATTACATGGTTTATAAATTTAGGATTCAGGTCGCACTGATCCCAGCACAGACAGACCACCGAAAGACAGACAGACAGACAGACAGATTAAACCATAACCCACAAACACACACACACACACACACCACACCTACATCCACACAAATGACTGGGTTTACAATGAACTCAATGACCTACAGTGTAGTTTAAAGAGCTGCAGAGGAGGGATGAACAAGGTGAATGTGCTTTTCTCTGTCCAGCTGTGAGAAAACACAGTGCATCATTAATATTATATAATATTGTAATCTCCAAACATTTCAGTACAAACTTCACTAGTTGTATTGCACATAGTCAGTACTTTAATACCAATACATCCAAAATTGTATATAAATACAGTAAGATGACCATCATTGTCTAAGATTTTCTTTGTAAGTTTCAAGGAAATAAATATGTAATTAGATACTAACTGATTGTATAGGCAGTTGTTCATTTTCTAGAAAGAACTGCCCCACTTCAGCCCAAATAAAGATCCATTCATTTTCCGTAACTGCTTATGCTTATCAGGATCATGGGGTGTTGGAGCCAATCCCACTGACATTGGGCAAGGCGGTGCACACACTGGACAAGTCACCCTCACATGGCTGACACATACAAAGACAAAGCATTCACGCTTACATTAGAGTCCCAGACAAACATTCATTCATTATTCACATATTGGTGGAAACTTTATAATCCATATTTGTTCAACGATTATACTTGCTTACTGCCAAATGTCTCATTTTGCACGTGCAGCACACCTGACACTAACAATTAAAATGGACCTGTGGTCACACTGTCTCCATTTTCCCTGTAATTAGTACCAAATTATGGTGTTATTCCCACAAACCTCCCTATAAATTTACAGTTAAATGTCAGTTCCTTTTAGAAGGTGGAAGCTAACTATAGTAAACTATGGGACCTGTAAAATGCCACAAATGGGGCCCATAAACTTTAGCAGGGTTTAATAACACTATGGGTGTGATATTTAAATACAGGCACACACTGTGTCATTAAAATAGTTTGGGGAAATGTGCTTTTTCACTTTCTTGTAAAGAGTTAGGTGAGAAGACTGAGATAGCAGCCTACAGCCTGTGAGAGGTAGCTAACAACACATAGTTGCTATGTGTTGTTAGCTACCTCGTTTTACTTGAGCTAAGCTAAGCTAACTAGCCTCAAATGTACCTTAAAGACATGAGAGTCTTCTTATCTAACCCAAGAAAACAAATAAATGTGTTCCCCAAAATGTCAAATTATTTCTTTAAGAAAGTGAAGAGTGAAAGTGAAAACACATGGAGAGAAGTGAAGCCTGTGGACTTCTGGTTTTCATATTAGACACCACATCAGTGGACATAGTCAACACAGGTCACCAAACCTTCATATGATTCATCGATCACTTAAGTTATCCAACCTCTCATGTGTGTATCACACACACCAACCTGAAATCATCCCACACAGCACACTGACTGCCACATACCACATAATAAAGACGCCTATCACTGGTTTAAAGAAAATGAGTTTGTCTTCATCACCACCACCCACAGACAAACAGCTAGAAGGAGGTAAAAAAAAAAACACAAAACAGTGTGAAAGAGACCAGAAGACAGAGGCCATGATTGATTAGTAAAAAGGAAGTAGGGTTGTACAGTATAAACCGATCATTGATCATTAGTAAGTATCAAACCTAAATATAAAATTATCCTCACATTGTATTAGTACGGTCATGTATTACAATCAGTGCATCTTTAGGTGTTATGGGACATGACAATGAACCCTAAATCCCCTTTTTACTGTCACCTATTCACTTGAGCTCTGCCTGTAATGTAAGGTGCTTTCATTGTATGTAACCACATGAAGTTGTTCAAAAACACGATGCAGTACAGTACAGACTTTCAGTCTTATCTTGGTGGAAAAGTCCCTTAAACACCATTCAGAGCATTAAGGAAGAAAACACCTCTCCACTGAAACCAGTGATTTTTGGTGACATTTTGGGAAGTTTAGCAACAATTTGATTGAATTGTCAGTAAATCACATGGAACATAAACTATTATGACCAAACTTCCATTTAACTTGACAATCTAAGCACACCCAATTCAGCAGAGATAACAAGCCAAGCCAAGGTGGAGGCTCTGACGGGCGACCTTCAAACACTTGTATACACACACGTCATGTTTTCTGGAGGTATGTAGCTGTAGACAGGATGGAAACAGTCATATCAAGGTGTAATGTCAATGCTGTAAGAAACAGCTTGAAGCTACTAATACATTTGCAAGTCTTAGATGTACACAGATCAGCCATAACATTATGACCTAATGTATCCCACCCACTGACAGGTGCTATGATAACGAGATAATCAGTGTTAGCCACTTCACCTGTCAGTAATCTAATTGTCATGGCTGGTGGGTGTATAGTTGAGTAGACACTGCTGTCCTCCATTGTTTAACAAGTTTACATAAGTAATCATGGTCTCTGCTATTTTTTGCGTGATCTGGATACACAAACAGCTGTCTTTTGGTGGAATCAAGAGTTTGTCTTGGTGACAGTTTCTAACTGCAGCGTAAAAAATTAAAGCTTAATGTCAAATTTCTACGATGACCTGCACCATATGTTCTACTTAATGCACCATATAGAGATCAGGGTTATGTTAGTGGTTAGTGGGCCATATATCCTGAGAGCTAAGAGGATATAAGGCACATACTGTCATGATATGTTGAGTAGTAGGCCTGCTCTCACACAGTGATTTAATAGATTAAGAAGGAGTTAAGTGCGGAGCGAATAGTGTCCAGATTGGCTCTGCCAGTTTGTCAGTTAAGTGGAAACAGTTGCCTGGAGATAGAGTTGAAAAATGCATTTATGTATAAACAGTTATACGTTTTCAATATCTGGGAGTTATATAGTAGAGATGGTGAAGCAGAGACGTGCAGATAGAGAGCAGCGTTGTAAAGGATCCTGGGTAAAACCATTAGAGCTGCCTTACAGCTGAGAGGGCAGAGGATCAGAGAGGTTACGAGTTTCCCGGAAAGATCCACCTGCTGTGACGCTGAATCTGTCTTCAACCAACGGCTTAACGAGTTCACACACGGCACCGCAGCTACAGTTAGCTTTAGCTTTGGTTTATGTGCACAAATATGTCAGGATTCTTGGTGATTATAACTGTCTCTCCAGCTGCAGTGTCATACACATCTTAAAAAAAACAGATGTGTCGGTCTGGCCTAAAAGTCGATAAAGGCTGGAGATATAAGAGGAAATACACTGGTACGTGTTATTTTCACAGTTTTTTTCACAGGTTCACTTCTCAACCCATAGATAACTTAAACATAAACTTTATAAAACCACAAAGATTGGAGTCAGGGGTGTTGATTAGCTCAGTTGGTAGAGCATCTGCCCCATGCATGAAGGCTCAGCAGCAGCCCAGGGTTTGAATCTGACCTGTGGCCCTTTGTTGCATGTCGTTCCCCATCTCTCTCTCCCCACATTCCTGTCACTCTTAAGCTGTCTCTGTCAAAAATAAAGCTTGAAAAGGCCAAAAAATATCTTTACAAAAAAACATTTCACATTTTGTGAGAAGCGGCCCTGTCACACTGAGTGCAAACAGAGATTTCTAAAGCATTTGCATTTGCAGAAGTGATTTGTTGCAACACCAGGATCTACACATTTGGTTTGGTTGGTCATTTCAATCAGAATCATGACTTATATCAGTATCACATTTTGTGTAGAGCATGACTATTGTGTTTCACACAGCTTCAGGTGAAATTCTTTAGCATAAAAGTAGAATAACGATGCATTGTGCAACAATACAAAGGTTTTGCAATGAATCAGATTGATTTCTGATGCAGGCAGTGACAGCCAACTGGAGGTCAAGTTAGTTATCAGGAATTGTGGCGTCAGACATGAAATATCAAATTTTCACAAATCACGTAGTGTTCCGGAAAGCAGTTCTGACCTGATCCTGCTCCGTGTACCTTCACTGAAGTTCACATTTGAAATATTTTTTTGACCTCTGAGTTCAAACAATTCAAAAATGCATTTTAATCTCAGTGTATCTCATCTTCGCCATTCATCCTCCTACAAGCTCAACTTAACTTTCTACGCCTCTCATCAAATCATATCTGTATTTTTCTTTTATTTCTGTCCTTAACATTCCATAGTCACTCTGTCACACTCATGTATTGTGGTAGTGTTGAAAACCTGTTCAACAAGACAGAAGAGCTCTCAGCTCGTCACTCAGTTTGTTTGGTTACTTGTTTCCCTGTGATTTATTTTCATAAACAACATTTTGACTAATCTTGAACTGTTGTGGGACACAGTCATCTAAAACAGTGACACCCAAACGTGGCACATGCCTTGGAGTACATGGAAAGATTGTGTAGTAAGATTGTATAATAGTAGTGAAAGTAAAAGTGATATATGAACAGTTGAAATATTTAGACTAGCTAAAAGTAATGCAGGCATATAAACAGCTGAAAAAGTTAGATGAAAGCCTTTTGTAAACAATATTTAAATATTTAGCTAAGAGGCCTTTATAAACAGTTGAAACTGTTAGCTAAAAGTAATGGATAAATGGTTTAAATGGTTATCTAAAAGTCATTAACCATTTCAAATAGTTAGCTAAAACTCATTTATAAACAGTTTAGCTGAATAGCTAAAAGTATGCTAATGGATAAATGGTGGAAATATCCAGTTCTAACACTTCAAGTTTATATAAGTAATAACATCATTTATAATATACATAATAATATCCATTTTTTAAATCAGTTCAAATGAAGATATGTGGAACATGATGATGGGGTGTCAATGACGGATACCTGAGTTCTTCTGATAGGGCTAAAGGCTGTGTAACCACTTACTGGCAATACTTTTCAATGTCTTGTTTGCAGATGTTTCCCATCAAAACCTCATTGGTCTGCAGGTTTGGATGGACCAAAGCAGAATTTCATGGTAAACATAACCACTGTCTACCATCACCATGTTTGGTTATGTTTTATGCGTCACATGCTGCATCCTCTTTATGTGATGTGGACATGCTGTGGTTTTTCAGGGTACCTGGGAACTAAAGTTTGAAGTGTAGCAATTAGTGTTTCAAAATCCAGTTACAGCAATCTCAAAAATAAAGACGTTGATTTCTGCCATTCAACATGTCCCAAGTGTCTCAAGACAACAAGACTTAAAGTCTCAGAAGTAAAGTTTGAAGAACAGGTGACCTCAGGGTCAGGGGGTCATTTGCATACACTACCAATAATATCAGAGTGACCCCTCGACTAAGACGCACCACTTGAACCTCCTGTTGCAGTTGTGTAAGATCATTAACTGAAAGACTGAAGTGTAAACAGCAAGCCTTTGTTGGTACACAGAATGAACGGGTGGCACGATTGGGATCCGTGGGTGCGTTGGACCTGTGACATAAGACAATCTGCCTCACCCCAGGGTGCACCCTCTTCTTATAGGTTGGGTGAGAGGAAAGGTTACATTCCTCTCTAAAAGCACCATGCAGGTTTGGAGCACTGTGATCTTTATGTCATTTAATTCAAGCTGGAAAAGTGATATATAAAACAATATGAATTAATTCACTTTATTAATCCCACAGTAGGAATGTTTTACACAACCAAGCCTGAAAGAAAACCATACACACACACACACACACACACAGTTAATGGTTCGGTACCTTGCTCAAGGGCACAGGAGATGAACTGGCACCTCTCCAGCTACCAGTCCAGACTTGTGTAATCTGGTTGTAAAAATTATAAAATAAACAATGAAAATAAAAAAAGTTTTTATGTCATACAATCCATGGACCTGGCCTCCTCGCACACACACACACACACACACACACACACACACACACACACACACACACACACACAGATGCAAACACAATAGCTGGGGGCCACTCAGAATCAATGAACTCTGAGTGCACTGAGAAAACATCAGCGTGTCCGTCTGGGTCACCAGCGGAGGCAAATTTAGTTCATTCCAGTGTTTTTCCTCTCACTGAGCATACACTGAGTTCTGTCCAAACACACTCTATTGGCACACATTTAGTCTACACACACTTTCCCTCGTGGGCCAGACAATCCAATGATCCTTTTAGAGGACGTGGTACGCATCACTACACACACATGCATGTGAAACCTTGCACAGTGTGTGTAGGAGTGTTGCACGGAGGTTAGGGTTGGGTTATCGGTAGGTTTATATAAAAACCAACAGTGGCGGTGGAATGTTTGCCATTTGAGCACCAATTGTACTTTTGACTATGCAAACCTTGGTGCGAAATAATGATTGTTTGAATTCCATGTTCTGAAAATGTGTCCGAGCAGCAGGAGGCGTCCTGGTTGCTGCTTGTTCACTGTTAGTCCGTGTACTTTAATAGATCTACATAAGCTTATAAAGATGCAGGTGCTGGCTTGGGTAACTGAACCGAGTCTGTATGAAGTGCCAGTGACTTGCTGTTTGAAAAACATTATATGTTTTTATATGTTTTAGGATGAAAATACAGCAAAATTGGAGCTTAAGTAGACAAAACTGTACTCTGTTCACAGAAAGAGGATCTGTCACTTTGCCCCATCAAAGCAAAAGTCACCACAAATTAGTAAAAGTGAAACGCACTGTTCCTGCAGTCTGTTCAACAAGACAACTAATCAAAAGCAAAAATCTGTGTGAATTGTTTTGGTTTTACGCCCTGCAATCTGACTGTTTTGGTTGAGTTTTACATATATATATATATATATATATATATATTAAGATTGCCTCTAGAGCAACAAAATGTGTGCCGGAAGTATGACAAACACATCTTCCTTGTCAGCAAGATCAACTTCCTTCTTTCAGAAAGTCAGTAATCATACTGTTCCCTTTTTTATTGCTGACAATTACATGTATGGAGTCCACGGAATCAGTTCCACATGAGTGACAGCCATCTTTGTTATTTGTAAAATAATTTGATGGGAAACATCTGCAAACAAGACATTGAAAAGTATTGCCAGTAAGTGGCTACATAGCCTTTAGCCCTATCAGAAGAACTCAGGTATCCTTTCATTGACACCCCCTATCATGTTCCAGATATCTTCATTTAAATTGATTTTAAAACTGAATGTTATTAAACTCCTATTTATATAAATGTGGATGTTGTTACAATAATGTATTTATGAATTCATACTGGAACCACTTGGAGCGGTAGAACTGGATATTTCCACCATTTAGCCATTAGCATACTTTTAGCTATTTAGCTAAACTGTTTATAAGCTAACAGTCAAGAAGGTTGCACTCCTCACTCCGACATAATATTTCTTAGTATGTTTTCATTAGTGTATAATAACCTGAAAATAAGAATCGTTGTATTTTCGTTGTCTTATAATGAGTCCTATAGATCTACAGTGAGAGCGGGTTCTCTTCCATGGAGTCGGCCATGTTGTACCACCATTTTTCTACAGTAGCCCAGAAGAGACAAACCAAACACTGATCTAGATATGGACTTTTTGCTTTTAATATGAATTTTGTTGCCAGAGTTTTTCTTACATGTTTGGAAGAAGAGAGTGAGGCGTGGGAGAGTATTCATTTGGTTGCAATCTGCAACTTCACCAATAGGTGCCACTAAGTCCTACACGCTGGACCTTTAATACATCACTGTTGTGTTTACAGTTTGTGTTTACAGTGGCCAAAAAGTCAATAACTGTAGCACTGCTTTAAAGTTAGATATGGGACAAACTTCCTGAAGAATTATAAAAGTTGCCTGGACCTAACAATGGTAACAGAGGAGACTATGGGACCTGGACACACAGACAGTCCTGAGAAGAGTGTGTGTGGCTATACATAAACTTTAACCAATCTAGATTACCAAACCAAACCAGATTATTCTTTCCAAAGGACTTTAACCAGCATTATTCCTGCCTGCAGAGCATTCTTCTTTAGCCTTAACTACTAATTTTCATACTGATCAGTGTTTCCATAGTTGCTCAAAAAATCCCTGATGACATTGTGTGCTAATTACAGAATATATTTCCTGTAAGTTTTACTTTGAGCATCAGTTGTTCTAATGTGTCACTAAATACAAAGACAAAGCCTGGAGGTCAGGTCTCAGTAGAGGAAATAAACTTTTGGCAAGCTGACATAAATGACTCCATCCGATGAGGTTTGACACCACCAAAGTTATTTCTTGTTTTTACCATGAATTTAGTATTTGAAGCCGTACATGGTTTCATCATCGTTTCTCACTTCTTTCACTACAATGGAAGAAACATATGTCCCAACATGTAGGTGTCTAACAATCTCTCATGCCCACTTCTGCTTTTAGTTCCCTCCCTCCCACTCACCAGTGGGCATTACTCTGCCTTAGTTTTTTTCTCTCTGTCTCTCTCTCTCTCTCATGCTGGGACTACGTGAGCCTTCACACATCACTCTCTCAATTATTCATGTAGAGGGGAAAAGAAAAAGAGGAGGAGAAAGATGAAGAGAGGGGTTGAAGGAGGAGCAATGTATGAGAGCCAGCATGTTCAGGTGGACGTGACTTTGGTCACGCTGAACGAACGCCATTTTTTGGACTGTCTAGCCTTTCCACTTGTTAATTCACCCAATCTTTTCCACTCATAACTCCTTTTTTCTTAAAGTTTTCTTTCCTCCTTTTACTTCATATTCTCTCCTCTCTTATTTCTAACTTCTTCCTATATTTACTTTTTCTGCTTTCCTTACTTCTTTCCCTTTTCCCTTCTTTCTTACTTCCTCTCTAACTTTCGTTGTTACCTCCTTTTCTTCCCCATCTTCTCTTGTGTCTCACCCACTCCTCTCCCCCGTGTCCTAATGTTGTCGTGTCTGCAGCCGGGGATGATCCTATTAGTCTGCTATCTCTAACCCAATAACTTGATGAGGAATTAGAGACAGGAACGAACAGGAAGCAAGTCAATGTTGTCTAGTAACGTCAAGAGCACTCTGTAGCCAACCTGGCAATTGTCCTCCTTGGGAGATTTAGCTATTTTTCAATCCAGAGACTAATCTAGTGTCTATTTGAGCAAGAGGAATGATGTTAATGCATCGACTGCTAAGGCAGCTGGCACCTGAGTCTGATTTATCTACTAATTTAGATGAGATTAGCAGCCTGCAGAAACAGGTCTTGGATATCGACACTATGGCACAGTATCTGTTGCACTGTGGGAGTTTTTCTTTCCGCTGCAGTTTGTGAAAGCCACCATCAGTAGCAGTCTCTTTTATGTACTAATGCCTGTTGTCGATGAGTCGTCTTAATGATTGTTGTTGGTTGTTTTAAATTTGCTTTTTTTCCCCAACCACAGCATCCTGGTTTCAAATCCAGCCAGGAATATCTATCGCCTCATGTCAATATCCTTCCTGTTTTTGGTTTCCACTGCACATTATCCAATAAAGGAATTCATACCAAAAATAAATGATATTCTCCTACAGAGGTGTAATCTCAAAATGTACAGAAGTGAACTCCTCCTGCATGACCCAAGGGATGTCACTAATGTGTTTATTTGAGCATTAGGTGTGTATAAGAAGTTATGCCCAGGTTTTAACAGTTTGAAGTTTTAGAGAATCAACCTTTGTTTCCCATTGCCAAAGATTTCAGTTATCTTCATAATCAGGGGAGAAAATTCATCGCTTCCCAGCTTGGTATAGCTAGGAGACAGAACTTGAACTTCATGTTTGGACAGCAAGTGTCATCCACATAAAAGTGGAGATGGCTGCTACAGATTAGGTAACCAAGAGTGACTAAATTAGATTAGATTATTAGTTTGTGGACTGAGTACAGATCCTTGAGGGAAAACATACCACTAGGTATGTTTGACATTGCAATATTTCCTCCTCTTGTTTCACTCTGAGATATGAACTTAATGAAAAGTATAGTATAGCAAGTATAGTATAACATATAGTATAGCAATTGATGATATCTAGCTAGCTTCTAGCTGCGTAACAGTACACCTGCCTTTTCTGCCTCACATCTTATCCCATACAATGCTTTAGTTTTCTTCTGAATTTGTTGTGACTTCCTGTTTTGTAACTGCTAGCCACATTAAAGGCACAACCATACAACAAACCCACGAGAAGCTGTTGACATTAAAGGTCTCATTATTTCTGAGCCTAACACACAAAATACACACAAACCTATTTACTTTTGTGTTTCAGACATTAAAAACTGTATTTGTTAAAGCAACATTGCATAGAAACTGGTATTATTGTGATTTAGTGCCACAAAAACTAGCAACAACTTTGCTAACAGGAAAAGCAAGGTTAATAACACAAGACATAGCTAACGTCTGCAAATACACAAGCCAACTTTAAGTGTATTCATACAGTGACAAAGCACATTTTAATATAATGTTAATGTTACATTTGGGGTTGTTAGTTTTATTATATTTAATATTTCTTAACGTATATTCAAAATGTATATTCACAAATGTATATTCACACTGTCGATTTCCTTTTTCTATGTGCTGTGATTTGCTATAATTTTGTATTGGATATAAAAAAAAAAACTCATTGTTGCTGTTAAATCCATAATCCATTCAACTCAGTGTGACACAAAACCAAACATTTGGACGATTCACAACATTAATACAATTTTTTTTGGAACGATATTGGACCTATGCAGAGGATCACGTAACAGGGCTTTTATTTCAGCACCAGTGTAATCAGGGATAACACATAGTCTATTTAATCTGCTCTGTTCCATTCAAGGCCTGCTGAATGACTTATCCTCTCCATTCAGTCCAAAAATCCCCATCAATGGCCTCTACACAAAGAAAGAGGGATGAGTTTTCACTCCAGCACACCAATAATGGAGGTAATGCATTCTTTGAAGGTCAACTTGAGCATATACGTATACTATTTCATTTTAACACTGCTTCATATTCATATACATAACACACTTTTACAGTTCTGGGACTGTAAACCAGAGCAGGGGGGTGAGGTTTTTGGATTTTCCCTGTTGTATTTTTAGATTTTTAGGTTTAGGTATCCGATGTCCTTTTGACAATCAGACTCAACCAAACAAAACAAAAAAAAAAAGTCCATATCCTTAGCTATAATTTAACTTTGGCCCATTTAGGCAACAAAAAAAATGAATGTTAAAGAAAGAAATTTCTATAGTCATTCTATGACTCAGCTTTTTATTTTTTATTTTATATATTTTTTTGAAAATATCAACACGAGAACAATTATACTTCAACCATGTTTATAAAGACTGTAACATAATTCTACTAGCTCAAACCAGTTTGGTCCAGCAGGGCAGGAGGGTCTCTGGAGGGCAGCAGGTCTGGTGAATCATAGTCTGATTGAATAAGTCTGGTGAAGTTTTCCAGGGGTTTGACTTAGTAAACTTCCACTCACAAGGCTGACAGGAATGTGTGACGTTACTTGTCCCCACAGGAAAACAGCCATGTTTGACAGACTTTGTGAACACATGATTGCTGATGTGCAGCAGTCATAAAGACATAAACATGCATTTACTGGCAGTGACACATTGTAGGTTAAAGGTATCTATGTATGTAGGCCAGTAGTTTGCAACCTTAGCCCCACGGCCATGTGGAACTCTTTCATCAACACCGCCTGTCAAGTTCCAAACATGTTCATTTGAATGTAATAAACTGGATATTAAGCATTGTCTTATTGATATTATGTGATCTTAAATCTTATTATTGTTGTAGTTTTTGTGTGGACCCTAAGAAGACTAGTGACCACTTTGGTGGAGCTAATGGGAACCCAAATAAAGACTAAAGGATAATATGTGTGGTGTTCAGGTGACACAGCAAACTGTCTGTGGATTTCTGTTTTCCCCCTGTGCTGTAGGCTGCTGTGAATGTGAGTAACTCATAGGGGTTATGTCTGGGAGTGTGTGCATGGCTGTACATGCATGTAGTCTGTAAGTGAAGGGAACACGTAGCCAAGATTATTCTGAGCTGAGACTGAGACACATGACCGGCTAATAAGGAAGAGCTAAGCAGGTAGAGGAGGATGGGCTGCTGAGTCATGATAAGGGAGCAGCAAAAATAGAGTGAGACAAGATGTCCTGTCACCGAGTGATGCTGAATGAATTTGAGAAACACAGTAGATATTGGATGTACTGGAAGATCCAAGACTGGACCCCACAGAAGTGGGCCAGTCTCCATTACTTTCTTTGTCTAACCTGAGTGATTGGGAGCACACACAATCCTTCGTCAGCACAGAATTAGGCAGCTATTTGTGGAGCTGCAGGCTTAGCGCTGCCTGTTGACAAGCCGGCGTACTATTCAGATGCCTGACACAGCAACTCCTCTCTCCCACAGAGATTACACAAACACCAGTATAACCACCAGTACCAACACCAGACCACATTCAAGTTTACTTTAGGATGAGCACACATAGTTAGAGCCACTTTTCATTATGTTCATATCTCAGAGTGAAACAAGAGGAGGAAATGTTGCAATGTCATGTGAGGCATCCTACATCCTGCATGTTCACAACAGCAATAGGTGAAGTGTCTCCAAGTGAACAAATATAATGCAAAGTTAAAATGCAAAGTAGCTTTTAGAGTTTCTGTGACGTTGTGACGGCCGAGGAGAAGGTAAACCTGTCAGGAGTCACATACACAAGTGTGTATCTTTGTGTATGTCCTTGTGTGTGTGTGTGTGTGTGTGTGTGTGTGTGTGTGTGTGTGTGTGTGTGTGTGTGTGTGTGTGAGGCAGAGCGGTAAGTGGTGAACCTGACTGTAGTCACATAACCAATCTGTCCACATGATGATCTGTCTTAGCCAAGACACTGAGTATGCCCATGATTCAGACTTGAGGAAATACCACATTCAACTGGCAAATGCAGAGTCCCTATGTGTGTGTGTGTGTGTGTGTGTGTGTGTGTGTGTGTGTGTGTGCATAGGTGAGTGGGTAGGAAAGAGACAGGGAGAGGAGGAGAGGAAGTGGCATGTTGCTGTATACAGCAACTAGAATGTTCAGCTCATTTATGTCAATAATCGGTTAGCATCAAGCTTAACCTCAAACAACAAGTTTGGAAAGCCACTGCCAATTAAAATGTTATAAAATGTATATATAATAATCTGTAATCATCTTCTAAAGGACCATGACTTAACTGGCAATTCCAGACATTTGCAAAAACTATATAATATACCTAAAGCATCCAGTTTTGCAGTAGCCTTGTCTGCAGAGTAGCAGAAGCGTTTCCCAAAGCAGGAAGCAATAAAAGTATCAAATCATCCACTTATGGAAAGTGGTGGAAATGTAACCAAAGACCTTTGCATTTTAATACCATGGGGTAAGTTTCAACCAGCTGCTTTATCTGTAAGCACAACAGTGTGTTTGCCAGCGTGCACACAAGCCAAGTGTTAAAATGATAACTGGCTGAATTGGTTCAGACTAAAATTCCCTGGAATGACACAATATTAGCACATAGTCTAATTATAAACACTAAACCAACATCTTGGCACTAGCAGGTAGATGCTCAGTTATATTATATTTTACGTTCTTAAGTGTTCCAGTTGAGGATCCATCCTCTTCCAGACACTTTAAATATGGTGGTTTGTCTGTGATTAATAATTTCCAGGAACTCTCAATCTTCATGAATTCATAGTCATTATTTAATTAAAGCAGAAGTATGCTAGAAAGGCAGTAACATAGCAACAGCACTGTTGTGTTGGTACACAGTCATGTGAAACCTAGTACAAACATGTATTTGGATATATTTGTTTGATATTACAAACAGTTCTTACTTAACTTTTTTACTCGGGCACAGCAGTGCTTTGAGCTAAATGCTAATGCCAGCATGCTAACATCTTCACCATTGATATGGAAACAAAGATACTGCGTTTGCAGTCTGATGTTTGTCTGTACGGTCGCCATATTGGGAAGGTCAAGATTATAACTAGTACACAATATGAGATGCTGAAGACTCAACTACAGACTAACTGTAACTTGCTTAACTCTGAACCAATTGTCATTAAATTAGCTTTGTATAAACGAGAGGAACTGAACATGATACAGCAAAAACATGATATATATAATAGTAAAATACTTACTCATAAATAAATTGAATTAATTAATTGTAACATGTTAGCAGCAAGCAGCAACCTCGCTAAAAACTGCAGTTCCTCGAATAGCCACTTGAGGCTGGTTCGAGAAGTGAGTCAGTCTTCATAAGTCCCTATATGTTAAAATGTCCAACTTCACAGCAGAAATAAACATGTTTACAGCCTGGTACAAAAAACAGTTTTGGTCTATAGCTAATTTCCCCGTTCATGACAACTGTACTGAGGGTGAATTTATATACAACTCACCTTAAAGTTATGCATTAACAGCATGGCCACTTTGATTGGCAGATGGGTGCTGTTACAGATGGCTTGTTTGAGTACCCAGGCTTCACTTGGCCCACTTCAGGTCCACCAATGATCAATGTCTTTGCCCATTTTTAGATTAGCCAGGAGGCAGAAGATGCAGGACTGGCAACATGGCGGCAGCCTGAGCCACCACACTCTGAGCTTCAAAACGACTCTTCAGAAACCTGTGGGTGACGTCACGCATACGCTCTGTTCTTTATACTGTCAGTGGTTAGCAGCCATATTTGTTCTGCACTTTATCTTTTCAGAAACACAATGTAGGTAAATGTTTCATTCCAAAACTTATACAAGCACTCCGTCCTGAAAGTATTTTTTTAATCATCTCTACAATAACCTAATTTTGTGATCAATCCTGATGCAGAGAAACAGCTCTTTTATTATCCACTCTGATGCAATATCCTGAATACACTCACGATTTCTCTGATAAGCAGCATGCGACTCAGGCTGTGACTCATGGGTTTTGTGAATGGGCGAGATAGTGAAGGCAGGGGTGCCAGAGCACGCTGTGTACACTGCAGATTGTCTCCATAAATGGAAACACAAAGAGCGGACGTAATATTAATGTTTGACTATGTAAATGAGCAAACAACAAACTGGATGTTTTTCCTGGAGTTCATTTATTGGTCCAGCAGATGCAAAAATCAACTGTACAACATACTGTCCTCTCATGCATAGTCCTCTGATTAAAACAAGGTACTATTGCTCCAAGCAGTCATTCGAAACTACATAAAAATAAATAAAGAATATAATAAAACAATCTTTTACAAAAGAAAAAAAAAAAACACATTTCAAGTATCTCAAGCAAACACGTTAACAAAAGTTGTACTGAAAGAGATAAGCAACAGGTCGTGCTCTCCATTCAGTCCCAACACATCAGCACAAAACAGACACACATTCTCATGAAAAGACTCCCAAGTCATCTCCCATCCATCTCCAGTTATACTGTATGTACACTAAGATTTACAAAGATATTATTAACAGCACGCATCGTTATCATAAAAATATAGGTGCTTACATTTGTGCGTAGCGGACAATGACAGCAAAAGGGAAATCGAGGAAAACAAACTTGAAAATTAAGTTTCCCATTAAGAGATCTCTGTCAAATAATCAGCAGGTACTGTAGCACTGAAACTAAACACGGTGAAAAATAAATATTCATAAAGGTGAAAATAAAATACAGACATGATATGTGGAGTTATTAGGTGAAACGTGGTGCCTCTCCTTGAGCAATCAGTTCCAGATAAATGGCAAGAGAAGCAGCTTCGGGCTTGCAGAACAAGCACTACAGGCACTCTACGGCAAAAAATCACCTCCATTACCGTGAAGTAACGTGACACGAGACACAAAGTGACACAAAAATCGAACACATAAAAATTTGTCCCCACTGTGCAAAACAATCGCTTATTCTGTAGTGTCATCTTCATTTTTTTAAGAAAACCATGAAAAATGCCAGTGCTTCCAAAGAAGTGCCAAACAGTTTACGACGTAAACTAAATACTATCTCCGTCTTTTACATAAACAGTGCAACCGTACGTTAAAAACAGGATGAGCTGAAAGTTTTATCCAAGCGTGAAGCGTGGTCTCTCCAAATAAATAAACCAGAAGGAACTGGTTTCCTGGAGAGCCTGTCGTCTGAGCTGTGAGACGCAACAGGAATGACTGTTTTAAAAATGAGTCACAGTTTGCCTCTTTCAGTCTGAATAAATGAAACACGTGATGTTAAAAGATAAAAGTCAGAACACAGATTCATCAGTCAGAGCGAGGAAATGTCTGACAAAAGCAAGAAAGAGAGGATTTAAGAGTCTTGCTTTGAAGTGACACGTCTTCGAACATAAATATCTGATAGGACAGCAATTAAATAACCATTTTTCAACAATAAAAAGGTACAATAACTTGTGTCCTCTGCTGACAAAGTGATCAGCATTTACCAAACTGATCCGTTACATTTAACAGACTTTGTGAAAAATCAGTGAGTCTTGTCAGAGATCCACTTTTTGGCTGACACATCGGTGCAATTTCACTGGCATGGCTGCAGGACATCATGGCGACCAGATGAGCTTCTCCTCAGGTTCTGTAAACACACACAAAAAAAATACAGTAACGTTAAAACTTCAGATCATCAACATCAACAAGAGAACAAAAGACAGCGCTCTTGCGTAAACAGTAGTAGTGTCATATGTATCCCCCAGCTAAATGTCTCATGTAGTGAAAGTTACATCACCCGCGTTTTCTCAGGCCCTGATTTCCTCTATATCATTATATTTTTAGCGGGCCGGAAAACTAGCAGCGAGTTCATGACTGTGTGAACAGGTTGCTACGGCTTACTCTGTGTGTGTGTGTGTGTGTGTGTGTGTGCCAGTTAATCCTCAGGTGATTATGAATGGAGCTGACAAGATCCTCACTGCACCCAACATTCTTACCAACACTTTTCCACTGTGCCAGCAAAACTAGCGCAGACATGCCATTTCCCCTCATGTAGTTAATGAAGTTAACGCTGCCACACCACGGTGTCTGGTGTGCTGTCTACAGACGGCACACGCTACAAACCCAATTCACAATTTGGCGGCCATTTTGGAGGGCATTTGGTAGCAGTGGATGGCTGCTCTTTTGAAACTCTTCAAAAAATCTAAAAAATAAAAATAGCATGCTAACTAACTAGCTAACTATGACTGTGATTAGCACAAAACAAGCACTTCTAGTGGAAGCTAGCTTTGGCATGTCACATTTGAATTTTTGCTAAATGTGCCTGCTAGCTAGTTATTAAGTTAATTAACAGTTATGTCTTTTTCTGAATATTGTTAACAGACTTGAAGAGCACAAAACAAACACATTTAGAGTACGCGTGTTACATTTGTGTCTTTGCTAAATGAGCCTGCTAGCTAGTTATTAAGCTAATATTGACAATGCTGTCAGCGTGTTAGCATGCTAACTAAGCAACCATCGTTTTATTGTTAACAAACTTGATTATTACAAAACAGGCACATCTAGAGAACGTTAGGTTTAGCACGTTCAGTTTGTTTCTTTACTAAATGAGCCTGTGGGCTAGTTAGTTAAAGGTTTGGTCTAGTTTACATCTTCACAAACATGCCCTGTTTATGAGAACACACTTGTGGTACAGTAGTAGTGTCAGATGTGGCTGGTGGCAGAACTATGAAGCAACTGCAAAGCCTGTACAGTGTGTTTACCTTTGAAAGACTAAAAGGGAAACCACTTTGAGATATTGGAGGGCGGTTCGTCTTTAAGTGACAGGACAAGACGGGCCAGAAATAAAGCAAACACAGAGACAAGAACAGGGACAGTGAGCATGAGTCAGCGTAGTACAACAAGCAGATTGTGTTGACGAAAATGAAGACGTCAGAAGGGAGGAATCTCAGGAATGTGACGTAAGAATTTCTTATGAGCAAATGTGAGAGAAAACAGTGCTTCTCCTTTGTATAAAGTATCATTTCCGATGAGTCAAGCCTGAGACAGTGCATAATTACTGTTAAAGTGTGTGCTCAGAATATCCTGACACAAAACAGGAGTTTATGTTATGAAGTATGTGATAATAGAGCTAAAAATGTGACGTTACGTTGAATTTCTAAGCAAATATGTATGTTTGTTCTTCAAATGAGATCTAGGTGTGAAGAAACAGACTTTTTTTTTTTTTGCTGTTCTCGGTTTAATACTCTGAAAGTACGGGAAATGAAACATCAGCAGTGAACACGAGGTTAAAAAAAGACACAGGCGACAGGAAGAGTGTGCAGGGGGTAGTTAAATGGAGCAAAAAAAAAAAAAAAAAACAGCCACAGATGGTGAAGTGAGCAAATACTTACAGGCAAACTTTGCCCAGCCAGTGCTGCAAGGTGCACAGGAGGAAAACGGCAGCAGAGGAAAAGAGGACGGGAAACAAGTGAGCGAACATGACACATGCAGTCTGTACAGAAAGGCTGTCAGAAAGGAAACAGATGAAGGAGACGTCCTGTCTCCACCCTGATGTAAAAACACACCTCTTACCATAGAAACTCTCCAGTCGAGTCCTTCTAACTCTAAAAAGTGTGTTTTCTGTGTGTGTTTTATGAGAATCCTACCTGTCCAGCCAGGGCGAGGGGGATGTGTGAGGGGCTGCAGAGCGCCAGCGAGGCGACAGACGGGGGCAGCTCCTGGATGGGAGCCTCGTCCAGGTCATCGATGCGAGGCTTCTTGATGTTTGACTCGGGGCTGGTCAGAGGAGTCACGCTGTTCCTCCTGATCAAGGTGCCGGGACCTCTCTTCACCTCCTGCAGGGTGAGAAACATCAAGATCCAGTTAGTTTTGTTTTGTTTGCAACATTTCCGCTGGATGAACTGTCGTGCAGTAGTCAGACAGGATGTGACAGTTCCATAGGGATGAGCGTTACCTCTGGTCTGTCTCTGTGGGTGTTCACTGCGTCCACATTCAGACAGATGGACTCCACTTTGCACCCATAGGCGACCGGGGTGAGCTTCAGCACTGTGTGGAGGGGACACTTCAGGTAGGGCATCTCATCTGGAACAACCAAAACGAGCATGAGCACAGTTGCATCAAGACTGTTATCTGTCTATTGTTATTGTGACGCTACAACAACAGAGGGCTTGTGGGAGTTGTAGTACCCACCTGCACTCTTATCGAGGAAGAAGGCCAGCAGGCAGCGCATGACAGCCTGGTGGCAGATAACCAGGACATTCTCTTGCCTCTCCAGCTCCATGATGACCGGCTCCACCCGCTGGACCAGGTCCTGGTAGGACTGCAATCAGAAGGGTGGAGTTGTTAATGATTTAGTCTTAAACTGTTAGTTTGCTAAGTTTGACGGTGTCCGGCAGTGTGTGTACCTCTCCAGCAGGGTAGCGATAGTAGAATTTGTCCTCGTCTCTCAACACAAACTCCTCTGGGAATTTCTCCTTCACCTCGTCGTACGTCATCTCTTCACACACTCCCTGAAAAGAACACACACGAAGCAAAATACTTTTAGTTTAGCAACAGTAAATACAGCCATGTGAAGTGGTCACAGTGTGTGTTAGAAAGATACTCACAGCGTCTATCTCGTTGAGAGCCTTCCACTGTTCGTACGGGACTCCCAGGTGCTCGGCGGTCTGGATGGTGCCGCACAGCTGGCTGGTCCAAACCTTCAGATCCTTCAGCTGCTGCTCCTCCATAAACCGAGCCAGGGCTACAGAAAACTACAGCAGGGAAGGAACAGGGTTTAACACCTAAAGCTGATGTTAAAAATCCTGCCATCTTGTTGTCATTGTCTACTGCGGCTGTTCGTACCTGTTTGCCCCGCGGCGACAGCCCCGCATCGCCTCCCAGCCGTCCCTCCAGGTTGTCGGTGGTCTCTCCATGCCGACACAGGTAGATGGTTCTGGGTTGGACGTGGATGTTCATCAGGTAGTAGACGATCTTACTCTGGATGTGATCCTGGATCCGGTTGACGAGGTAACGCCGACCCACGTCTATCACTTTGATGAAGGAGAGATCCCTGGACGAAGAGAGCAGAGCGGATGAGGTGAGCGATCCCTGACAGAGTTTGTGTTGGATGTCCTGACAGAATCGATGCTCAGCGTTTACCTGTCATGCTGATCAGGGTCCAGAGGTTCGTAGCTGGTTTTGTAGCATTCAATTCTCCTCTGGAAATCCAACATGGCGTCAGTCTTGTTGCAGTCGCGGTAGTCTGGACAGGACACCTTCACTTCCTGCGCAGGGAGGGAAGATTGTCAGACGGCAAACAACACGCCTGATTCCAGAGAGTTATGATCTTTTCATGTTTAATTTAAGAACACCAGGACGCATCGGGATGTCATGTTTGCTACTCACCATGATGTTCGACGCGATGACGTTGGGGTCGTCGCACACGGATTCGATGAAGAAGATCTGGGCACAAAAAAAAAGAAAGCAGTTCAACGTCTCTGCAGCGTCGACGAGGTCATGCTTGGACTCCTCTGTGTTGCCATAGTAACGCTTACCTTGAAGCCGTTCTCATTGCCAAATTTAAGGATCATCTCTCGCCTTTCTCTCGTCGTGTTTGTGGCATCGAAGACCTGAAAGAAACATGAAACAGCTTCGTAAGACGGTGGCGCTCATCGTCATGTCCCGCATGGGGACAAAGTTTGCGAAAAAGCACATAATGCATGATGGGAAACTCACCGCTACTTGGCCTCCCTCGTCTTTCAGATAGGACTTGACATCCCTCAAGGCTGCTAAGGCACACTGCCTAAAGAAGACAGGAGAGTCCGTTAAGCATCAAAACACACACAGCAGATGACTCCAGTTGTGTGTTTTTGTGTCAAACTTACTGCCTGATTTTCACGGCACACTCATTATCTGGCTTGAAGAAGTCGTAGGAGCTGTAGTTCCTGACCGCCTCCCTGCGGTACTCGCGACATTAAAGACTACAACACAAAGGGAGAAGAAGCAAGAAGTATGAAATGTTTGTCCAGGACATGCTGTCCTGTAACTGATAGGCTACTGTATGAACTGTGCTGCAGTTTACGTGTGTGTTTGCAAGTGTCGTGTACCTTTGGTGGGCATGCCGATCCAGTTGAGGTACCGGGTGAGCTTCTTGGATATGTACGTCTTGCCCCGAGCCGGAAGACCCACCATCACGATGACCGTGGGGGGGTTGGCGAAGTGTGGGGCGCCAGTTGCTGCAGAGAGAGATGGTGGAGGGTGAAAGTGGTGCCTGTTTACAAAACTGTAACAAGGACAGAATTACCATCGTGAACATGTTGTGCCCTGCAACCTGAGAGGGAGCCGAGCTGCAGCCAGAGAGCTGGCACAAATAACGACGAGTCACCAAGAGCTGCAGCCTGCCTGAACTGACCCACTTCTGTGCACTGAACTGGCTTACCGGAGCCAAGATGAGCTCCAAATATACTGTAACCCCAGCCCTGAGGAGATTTTACATCATATCGTACATGAGTCTGCAGGCAGGAGAGGGGTACAGGGTGCTGATTTTAAATGGAAAATATATTCTGTAGGTCAGAAATGTGAATAAATTACAGCAGATTGTTTGAGTGAAGCAGTAAAGCCTTTTCGTGTCTATTAAAGGTCTTTTTCATCCAGGTGTGCAGGATTCTTTTTTCAGTCTGCATCCCTGCAGGTGTGAGCGTCATCGCCTGATAATACACTCTGACAGGACCTAATGTACACTTCCTCTCAGCGCATTGCTAATCTTGTTTCCATAACACAAGAGCCACGTTGCTTAAACGGAAAAACGGATCACAGTCTAAGTCCATCCTCAGATATCTGGTTCATCGCTCCCCGATTGATCCAGCTCACCTGCTGCACAATCCCCATCCTGTCCTACCTCACAGCTCTCGTTTAGGGACATGTTTTATGAAAAATGAGACGAGAAGCCAGTCCTCCATCCTGAACTGTGCTCTCCCCCACCCTCATCGATCAGTAAAGCACAGCATCCCATCAATAATCAATGAGCAGCAGAGTTAAGTGGTCAGCGTGAATCCAGATGTGCAGCTGCTCTGCCTGAACACCTCTTAACATTTGACCCCTTCTCTGTCTTGCATCTTCATTAAACAGTTGCTATTTCTCAGTAGACTTAATTAATTAATAGGAAATTAGCTACGCTAAACGTCTCATTTTTCCTTTTCTTGGTTTAAATGAGCAGATATTTTACTCCTTTCTTTCTTAACAACAGCTTTAAAAATCTTCAAAAGCAAATTAAACTAAAGGAGGCGACTACTCGGTGACATTGAAGTGAATTTATGTGCTGCGCAAACTTTAAATTCATCAATAACCTCGTCCTTTGTGGTCTCTCTGTGGTGTGAAGCCAGAAAACGAGACAGCAGCCGGGTCGCGCCATGCACACGCGGTGCCGGCTGACCAATAAGACGGTACCCCCCAAAAGCACTGTGGTAACCATGGCGACCGGAGCGCCGTGACGTGCCGCGCGTGCTGATGGAGACCACCAATCAATAAAACGAGTCAGCAGACCGGCGTAGGAGGAGCGGTGCACGCGACTGTAGCTCATAGCGAGCTGTAAACTTATCGGAAATAGTACAATATTAAAATATGAGAGAGTGTTTAAGTTATAAATGCTGTTTGAGTCCACAGAACTCAAATTTATCGCTCACACTTTGTTAAATGTTGTATTAAGGAAGTAAAAGTAGCCAAGGGATGCTACAAGCTCTGTACCACCGGCACGCACTCCGTCACGTCCATAGCCGTGAGAGATGAATGGAGCTGTGCACTGCCATGACACATTTAAAACACAAAGATACTGTACTAATACTGGAGCTATTACTGTAGTGAGTGTAAGAGGAAACTATACAATTATAGTTATATTTATAGTTATAGTTATAATTCTACAGGCTTTTACCTCTCCGGGGCGCCGGCTTGTCATCTTTGGTGGGAATCCAGATCTTTTGGATCCTGTTCTGAGTCAGCTCTCTGGGCATTCCTTTAGGGACTGAAGAGCCGCGCCGTAACACGAGAACTGAGCCGCTTAATCCGGGGCAAGTAAAAAACACACAGGAGCCGGTGGTTGTTTGGAGCAGAAGCCTCCTCCGTTCAGTTCGGAATTAATGTCTACAGAGCGCGTTGAGCCGGGGTTAATATGCCGGTCCTCCACACACATCCGCTATTTAACTCCGCCCGGCCCGGCCGGGAAACAACGTGACTGTAGTGACGAAACACAAACACGCACTCAGCCAGCCTCACATTGACCACCATAGAGACACACACACACAAGTGCCCCCCTGTGGTACACTGTATTAACACCGTGCGTCATTGTGTTACATTTCTATTATTACTCTCTCTATATATTTTTTAATGAATTTGTTGCTTGTTCGTGTAGTTTTATAAATGCCTGCAGAGGTGTCTCGTCCATTTTTTATACTTCTTTATCTGTTTCCTTCCTGTTCAGGCACGTTTACCGACACAGCTCCTCGTATTGCTGTAACGTGAATTCCCCCCGGAGGTCAATAAAGTTTATCTAATATTATTTAATGTCTCACTATGTTGCAAACCCCACCGTCAAAACAGACCGTTTAATAATTGATTTGCCTTCATGCCCTCGTTTGTTTGGATGAGGTTTAATTTATGTTTTGTGTATTTCATCACTCTCTCTTCTGCCTGCGGCTTGAACAGAAGCTCCTCTGTAGTCTGAGATAAAACCTGAAACGTGCAGTCTCTCACAACCACATTCTTATTGGGGTTATACCATTGAGTCATAGTGGGCAAGCTCATAACAGTATATATTTAGTGTCATCAAGAATCTCACACTGACCGCATGTTTTAATACAGATGTGTAAGAATAGAAGATGACAAAGAAGGTTTGAAGGGGGATGTTGGAGGAGAGCCAGACTCCCCTGATGAATTCAAGTAAAATAAGCTCAGAGTGTTTGAGTGATAAAAAAGTGATGAAAAAAAAAGATATATAAGATATATACTCCACTTTCTCCACCTCTAAAGAGTTTATCTTAAAAATCCTGATTTTCTTTTATCGTGTTATTATTTATGATTGTATATTTAAAGCATTTCAAGCTTAAACCTATCTGAGCAGAGACTAAATATAACACTGAGTTTCTGCTGGTTTACAGTTTCACCCTGACAGCAGCCTGCAAATGAGGAAAGTTCCGGAGGAGACGTGCACACACACACACACACACACACACACACACACTATTACTATACCAATATCTTTTTATTTATAAGTTTAAAAGCTTTTTGACATTCAGTGAATTATAATGAAACAAATCTTTTATAGTGACTTAAAGTGCATCTATGTTGCTCAGTACTGAGTTTGCAATCACTTCTTATTATTGATATTCATTATTTGTAACCTCTTTATTATTATAGATCTGTCCCTAAACTATTAGTAACTTATATATCTGTCTACAGGAGTAATATAGTATTTCTTACTTACTTACTGTTATCTGTGACTGCACTGTTAAAAAAAAAAATTATGCAATTCTAAATCCTTATGCCTTATGCAACGACTGTGGTTCGTCAACTTTTTACACTGAGTTTCCTCAGTTGCCACAGTTTGTACTTGTACTTTGTGAACCCGCTGACCTCCATCCAGTCTTCCACCAAAAACCTCATTCTTTAAGGCGCTTGTGAAAACAAGGAATCATGGGTATTAGTGGCTGCTCTAAGATGTTTGCAAGTTTAATTTATAATGTTGATAGAAAGTACATATACCTTTAGACAATGAAGAAATCTTTCATGTAGTGAAGCTGAAAACCCATGGCTAAGCACTTCAGCATGACTAAGTTGATTTCTAATATTAAATTTGTGAGAATAATTACATACTCAGAACACAGAACACTTACTCAATAATGATAAAGAAAACAATAAACTAGACATAGATTACACTATTTTTGTCTTGACTTGAAAACCCTCTGAAGTCCCCAGAAAAACCTTCTTTATGGCTCTCCGACTGATATCCTGTTTGTTTCATGTAGTTTAACCAGAGTGACAAACTCTTTCCTGTTGATCATGCGACAAAGAGCAGCTGTGAGACAAAAAGAGAACAGCACAGTTCTGATATTTATGTGTCAAACGTCCTTTCAAAACTTACAAGTACAAGGTCAGGTTATGATCTTTTTTCATACGTCGTGTCACAGTCTGAACTGAAAGTGGAGAAACCGTGATTGTGAAAGCAAACTTTGGTTTGGGTCAGTTGTTTGTCCTGATAGAGAAACACTTTTTAAACTTTGCTTTAGGAAAGGAGTGTGGGAAAGATAGAGTTTATAGGAAGAGGGATGCAGCTTGTGGGTTTTTAAAAGGATAAGATTATCACCTTCAATTCAGAGTAACACACTTTTCGCAGAAGAAAAACATGACTGCTGGATAAAAGCTGCTGTTGACTCAACTGAGGCTTTTGTTATTTCACTCTTATGTCTGATTGTTTTCTTAGAAGTAAGGGGAAAAAATGTATCATCTTATTAATGCTGAGTCTGACAGTGATTTATATTGTGCTTTGTCTCGGGAGGAAAAACTTCATGTCTGTCTTGGTTGAATTTTGAAATAGCTGTGAATCCAAATAGGGCGAGGCGGAGTGTGAGGTAATTGAAATAATGTTTGTGAGGAAAACACTTGATCAAGTCTGAAGTCTCTAATAAAACGTATTTAGACTGACGTCTCTCTGAACACAAAGTGGTTCACTCTGGACGTTGACTTGAAAACCTTCTAATGCTCCACTGGTGGGGCAAAGAAGCTCTGCAGTTATGGAGTGAAACTAAGTATGACTTATGTGGGGAACCATGAAACAAATGAGGAACTCACTGCTAGTGAAGCATTAGTTACTGAGTAATTCTTAATCAGATTTTATAGAGTAGCTAATGATTCATTAATGAAGAAATGAGTGAACGAGGAATGACTTGGACACTGATGATGAATTGTTAATAAGGACTTCTCTAGTAATGTCTAATGGAGGACTTTGTTACTATATTAATAAATCATTAGGGGATTAGTTCATGAATATCTGTGAATCAGTCATACTGACCACCTTCTTTTAATCTGTGAGTTTTTGTTCGTAATTTCGTTTCACAGTGCTATGAAATGACAATAAAGAGATCTTGAATCTCCTTCATGAGTGCTTCATGATGAACTTCATCTTCACTTACCCCTAAAGTAAAGTGGTGCATCATACTAAGGAGTTTATCATTACTTTATGATTAAGATATACTTTATTAATCCCACGACGGAGAAATTCTTTTTAAACTCTATTTTTTTTAAATTTACATGCATTTTTAACCCAACTCATAGACATGTAGACATACATACATAGAGTGATGGACAGCCCCCCTGAGGAGCGCGCCCAGCGAGTAGTTGGGGGGGGGTCGGTGCCTTGCTCAAGGGCACCTCGGCAGTGCCCAGGAGGTGAACTGGCACCTCTCCAGCTACCAGTACACCTTCCATATTTGGTCCATGCGGGACTTGAGCCGGCCACCATCCGGTTCCCAAGCCAAGTCCCCATGGACTGAGCTACTGCCGCCCCCTATGTTACATCATTATCTTATGATTATTTACTCGCTGGCCCTGTTGCACCAGTGAGAGTCATTTCTCCTTTAAAGTTTAATTTTAAACTGGTGAACACCAAAAAGTCCCAGTTTCTATTCATTGATTATTAGTTGATCTGAAAATAGGTGAGTAAACTCATTTCAAAGAGGTGGATGAACTGAGTTTAACCCCAACCTGCCCATGGATCATCCATCCTAGTCTGATGAGTCAAATTTGACATTTTTGGTTCCAACTGACATGTCTTTGTATCTGCATGTGTGGTTCCTTCAAGACCGCTGGAAAACCAGTCAGGTGACGACCTCATGAAGCTGATTGAGAGTGTGCAAAGCTGTCATCAAAGCTAAATACTTTGAATAATCTAAAACATAAAACATATTCTGGTTTGTTTAACACGTTTTTTTGTTTACTACATAAAATAAGAGAAGGTATGTCCAAACTTTTGACTGGTACTGTATATGAAGGAGTTAAAACTACAACAGCTCTACATCGGTGCAGTAGTACATGTGCTTGCTAGTACTTTTCTTCAAGTAATTTCTTTTTTAAATGTTGTTGGCTGGCTGTTCACAGAAAAAACTGGTCACAACATATCCAGGTCATCCTCCACACACAGTGACCCCCTCAGCCACACGCATCGTGACCTCTCGACCCCGTCTCATGTCACAGCCACCAGTATTTAGCTCAGGGTTTAACAGGCCCACTGACAGCCAATCACATCAGTCTAACTCTGATATGCACGTTCAAGACACGCTTTGACCATCAGTGTCATGCCTGGTTCCTACATATAAACACACACACACACACACACACCACATACTGCTGCTTCAGGCTGCTGACGGGCACCAAACCTGCAGCTGACCCTGAAACCAGCATAGCCGGCATGTATTGTATCACATTCAAAACCACATGAAGTTCAATGTTTTTTTCCTCCCTGTGTTGAAACATGGCTGCATTTCATTTTGTAATTTTCAGCTTTTCAAACTAAAGGTATTTTTATCTGTGCTTCTGTCCTGACATGATATAATATGCAGCAGGGCAAGGGCCAGAACTTGACCCAATCTCAGGTCAGTGCAGTAAGGACTCAGCCTTGGTGTGGTATGCATGCTACCAGATGCTCCACCAGGGCACCTCAACAAATTGTTGACTTCAGCAGGACGTTTTAGTCCTTCCACAGTCAGTCAAACATCTGTCTTTATTTCTCAGTGTCATCCATATACTTCACCTTTCACTCCTGCAAACCTGCAGCATGAATAAAGGAATAAAATCTTTCAAACAGGTCTCTCTCTTCTCGTTTCTGTGTTTCCATCCAACCCGTTTCCCTGATCTGAACTAAACCTGCTCCAGTGGGATCCTTCCCTCTGACGTTTTGCAGTAGAACCTCCAGGGCTTCTGAATGAGGCTGAGGCTGCGTTCACCGTCCCAGTCCCCTTCCCATAATCCATCAGGGCTAAATTAAGACTATGGGACCCTGGGGATGTGTTAACACTACTGAGGAACCAGAGTTATGTCAGACAAAATTTAGAGGGAAACTAGGCTTCAAGGGTATTAGGAGCTGCTTCATAACAGGATGTGTTTATGTTTGAGTTCAACTCATGATTTTGTTAAAAAAAAAAAAAAAAGGTGTTGCTATTAAGAAATCTGATGCAACCATGGTGAAATACATGCACATTCTGATCTTGATAAACAAAAACGAGTGCAGTCCAGTCAGCATGACTAGGCTAATTTCATTTTCAATAATTATCTAGAGATGAAAATGTTAAAACCAGACACAAAAAAACAAAAAGCATGAACACAGTAAACAACATAGTTTAGACCGTTTATTTTTTTTTTGACATGGACATGAAGGTAACAAGGTGAACAACCAATAATCTACAAGATGGACTCATGACTACATACAGACCCTTCACCGCTTCAGGAAATATAAAAAAAAAAGGTTTATTATGTACAGGTGGGGAGGTGTTCACAGCATCTGGAGACATCAGACCTGCTCGCCGAGGTCCAAAACCCGAAACTTGTCTAGATTGTAGAAGCAGGCCTTGACGACTCGCCCGCCGAAATAACGTCCGTTCAGATCCACCACGGCTGCAGAAGAGAGAGACAGTTGAGGTCAGACTGTACCCGAGTGCATAGATAAAGCTTTCGACCCCAGGGTCAGAGCACACATATAACACAAGGTTAGACATTGTACAATACGCCGCTTATATTTATTTGAGCTTGTGTTTCCTGTTTGTGTGACGAGATCCTGTGTTCTCCGGGACGCATGGTTGTTGGATAGTGGAACAATACTCAGTGGAAGGCTTCGTCTCTCGTTCTTTTGATGTCGTTCTGTAGCGTTAGCGCAGCCCGAGCTGCTGTGATGCCACATCAGTCATTCAGTGTGCACTTTCTTTGAACTTCAAAAGGCAGCGGCCTCTTGTTCCAGACAGAAATGATGTGACTCGTGTGGGACAAACTGTTGTGGCAAGCAGCTGAGTGATGCGAACAGTTCACCCAAAGTGCCAGTGATAAAAGCTCTTAGAAAGATAAACAGCTTTGCTTTGGCTCTCGCACTTCTGAGAAAAATGACATTGGTGTTGTTTCCCAGATTGTCGCCTGTGCGTGCCGACACGCAGTAACCTGAAGTTCACACTCTCACACACTCACACTCACAAAACTAACCCTCCTCTGAAAAGGACACACGGTGTTCACGTTTGTCCCGTTTGGCAGTTTGGATGAAATAAATCACGCTGCTTGGTCCAATCCATCCTCCTTTAACTTGTGATCGCCTCAGTCAGCGTGTTTCATGCAGTACTCGTGTGTGTGTCCGTCATCTCCAGTGTGCTGACACTGGATGTACAATGTTGCAGTGATTAGATAGGCAACGTTGTTTAGCTACAAATCTAATCTCATCCTGGATCACATGCAGTATGTGTGTGGAGACAGCACGATGTATTATTTTCAGATAGGTTTCTTGGTAGGATGAGGCGATCTATTCTCATCCATCCATCCATCCATTTCCTTCTGAGTATACTGGGTTGGGTAACCATGGCAGCAGTGTTAGCAGGGTGATCCAGACATGCCTCTCCTTAGCAACGCCTTCCAGCTCCTCCTGGGGGATCCCGAGGAGTTCTTCGCTCAGATGGGCTATGTAGTCCCTCTAGGCCTGCCCTGGGGTCTCCACAAACACGGAAATGGCACAGGGGGCATCCTAATCAGAGGCCCGTACCACCTCAGCTGCCTCCTTTCTATGCAAAGGAGCAGCAGCTCTTCTCCCAACTCCCTCTGGATGTCCGAGCCGCTCACCTTATCTATAAGGCTGAGCCCAGCCACCCTGCAGACAAAGCTTATTTTGGTCAGCTTGTACCTTTCTGTCACTACCCAAAGCTCATGACCACTAACATTATCATGTCTACACTAAATATGAAGCCAGGAGCAGCCAGGCAACCAGCGGAAACCCTTCTAAGTCAATGCATAACTAAGAATTAGTCCAGCTGTGGCATGTAATGTGACGTTTTTACATGAAGCAAATGAGGTATAACGTGTGCATCGGTCAGCTTTAAATGGGCAGATTCTTTCAGCTTTGTGGTTTGGACAGAGCTAGGCTGGCTGTTTCCTAATGATTCCAGCCTTTACGCTAAGCTAACTGCCAATTGTGGTACCAATTTAACTCTCAGGAAGAAAGTGAAGAAGCAGACTTCCCCAAACTGTCAAACTAATCTTTTGACTTTTCCAAATTTCAGAGCAATTTCTGATCTTATGAAGGCATGAACTGCTTTTTGCATAAAATTCCAGGAGTTAGAGCGGGTCGTCTACTAATCAGATGATCGGCGGTTCGATCCCTGACTCCTCCAGTCTGCATATCGAAGTGTCCTTGGGCAAGATGCTGAACCTCAAATTGCTCCTGAAGGCTGTGCCATCTGTGTGTGAATGTGTATGAATGGGTGAATGAGATATGTAGTGTAAAAGCACTTTGAGTGGTCGCTCCTAGCCTGGAATGATCATAGCAAAACTTGAGACTGGGACTTGTAACTGGATTTGAACATTTGTGTTTGCAGCTGTATGGTGGTCGTGTCCATCATGCTCCTGTGTGAACTCAGTGAGACAATAAAATGTTTCATCATCATCTGACCGCGGCTCTCTGAGTGTCTGCTCCGCTTTCTGGCAGCTGTGATGTAAGTGCCGTGCCGCTGGGAGACCGGGCTGGGTTGCTGGGCCACTTGTGATGTAACACCGCAGGGAGTCGAGTCTCACCTTGTTTCTGATCTGGGCCAACTCATTTAGAATGGGACACTCTTTTACGCATTACCCGCATTATTAGAGCAGTTATACAATGTTTTACATAAAAGTTGATCCACCGGTAAAACAAACGAAGCAGCTGTTTGCATATGGAAATAGTTAGATTTCAATATAAACTAGATAATTCCTAAAGAAATTCTGAGTGTGCCTGACTCTGGCCCCGTCGCCCCCATACATTAAATAGCTGTCAGCGTGTGTGTGTGTGTGTGTGTGTTTGTGTGTTCTTGTGTCTGTTAAGGAGAGAGTTTTACAAAGTCTTTTATTTTGAAGGGAGTCTTATTTTGAAAGCCCTTTGTCTTCTGTGTGTGTGTTTGATTGTGTCTGTCTGTGTCTCTCTGTCTGTGAGAGAGAAGGCTAGAATGGCCGACATTCAAACTGTATTATGTACAGTCCCTGTTATTATACAGAGAGTTCAATAAAGTTAATCACAGTCAGGCTTGTGAGGTGCAGAAGTAGCTGTCAGCGTGTGCGTGCGTGCTTGTGTCTGTTAATGAGAGAGTTTTACAAAGTCTTTTATTTTGAAGGGACTCTATTTTGAAAGAGTTGTGTCTCATCTGTGTGTGTGTGTGTGTGTGTGTGTGTGTGTGTGTGTGTGTGTGTGTCAGTCTCTGTCTGTCTGTCTGTGGGCCAGGTGAAGCCCACCAATCAGAGCAGAGCAAGCAACTGCAGCAGCTCCTGTGACATGTGACACCGCTGAGAGAGAGAGAGAGAAAAACGTCTGAAAGTACCCCTCGAACAAGAAGCTGGACTTCCTATCATTGAACCGGCTTCACTGTGAGCATCCTGAGCTCTTCCTGAACGTCTACATATATATTTTATGTGGCTAAAGTTAAGCCATGGGACTTTTAGAGCGATGGAAAGATACTGGTACCTTAATTTTCCCTCCTTTTTAACATGGCGGTCTATGAGGCTGTGGGTGGCGAACCAAAAACGACACGGAAGAAATAGCAGAATAATAAGCCCGGTGAATAGTATATAGTGTGCTCTTTCAGGCACACTCAATGACCCTGTGAGAACAGGATAGAAACAAGGAAGTTGACGGTGTCAAGTGTTGGGAGTTGTCAACAAAGGTTGATTCTTTTGTGAGCTACAAGAGCTCCTGTGACGCTCTATTTTGAGGCAACATGACCTGCTTCATGATCTCGTAGAGGCAAAGCTGCCACCACGTAAGATTTTGGTGATCATTTTATCCGGCGTGTCGAATGAGTGGAACTGCCTGAAACGTCCAACAAACTAAACACTGACCTTTGATGGCGGACTCCACCCTCTCAAACTCCAGAAATATTCTGACGGCTTCATCATCCGACACCTCCGCGATCTGAGAAGGGGGGGAAAAAGCGTTTTTGTGGTTGTCCCGTTTGATCGATACGTTCACTTCACTTTGTAGTCCTCTCCCCTCACCTCAAAGATGACACATTTAACCACTTTGCCGTATTTCTCGCACTCTTCTTTCGTCTCCCCTTCCAGGTCCTCGTCCACCTCGCCTCGGCCCACCATGTTCTACAAGACAAACACACACATTGGGACGATAGAAGAGAAGATAATGAAGTCTGGTTTGTTGTGTATTTGGTAAAATAAGGATATCTGGTGAGGACACACAATGTAAAGTTTATGTTATTCCATGATATTGACACATAAACACACGCATACCCTCAGCAGGACCACCTTGGTCGGGTTTTTGAGGATCTCTGTGAGCGGGTTGGCCTCCGACTTTTTGGAAGAGTCCGCTGGTTGGTTGGAAAAGAGAAGCAAAAGGTCAATGTTCTGTCTGCTGGTGGTGAGCTGGATGGAGCAACAACAATGTGACAATCTGAGCTGACGCAATATCTTCTTTTTGCGTCACGTTTGGTTTTCATCACACTGATTTTATTGTGTTATACGTGCTGCTGAGAAAAACACTAAAAGGTCACTCAAATGCAACACAGTACACCTTGAAGAGCAGGAAACATGCTCAAAGGAACACTGAAAGTTACATAAAAAATGTCAGCTAGTTCTCAGTTAAACTCTGACACTGAGAGCTCCTCAGGCGGTCCCTGGTGTCCTGGTCTCCGCTCCTGTTTGAGAACAGGGAGAGAATATCTAAGAGTGACTGTATCCTCATCTAAACTCTGATCCTGTTGTTTGCAGCGAGCCTGAACGCCTGACATCCAAACCATGATATCTAGTGGCCAGGATGAAAGTGACCAATTTCAGCCAAAACAAAATCTCCTTCCATTTCATCTGGTTTATGTTTTGCCTCTGAGCTCATAGTCGGCGCCTGTAAACAACCTGCTCTCGTGTTTTTATATTGCTGGTGACACACAAAAACTTTATGAACGTGTGGATTCTAGTCCTTTAAGCAAAAGTTAGAGTTAAATGAGAAGATGGGTGCCACTCTCACCGTCTATATGCTGATTATGGAGGGTGTGTGCCAGACTATGCAACCAGTGATGAACCCAGACACTTACTCTAACCTGGCCAGGAAAAAGTCCAACGGCCGTCGTCCACACCAGAGCTCAGGTGACTTTAACAACTCTGACAACAGTGAGCACTAATAAACCAAGTGGAAGCAATGGCCGGGTCTACGACTGCCTAGGCTAAATACTCTGACTGAAGCTTCCTGGATGAGAGGAAAGTCCAGTCACCCCAGATTTAACCTGGATTACTGAGAACCTCCACAGACATCATGTTTCTGCTCATTAACAAACAAAACTGAACTTGTTAATTAGTGAGATTTAGAGGTGTCCACAGAGCTAGGCTGGCTGTTTGCCCTGCTTCGAGTCTCCTGTGCTACTCTAAGCTAAACGACTGCTGGCTGTAGCATCAGATATGAGAGTAGTATCCATCTTCTTGTCCAACTCTCCAGCAGAAAAAGAGTTTCTCCACAAATTGTTGAACTATTCCTTTAAGCCATCCTGTATATGTATTGTTGATTTTGCTTAATTTCATCATCGTCTAGGGGTTAGCGGAACAAACATGCGCAGGCAAGTCCAAATTAGAAGCAGAGCTGTTAGAGAAGAGGCCAGATTCAAAGAAGAGCAATGACTGCAGTGCTGTGTGTGTGTGTGTGTGTGTGTGTGTGTGTGTGTGTTAGCAGCACACATCCAACAGAAAACCATGCAAACTATTTGACTCATTGCCGTGTTATCATATCACAATACAGAACTGTTTTGGATCAACACAAAGCATTGCTGCTTTCCATGGGCGAACTGTGTGTGACAATAGATAAACACAGATATGGATAAAACACATGCAAACACACACACACACACACTTCTAAAATAAAAGACAATCTTGACAGGACACTGTGTGTAATGGGAGAGAGAAAATGGGAGTGGAGGCCGACCTGCAGAGCCTCCGCCTGAAGTCTCAGCAGCAGCTGACTGGCTGGACCCTGCTGCTCATTCACACACACAAACACACACACACACACACACCAAATGAAAAAGAACAAAGACATGCACACAAAGTCATAGTAACTGATCCTGGAATGACAGAGCTCAAATACACATGAATGATCAGAAGTGAGAGCAAAAGCTTCAGCCGGCACAGACAAAAGACAGACTGAAGCTCCGGAGACGACACGAGCAAAATGTCGCTTCATGCAGATGGCCGTAAGACTTGAAGGAAAGCAAAGTAGACAATGAAAAACAGCGCTGATCATGAGAGTTTGCAGCAAAAAATAATAACTAACAGATAAAAAAACACAAACGTACGTTTTTCTGCCGCGTCGCCGATGATGATCTTTCCGCCTCTCTTGCTGGTCTTCTCCACAGACAGCGCCGTGCTGAGGCCCTGCTCGTGCTTCCCCAGGCCCTGGCCTTCTTTGAAGCCGTACTTCTGCATGATCTTATGGGCCACCGTACCTCTGTGGGAGCAGACGGCAAGAAAAACACACCCGCATTCAATCATCACAGTACACTACCAGGAGCCCACCGGGCACATCTCTGTGTTTTTTGGTCCTTGCTCCATGCAGTGTTTCAGAAGAGGTTTTCTTTCTAAATATGTAAACAGAGTTACATTTCTTCCCTTTAGGCTGTCTGGATTTCTTTAAGAGATCAAGTGAGAAAATAAATGTGAAAATGATATGCAGTAAATCCACTTTGGATAGCACCTTTCATATCAATAAAGTTATTCATTATGTGTGTGTGTGTATGTGTGTGTGTCGCACCCCATGTTGGCCAGGAAGGAGCTGGTTGGTCCGGGTGGTGAACGTGGTCGGTCTGAGTCCTCATACATAGGTGGAGGGATGGCGGCCTTAGAGCCTCGAGAAGGACGACCTTCATCCTCGTAGGAGAACGAAGACGGGCCTGAAAAGGAAAAAAAACACAACCAGTGTTGACACGCACCGAGGAGCACAACCAGCCTCAGACCTCAAACTCGGATGAAGTGGAGGATGCTGCCCTCTGCTGGTCTCTGCGGTTATCACTGTGTCACTACAGACAGTAACAACATCTCATGAAGGACCCTGCAGGTCACAGAGCTTCTTGTGTGTACAACTCTTAAATGTTACATTACAGTTCAGAGACCTGAGCCTCATTATCCCCCCCATCACGTCATACAGGATTACCATGAAGTTAAGCTCTGTAACATGAATGCAGATATATGTAGATGAGGGACCGGCAAAGAGACCCTGTTCTTTTTCTGCTGTTATTACTGCGTCTGTATTCTGTTGTTGTTTCAGACCGTCACAGTTTCACATGACTTACTGTCCACAAGTGAGGACGGAGGTGCGATAGCTGCTCCACCCATACCTGGAAGAGATAGAGGGACAGAGAGAGGGACAAGGGATGCATCACGTTAGAAAAGTTTCGTTTTTGTTTGGGTCGAAACATGATGACAGTGACGCACAGCTGCTGAATGGAATGTGTCCAATCAGACACTGTGCTTCTGTGTTCCCATATTGTCACGTGACGAAAGAAAAGCATGTAACGCTCACGCAGAGAATGAACGGGGGAAGGATAAGCTGTGTTTAAAATCTAAAATATATTTCTTTCCTGAAAGCAGACGACACTCAGCAGAACATGACAAATGATGACTCGGTGATTTGTGCAAAGTTAGCCTTCAGGTTTCAAATCTGACTCAAAGCAGGAATGATTTGAGTCTGAACTCTCTATGGTAGCCATGCGGAGTAGAACTCACTTCGTTTCCTCCGCTCCTTCTCGTAGTCCTCCTCCTCATCTGAGTCGCCCTCTGCGGTGGGGAAACGAGAGAAACCACTTGGAGCTCCAGCCTCGTGCCTGTCTTTCCTCTTCCTGCAACACAACAGGTTCAAGACTGAAACAGGAGTCCATCGTATTGTAATTTAAGTAGAAGAGTAGATCTGTCTGAGATGCTTTCTTCTTTAAGTGAGCAGAGTGAACGAGCATGGCAGTACTTTTCCCTCTCCTCGATCTCCTTCTGCCGCTCCTGCTCCCTCTGCCGCTGCCGCTCTTCTCGGTGTCGCTTCACCACCTTCTCGTAGTCGTTGGGGAACATTGGATCGTACTCGTCTGCCAACGGGATCAGCACATCGCCAGAGGAGAATCCACTGGGCACAGTATCCTAAAACACACACAGGACCAAGTCCAAATATTAAGAGATAGCATCCACTGATGTAGCTATTAAGATATTTCGATATTTACGCTGAGTTTCAGCACGTTCACTGGTTAAGACAGACCTTGAGTCCGGCAGCAGCATGTGGAGGAGTGTCTGTGATCTGCCTCTCATCACTGGAGCCTCCTCTCTTTAGATCAATGACCGGCGCCAACACAGTGGTCTGCTTCATCCGCTGGGTCTACACACACACACACACAGACATAAACAAAATCACTGAATATGCATAACTTGGGCATCTTTCACAGTGCGTCATACATGCCCGTGTGGACTGCGTGTGCTTACCTTGGCCTGGGTCAGAGCCGCCTTCTTCACCTTCAGCTGGGACTGCAGCAGCTTGAAGTTCTTGGACCAGCCTTCAGTCTTGGTGTCACTGGCACCCACACCGAGGTCATCGTACAGCGACATGCTGCCCGTCAGAGTTCGTGTTCCCTGCAGACACAGAGACAAGCTTCATTTCATACAATGTTAACTGGCTTTATGAGCATCATTTACACACTGACACAAGCTAAAACAGCAGCCTAAGTGAATAATATGGAATATTCCAGTGATTCATTCATTAAATGCACAGACTAAATGTCTAAATCTTTCTCACTGAGCAATATTTAGGTTGGTAAACCCTCAGAGAACCTGGCTATGTATGAACTAACTGAGCTAACCTTAGCTAATGCTAACATATCTACGTCACAGCCTGCTCTCAAACATATTATCACAGCTTGTTTCCAACCCACCGCTTTAAGAGATATCTGCACATTCACTAAATGTGAGTGTCTTTATGATAAAAAGGTTTAGCAGCACATTTGATGTAGCATTAGCTCCTCGCTGTACGAAGCGGAAGACCCCAGCACAACAACAAAACTAAGCGTGACCGTCAACGACGTTTGGGTACGTTTTCCGGTAATGCGCCACTTAGTGGCGGGATGACTTTATCGTCAAGAGTCCACGACTGTAGTGTTGGGAAGTTCGAGTCTTTTAACTGAATCGGATCTCTTACTCTTGGACGGTAAAATGAACTAATCTTTTTTTGAGTTGTTGCACCCTCAAAATGAACTGCAAAAAACCTCGTCCATCTTCGTTTTTGCAACTTTTTAATAAAAAAAACAAAAAAAAACTGACCACGGTTCAACACAAGCACACATTTATTTTCCTGCATATACAACAACGTCCTCTTCTCGTCCTCTTAAAGAGACAGTATTATTTCTAAAGGATAAGTAGGTACATTTCCAACTTCCAAAATATGTTGACATTCAGGTAAATAATATTTTAACCTTGAAATAATAATAATATGAATTAACTGTAACACATATAAAGCAAATTATTTCCACTGGACACTGATATTCTAGAATTAACAAATATGAAATTATGAAATTACTGTTCCAGTGTGCCACAGAGTCATTTCGTTCATTTGGTTCATTCACTAGTGCAGTGCTGTAGCCCTCTTGTGGCCGATGTAAACGTGACAAATGAACGAAAGACCGATCTGTATGAACGAACTGTCGCGCTCACGGTTCCTCACACAGCCTGAGCGGCCATACAGCTGCCTTCTGGCGAGGGAACGTACTGCTTGAAAATGAACGAATCACTCACTGAGACTGAGAAAAGATTAGTTCAAATTGAACGATACGTTCACGACCGACACACCACTATAATACACTTTAATGTAGCTCCTCGAGCGTAAAACACGCACGAGACCAGTCCTCTTTCATGATATATAACACAACATGTATGAATAATGTACATGTCACCTGTCACAGCTGATCACCTCTGTCACAGCTGATCACCTGTCACAGCTGATCACCTCTGTCACAGCTGATCACAGCTGATCACCTCTGTCAGAGAGTCTCCGGTTGTTGCTTCATGTGTGAAACAATGACTCTACTCTGGAAAAACGGCATTCAGCGTCGCTTCCTCTCCACCGTCGCTTCCTCTCCACCGTGAGTTATCACGGTTATGGGAACGCCTTGAAACTTTGTAATGATTCTCAAGAAGTTTGCGGTTAGTGTGACTGTACAAAATCAACGAATACCGAAAAGTTATGCACGTGGTTGATTGCTGGAGTAAAACCTGAAACAAGCTTGAAACAAAAAGTTTGATTTCATAGACTGAAAACTAGATTGAAAAGACAAAAAAGAAAAGTGTGACTAGAACAGCTGCTGTAAAACACTGTTGGTCAAGTATACTTGATGTCAGAGGTACTCTTAGGCATTGTGTCATTTCTTTAGCAGAAGTTAAGTAGTGTAACTCAAATTATGTTGTTGGAGCTGATGGGAGAGCAGCCATTAATATCACATTTCTGTGCTGCTAGTATGCCCAGTACACAGAATCCTCTTTGTCACTTTCAGCTTTTTTTGTTGTGTTGGCTATAAAATAATAAAATATTTGGATTGCAGTTTTATGACTTAAATGATATAAATCAGGATAAAATTGCAAACTCCTTTTGCCCACGGTTGCCTTTTTTGGTAAACAAACACATTGTCATAATAATATAATATAACACATTAACATTTGTGTGAGTAGAAAGTAATAATGTTCCAAATCATTATCTTAACATGTTGACAACGTTTTGAGAGTCATGTATATTTGAACTGCCTGGCCTGCCAGATAATTTCCTGCGGAACTACAAACATGGTGTCTGGTGGCGACAAAACTCCACGTACACCACGTGACGCGAGACTGTCCTACAGTTGCATTATTAAAGGAGGGGTTGACAGTGAAAGTGAAAGCTGGTGATAGACCTGCACTGTCGGTATAAGGAGTCGCACTGTGAGGATGGCGGTGGAGGTCGCGGTTTATTTGGCGAACACGTTTTAACGCACGGAGGTGTCAGATGGATCTGCGCTCCCCTTCACTCTGTGTCTGCGTTATGATAGTTTGTCTGCTCGGAGCTGCCCGCTGCTCCATCGGCGGTAAGTACAAAATATATTCACTCCACTTTATTAGATTTATGTTAGGAACTCCCTTTAAAAATAATAAAATGTGTGCGTGCTGTGATGATTTGGTCCAGAACAGAATAAAAATAATGATAATAGAAATAAAAATAATTGTACTTTTTTTTTACTTTGTTATGATTATTATTACTTTAACTTTCTCTTTCACTGACAAGAGCATCTGTGCAGTGCTCGTCTGCTGACACAAACAAAACACTATTCAGTCAATACAAGGAGGCCAACTCAGTCCAACTCTTAACAAATCATACAGGTAACACCGTAACAACAAAACAAACATGACATTTGTCAGTCTGGTTATCTCAGGAAACAGATTCAGTATGAAATATTTAGACCATGACACAAAGGTCTAGACGACAGGAACACAAATGTGGGTGCCTTGTTTTCTTTTCTTTTCTGAATACACCATGTAGTATTGGAGAACTGGTGGATCGCTTCTGAATCCTTGAAATCAGAGATTGAGGTTAGGGTGTTCATGTGTTACTGATTAATCTAAGCATGTACTATAAAACAGATTATGGAGTGACAGTGAAGCAAAGAAAGCAAACCTCACAAAGAACCTGCTCAATTGCAACATGAGTCACTCACAACTGAAACCTTTCCCAGAGGCCTGTTGTTCTTCAAGTTCTACCAAAGTCCTCCAGTTTTTTTTCTTCTTCTTTATCTTAAACTACGTCATCTGTTATCGTTGAATCTCTCTTACTACATGATTTTTTTTTTCTCTCCAGGTGAAAACAAATGTAAATGCCAAGACATTCCTCAATTTCCTCTTACTAAGGATCCATTGAGTAGCTGCTCCGAGGTTACTGCGTCTTTCCGCTACACATGTATAGAAGGCTACGTGAGGAAGGCGGGAACCTCAAATCGCATCACCTGCAACCAAGTTAATGACACTTGGACAATGCCCTCCCTGGAGTGTATACGTGAGATTAATTTGTTATCTTTACAGAATGTACAAAGTAGTTTACCAGACAATGCTCTGAGTTAGGTGTACCTCTCCGCATTGTTACCATCTGTATGGAGACTGGCCCATAGGAGACTATGTTCCAACCCAGAAACATATTTCACAGGGCACATGAGACACTGTAAAGAAACAGAGCTGTTACTCAGCTGTGTAACTTGAGAGCCCTCATCCACTCAAAGTTGTAAAACGAGTGTCCTCAAAAACAACATTAGTGAGCATGCCTGTGGGGCTGCAGCACAGAAACAATTTAGAATCATGTAGTATACACACACTCTTAGGCCAGCAAGTGCCATCAAACGCCTTCAAGCCAAGGTCAGAAATGTTATGTTTGACTTGAACTTGCACAATGTAAATATGCGTGTGGTTTGATAAAAGCTCAATAACCAATCCAAATTAAAGCCAGGAAGGAGCTTTGTGAGAAAGGATGGCTTGCCCACACTGTTAGCAGCGCTAGGAAGGGAGACGTAAATCTGGAACAAAGATCTGTACTGTAATATAACTTGTGCTGTATGAGGGTTGAAATTCTACTGGAGCAATTTCACAAGTTGCATCATGGGAAGAGAAGGAACCATAGTTTTTTGAGTTTGACCTAAACTAGGTCTTGCTAGTCTTAAGCCAACGTTTATCTGTAAATTATTCATGGTTTCAGATGATGAACAAATGTTTTGTTGTGTTATAGCTGACCCAAAGAGACCACAGCCTCCAGATACCACCGTAACACGTAAGTGTCTCTGTATTTACAGACAGATATGCAGAAATATTGTTAACTATGAGCCATTTATGAGCCAGAGAGATTTTTTTCACATTTGTGATCAGTGTTGATCTGCTCTTGCAGAGGGTTACACTGAAATCACCCTTGACATCATTACCACTACAGTCAGTGAGTTCTGCATTTGCATGAATTTTGAAGATAGAAGTACTAATACGCTAACAATACATGATAAAACCAAAAGACAGCTACTGTCTAGATCACTGTTTCTCTTTTACAACGCATACCACCGCAGAAAATACCCGGCTCTCCAAATACCACCGTCATCACGCAGACGTTAAAATACAGTCCAACCAGTTCGGCTACAGACAGCTCACACAGAAGGCAGGTTTATTCTACGCTGTAAAAAAATGCCACGAAGTATGACTCAAAATCTTTATTTATATGCCATTTTAAGGAAATTTACACAGAATAAAGTAGTATTTTACATTGGAGAATATTAATTATACAGTAAAAACTTTGTAATGTTTAATAGCATATTTTACAGTCTTTTTCATCGTTAAATCTAGATATTTTAAAATACAGAATAAAGCTCCAACCTTAAATGTGAAATCAACAGTACTAATATCCTTTTACTGTAATATAAGAAAAGGTTATACCGTATTTATTAAGGTAAAATTCAACCTTGTTGACCGTTGCTGAATCTTGAACAGAATCAGAGCTAATTTGGTGGAAAAGTTTTTGAACCGTTTATATTACCTCCACTTACTAAGTTAACGTCACATTTTAGCCCGTGACTAAAACAAAAACTACTGAAACAAAATGAAAAACTTATTTTAAATTACATTCCAGCGTAGTATTTTGATAGTATCATATGTCTTCATTTCATTTTCAAAAATTATTTCAGAGATTCCTTCCACCAGTATCACCACAAGGAGGTTGTGTACCACCAGTGGTACTCGTATTATTAATTAATATTATATCCATGTTTCTGCCAGATTATTATTTACAGGCAACTGTTTGCTGACAGCGCAGGTTTGCATTTAATAATGTATAATGTGTGAGTGTGTCAGTGTTTTTTTTTTTTTTTTTTGTCAGCTCATTGTGCCACTGCCAAGTGGCCAAAAATCAGTAATGAGATTTAATGTGACAAAACATTTTTTGATTTATTGTGACATGTTGTCATTTCACAGTGGGAAAAGCACAGTTCAATCATTTTAATGAAAGCATGACTACCTGGAAAACAGAATAAATAGACCAGTCTGTTTGATATTTCATCCCCTTGTAGCAGGAGCAGCACTATACTAATAATAACGTAATATCATTCAATCAATCAATCAGTCAGGCGTTATTCATACAGCACTTTTCATACAGACAACATGTAACACAAAGTGCTTCGTGCAATAAAAAGCCGCCCGCTTTTTATTGCTTCCAGTCAAAGGAAGTGCTATCTGATCATTTTGCCGTAGAGATGGGGTACAACCAAGGAGCTCACACGGTAGAGCATGTGCACCACGTACCTAAAGTCATTAAAAAAAAAAACACACATTAATATGTATGAATAGACAGACAAAATAAAATAGATAGATAGACCATACATTAAAATAAAAATAGATAAATCGAATTTAAATTAAAAATAAAAGTTTTTATAGAAATAAGAAATAAAACTGCAAATAGGGATAAAAAATAAATAGAGAAAATAAAAATAAAATGTTAAAAATTAAATAGACAAAACTAAATAAATAAAAGGAGTAACAACAAGTAACAGATTCAAATGTATAAATTAAAAACCAGACTTTAAAGATCAGAACATTCTTTGCTGCTTTCAGGGAGGCTGAGTTCTAAAAGGAATCCCCACTGTGGGTTTTTGTTCTTGACTTTAGGCGTAACTAAAAGACCACTACCACAAGACCTGATGGTTCATAGGTTAAAAGCAAATCTGATAAATAAGTTGGTTGTAGAAATAGCAACATTTGAGCACGTAGTTGTAGTTGTAGCACTAGTACTATTTAATGAAGTAGTAACAGCAGTTGTAATAGGAGCAATGATACTAAACAAACTAACACAAACTTTGCATGTTATATTCCACACTGTTCCATAGTACTTCTGTATTGCACAGTCACAGACAGAGCTGTCCATGCATGGGTGAAGTTATCCATCCACCTTTTTACAGATAGCAGTGGTGGTAGAAGAAGCAGCAGATGTAGTATTTATAATACAAGGAGTATTAGGAGTAGTAGATCAGTCATGATATTAGTTGTATCAGTACAAGTACTTTCTTCTTTTTCTTTTCTTTCTAGCCACCTCCACCAGCCCACCGGTGATCCGCATTGCAAGCACCTCAGTGACTGCGAGAGCAGAGAGAGCAGAGTCGACCTCACCTGATCTGCAGGTCTCATCACATAATGCCACACAGGGTAAATATTTTACAGTCACACACGCCGTGCTGATTTACCCGATTAGCCTCCACATTTTGGTTTTATAGCTGATCAGTATCAGGTCTGAAGATTCATACACGCCTTTTATAACTGAGATAACCTGTGGTTGCTTTACATAAGACATACGTAAAGGCATTATGTCAAGCTATAAAAGAACCACAAGACAATATAAAATGATTAAAATAAAGTCCCCTAAAACAAAGTAAACCAGATAATTAGCTGTCCAACTGAAATGAAGCGACTGTGACGTCCCTTCTTAGGCCCTCAACTCTCGAACAGCCACACCGCTGTTAACTCTGGTTTGTTACACCCTGTTGTTTCACACACTCTTTTTGACCTTTTTGTTCAGCAGTGCGAGTTGTTGTGGGTATATGTAGAAGTGGAAATTTTGGCCGCATTTTCTCTTTCATTCTTGTGTAACTTATCTCCGGCCATATATCTGCTTAGCCTTGTGGAAAACTCCAGTCATACAACATGTGTGTGTGCAGGTAGACAGGCAGGTATAGGTCGGCCTGTGATAGCCGCAAATACCAGTTGTTGGATTTGAAGAAAATTTCAACAAATATAACAAATAATGCTTCTAAAGTATGTTACTGGCCCTAGCTTTAAGTCTTGATTTAAAAGATATAAGAGTTGGGGTTTGTAAACCAACAGTAGAAGTTAATTCTATGTCACAGGGGAACCCAGTGTGCTTCCTGTGAAAAATTCCTGTCCTGGTTTGTGGTCTTTAACATTAGTTTTAGAGACATTTCAGGTATATCTTTGTTTAACTGAAATTTTGGCACATCCTATCATTGCTTTCTTGCTTGTATAAGATCATAGTTAACTGGTGATGTTGTTATATAAATTTATCTGCACAGTTATGGTAAGATATTTTGTTGTTCATAATCTGTGGGACCTGTGGGAGCATGCAGATGTTGAATCAAAGAGGAGAACGGAGCCTTGGGGCATTCCATTACATTCTGCTGTGTTATTATCAAACCACAAGTGGTCCATGTACTCCATTAGAAATCAAACAAGTTTAGCTCTGTGCCAGAAAGACTCACCCAGCTTTCTAGTAATAAAATGTCGTGGCCCTGAGATGATGATGGCTGAAAACTTTTCCAATGTCGTCATTTAAGACCTTAACAAGAGCAGTTGTGGTGCTTTGGTGTGGTCCATATCCAGACTTGGAAACATTAACAAAAAATTGGCTAAGAACCCTCTTAACAGTTACAAAACATCCTTATCAGTGTTTTTACTTAAAAAGTGTGGGATTGATATGAATCTGTTATTGCTCATTAGGGAGGTCTGTCAAGGAGAACATTTCAAATGTTCATGCTCACTGAAGTGATTTCAAGTGGACACAGAATGATGGAGGAACTGATAACCACACCACAACTACAAGCACAAAAATGAACATCCAATACAGCACATTTTTTTCCACCCATCCACAGACCTGTCAGCACATGGTGACTACTGGGGTGTTTTGTTAAGTGAAGCTATAGCAGAAAGGGAAGGGGAAATTCCTGCCATAGTGTGCTTGTCTACAGCCCAGGGACCTGTATCTGCGATGGGAGTGTGAAGGTTGGGTTGAGGTGGTGGCTGGGGGTCTTGTGCCATACTCTGGGCTCTGCGTGTAATGGCTTTACTGTTAAGGCCCGAGAGGTTGGGGTGCTCTGCCGACTGAGCTACTGTACAATGGCTCAGTCCTCGCAGGGGCGGCGGATAGGGTTGCAAAGGGGCAGCAAGTTTCTGGAAACTTTCCATCTCAGGAATTTTGGAAATATTCCAAATCCGAAACTCAGTGGCCTCAACAGCCCTGCAGTAAGCAGTGTGCTATGTGCATGTGATTGAGGAATAGCAGATATTCAAGTGTACCTGCATGAAATCTGGTTGTTTTAGTCAAGATTATGCTAAATTATATTTTCACCAACTATATTTAAGTTCCCTGTAAAGGGCCAACCTTCAGTTTTGTAAATTCCCAGTTTATTCCCAGTTATTCCCGTTAATTCCCATGGAAAGTTTCCAACGTTGAAAATTCCCAGAATTTTTCAACCCTAGCGGTGGCCATGGGTTTGAGTCCAACTGGTGGCCATTTGCTGCATGACCACCCCAAACTTCTTGTCACACTTCAACTGCTACTATCAAATAAAGGTTAAAAAGCCCAAAAATAGTTTTTAAAAAAAGAAAAGAAACCACAGCTACAAGGTTTAGTAAACAAACTACAAAACTGCAGCTAACCAAAGAGCAAATGAAAATAGTGTCTGCACCATACAAAAGATAGCATCCACCTATCACTGTATCCAACATTACATATGCTTAATATAGATCATAGATAATAAGATTTGCCCCAACATTTATGTTGATAAAACAATAACTGTGTGAGTTTAAAAAGGATGTAAGTAACCTTTTTTATAACCTTTTATTTGAATCAATATAAATGACATAATTCTAAATGCAGGGGTCGACCTCAAAGTTTATTAATGACTTTAAGAAATAAAACAGATTTTTAATTTCTATTTTTGTTCTTCAACTTTCAGACTTGTATTACATTCTTCTGTTTCGCTGCAGTTACAATAACGATACTTATTACACTTTTTTATAGATGATTTTAAAGATGTGCTGTATGTTTATATGTTATTCTCTTAAATGATTTGACACAAAGTCTCAGAACTTAGCAGCATTTATGCACGTTACTTACTCTGTTTTTGGGTTGTTGTTTTTTTTTAGAATTTTGACATATTTAAGACCAATATTTGACTGAGCAGCTTTATATAAATCGGCCCTGGTCCCTCTTTAAAAGAGCTCCACCATCGCTCTCCTCAGCAGTGTATTTTGTGCTTAGTGTGGTGGTTTGAAAATGTCTGAAGCTTCTCCTACATAACTCACCTACAGAAAAACCTTACTGTATTCAATCTTTCTTTCCCTGCTCAAAAAGTAAATCTTGTGACCAAGACTGAAGAAACGGAGAAGTCGACATCAACCTCAACCACCAGTGAACCTTCGACATTTGATCCTCATGTGTCCGACCAGAGTAAGCTTTCACACTGTCTTTGCACCAACTCTCCTACTACAAGATAATCAGTAACACACAGCGGAGACAGTTGATGTTGAGTATTTCTTTCTTATTAGCAAAACTCAGCAACACGTCAGCAGCGTTGATCACCATGGCTTTGGTTATGATCGTCTGCGCTTTGATTGGACTCTCCTTCAAGAAATGTTACAGAAGGTGAGCTACAACAAAGCACGTTAACAATTATCCGTACATCTGCAAACACACTCAAACTCAATTTAAGGACTGAGCTGTACTGGAAACGATTATAACCCCATTTTGTGGCTTATAATCTCGTTGCTGCTTCCTGTAGGTCAAAGGAGAAAACCTGTCACCAGCCGTCAGAGGAAGAGCAGATACCCATGAATCAGTCTGCGTAGCTGTTGTAGGCTTCGTCCCCTAAGACCTGCTGCTGCTTGTGGAGAGCCGCAGCCTTCCATGCAGTAAAGAACGGCTTCTCACCTCCGCACAGGACTGAAGAGTGTGTGATCGCCTGCGTCCAGCAGAAAGCACGATGGCTGGCTCGACGGGACATTTGTTGCTTGCACGTTCCTCAAGAATTTGAACTCATAACCCTGGGTAATACCTGAGACAAATATCTGAACTTCTATTCTATCAACTATTCACCTGGTGCTACAACAGGTGGTGCTTTTTTTTTTTTTTTATTTTACCATTCAGGATATGTCTTTTCTGCGTTTAGCCAAAGCTCATTCATCATTGTCAAAAAAACTATTAAAAACATATCAGTGGGCCACATCTGGGTGACATGCCTTCACCACAGTGGACAATGGGGACTGTAATTCATTTGAATCAATCAAACATCCATTTCCTGCTGTAAACACTTACAGTACCAGCGGACTAAATTTGCGTCTGAAAATAGTCCCTAACTAAAATACAGTTTGCTCAATCTGCAGCACTCGCTGTTTTATCGAAATATTCTGATATTTTGAAATAGATCATTAGATCATCATTAGAAATAGAGCATTACCAGCCTTTTCCTTTAACAATACAGTTTTGGTTCAACAGCAAACTGGGATCTATAAGACGTTGGTGATGGTGCCTGCACTATGACTATCTTTGTATATCAGTAAACTGGAATAGTAGAAAGTTGAAGGGCTTTGCCACACTGGAAATTTAAAGAGTGATATTATGAGCTTGCAACAGATTTAAGTACATTTGTCAGAGGGACTTGATTTTGGGATAGGCTCCAGCCCCACCCTGACCCTGATGAGGATGAGTGGTTGCAAATAATGGATGGATGAATTTGTCAGAGGCAGAACTAAAAATAAATGTAGCAAAGAACAATCCGGTCAAAATAAAAGTAAAAAGCTTAAATACATTCCTCCTACCTAAAGATTAAAGGCTAGCATGGCTAGTTGTAAAACTGCTAGCTAGGCTAATTTGCAAGCACGTGGCTCACCTCAGTTAGTAGCAGAGCGCTAGGCTTCGAAATATCATCTCATATGTTTTTTTTTTTTTTACTACCGATTATACTGAACCAGAGAGACAATTATTGGCTCTACACTGTTGAGGAATGCTTGCTAAAACAAGAATCTGTTAGCGGTACTGTGTGAGTTAGGGGCACTGACCATAGACAGTATAAAACATGGACATCGTATCCATGATGTCACCCACATGGTTTCTGATAAGGCATCGTAAAGCTCAGTGTGTGGTGGCTCGGCACGTCGCCATCTTGGCAGTCCTGCCTCTGCTAATGTGGATCGTTGGCAGAGCTTAGGCAGACTGAATGATGCCTGGGTGCTCACACCACTGATAACAGCAAATACCTGTCAATCAAGTCTCAATAAAATCTGCGAGTTGTATATAAATTCACCCTCAGTACAGTTGTCATGAACGGGTAATTTAGCTATAGAGACCAAAACTGTTTTTTGTACCAGGCTGTAAACATGTTTATTTCTGCTGTGAAGTTGGACATTTTAACATGGGGACTTATGGAGACTGACTCGTTCTTGGGTCGGTCTTATCTGATCTCCTTTGCTACCACTTCAGTAAAAGTGGATGAATATAGTTTTCAGCCTCCCCCCACACACACACACACACACACACACACGAAGCCATTGGAGGTGAATGTATCACTGAGAGGTGACTATTTTGTTATGTCTGGGGTAATAAAAGCTCGTATTAACTGGTGGAAGTTTTTAAGCTGTGATCAGGTCCATGCCTAGACTAGTTCCCTGAATAACAGGGCTGCAGCCATAAGCAACCAACCATCTATATAAACATTGTGTATGGGGGAAAAAAAAGTCTAAAAAAAAAAATCAACAGATTGTTTAAAAAAAACAAAAAAAACCCAGATTCTCTAAGGGAATCTAAGGAAATGACCTCAGTGTTCTCAGCTGTGACTGTCTCCAGACCACATACTTTTAGATCTTGGCATAATGAACATTACTTAAAAAGGAAGTTAAACCCTGCAGGCCCATGTGCCACATGGCCTCACTGTTTGTTGTGGATATTGTGAAGACAGCAATTCCTTTCTCTTAGCAACAAGCTGTATCAGGTATAGATAGCCTGTATGACAAGTTACGTGTGATTCAAAATATGCTTTTTAATTACTGTGTGACTGTGTTGTTTATGTAAATATGCCTGGCCTGATATTTATGAACACCTGAATCTTTAATAGTACTTTAAAATCAATCATCAATGTTCTGTGTGCTTACCTATGAAGTTTACTGTCCATTTTTTACTGTGTAAAAAAAAGATGAAATATGTTAATCACTTATTTAGTGGCATTTATTTTGTTTTTTGTCATTTTCGATTTGTATGATAATAAGAATCTTTAAAAAAAAAAACCCTAGTCCAGTATTGCAAAGCAGCATAATTTTGTCCCCTTCCAGATGTTGGACGTCTCCCCTGGAATGTCCATTGACTCCTCCAGATTCCAAAGTAAACTGTGATGAGCAGAAACAAGCCCAGACAACAGAGCTGTCTGTGTTAAAAGACTTCTCTGCCTAAAGTTTCCTCTTCGACATTTCAAATGTTCATGCTCACTGAAGTGATTTCAAGTGGACACAGAATGATGGAAGAACTGATAACCACACCACAACTACAAGCACAAAAATGAACATCCAATACAGCACATTTTTTCCACCCATCCACAGACCTGTCAGCACATGGTGACTACTGGGGTGTTTTGTTAAGTGAAGCTATAGCAGAAAGGGAAGGGAAATTCCTGCCATAGTGTGCTTGTCTACAGCCCAGGGACCTGTATCTGCGATGGGAGTGTGAAGGTTGGGTTGAGGTGGTGGCTGGGGTCTTGTGCCATACTCTGGGCTCTGCGTGTAATGGCTTTACTGTTAAGGCCCGAGAGGTTGGGGTGCTCTACCGACTGAGCTACTGTACAATGGCTCTGCTCGCAGGGGCGGCGGATAGGGTTGCAAAGGGGCAGCAAGTTTCTGGAAACTTTCCATCTCAGGAATTTTGGAAATATTCCAAATCCGAAACTCCGTGGCCTCAACAGCCCTGCAGTAAGCAGTGTGCTATGTGCATGTGATTGAGGAATAGCAGATATTCAAGTGTACCTGCATGAAATCTGGTTGTTTTAGTCAAGATTATGCTAAATTATATTTAGCATTAAATTATACTTATTATACTAAATTATTATACTAAACTAATTATTATACTAAATTATATTTAGCATTAAATTATTATATAAACATTACTTAAAAGGAAGTTAAACCCTGCAGGCCCATGTGCCACATGGCCTCACTGTTTGTTGTGGATATTGTGAAGACAGCAATTCCTTTCTCTTAGCAACAAGCTGTATCAGGTATAGATAGCCTGTATGACAAGTTACGTGTGATGTTTCAAAATATGCTTTTAATTACTGTGTGACTGTGTTGTTTATGTAAATATGCCTGGCCTGATATTTATCACCTAACACCTGAATCTTTAATAGTACTTTAAAATCAATCATCAATGTTCTGTGTGCTTACCTATGAAGTTTACTGTCCATTTTTTACTGTGTAAAAAAAAGATGAAATATGTTAATCACTTATTTAGTGGCATTTATTTAGTTTTTTGTCATTTTCGATTTGTATGATAATAAGAATCTTTAAAAAAAAAAAAACCCTAGTCCAGTATTGCAAATGAAAGCAGCATAATTTTGTCCCCTTCCAGATGTTGGACGTCTCCCCTGGAATGTCCATTGACTCCTCCAGATTCCAAAGTAAACTGTGATGAGCAGAAACAAGCCCAGACAACAGAGCTGTCTGTGTTAAAAGACTTCTCTGCCTAAAGTTTCCTCTTCGACATGAGTCCATCACTATGCTTCTGATGCACTGAAGAGCTTCTGTGGTTTTTTGCCATTACTGGACAAACTGCTTAATGGAGGCTGATTGGTAGCAGCTGTTGACAGTAAGAACAGAATGCAATTCTCAATGCAGTCTTTGTGTCTCACACACAGTGTGGGGATATGAAAAGCCAAGTTTTATGTGATTTTAAGAAAAATGTCTGTCTTCGATCAGATTTGAACCAAATGCCAAATGTTTCTTTTTATTAAAACTCAAAAAGTCTGGCAGTATTTTGTTTTTTTAATACTCAAACAATCACTCTCAATGCAGTTAAACCTTCACTGATGGCCCCCCAGGAGCTATCAGCTTAAATGACTCCCTCAAACATCTCAACGGGAACATACAATCCAGAAAAACACACATCAAAACACAAAAATAAAACAGTTTCATCAAACACTTGGTTTTTTTTTTTGGTTTTTTTACAACAATTAAAAACTAATTTTCAGTCTGTCTCAGTGTCTCTGGGTGACCCAACATTCCTGGTCCTGGTCCAGGTCAAAACCCAAACTTTCATATAAATGCACAAATAAAGTTTTGTTTTAGGTCCTCCAAGATGAGCAACATCAGAAAAGTGCCAGAAGCATTACATGGTGGGCCACCGGCTGAAACCCGCGTGGGATTTCAGCCATTGAGAGCACATCATCGGTCATGAGGAAGGCAGTTGGCCCGTTGCGAGTCCACACGCACCTCTCGCACAGCGGGCCTCCAGAAGACACGCCGTCAGTCTGGACAAAGACGAAAGAGGAGTGATTAAAAGTCAAGCAATGCAAATCACACAAAAATAGCCAGAGGTTAATTTTTGGACTTTTTCCCCAAAATACAACCGTCACAAAATGCTAACTGGCTAATTGAGGCTAACTACTGTGTATCTCAGTGGAAATAAGATGCACTCTTACAAATTTCATCTGTCGTTTGCTCATGATGAAGGCCGATCCGGGCGTGATGCAGTTGGGACAGTCTGTGACGCAGCACGGGACAGGCTCACTCGTTCTCAGAGAGGAGCTGGGCATCTCCGACTTCAGGAAGTATTCCTGGAAATGACAGGAAGTTGATGATCTATGAGAGGGGGGCTACACGGAAGGTGACTGAGGTTATCGTACAAAGTGGAGAAAATGAATGATGTCTAAACATGAAACAAATCACTATCACACTATCAAAAAGCCTGTTGATAAACAAAGGAAAGAAGACTGCTGCCAAGAAGAACAGAAAAGGAAAAGCATGCAGTTATTTGTGATAAATTTTCTCATTGTACTTTTTCAGGAACACTGAATGTAAATAGAAGCCAGTCTGAGGAGTCGTCCAAAGTTTGAAATGAGCCGAACTTTCTGAAACAAGCATAATATCTGAAGCTGGTTTGAAGTCACACCCAGTTCAGACAAACAGTTGTAAATATACAGCTGGTAAGAACAGACAGTCACTAACAGAAGGGAGATTGAGAAGCAGTGAGCTGGGAGTTCAAAATAATGAATTATTAGTGCTAGATATAGAGTGCTATATGCTCAGTGAGTCCATTTCAGCTGTTGTTAAAGACACAATGGCTGCAGTAACTGAGCTTCATTGGTCATTTTTTTTTAATCAAAACTGCAAACAATCAATCACTGCTTCTACCTCAAATGAGGAGCTGATGGCACTGATTCTGATACTGTATAGACTACAGATTGATAGGCGGTAAATCAAATGAAAGAAAAGTTCTAGACAGTTCTATTCACAGAGAGAGAGAGAGAGACAGAGAGAGAGAGAGAGAGAGAGAGAGAGAGAGATATTGATAATATATTGAGAGTCAGCAGCAATATATTTTTTGTGTGTTAAAGTGAGATAAACTCTTACTTTTCAGAAAATTTTGGAAGAAGAAAGAAACAGTTATTTGAAATTTAAATTGAAATTACCCCTGTGGAGGCAAGAAACAGCAAGAAAACAGCAAGACACGTCATGTCACCCAGGGGGACAAACACCTACCAGGAGGTAGAAACATCCTCTCCCCAATATGCCCCCCCAGGCACAACTACGACAAACAAACATGGGACACAACTCCTACAGCTCTGTCGTTCACTGGGACTGTACAGTCAATGGTAGAGTCCGAGGGGACTCCTATGGTAAGTTTACCTACAGCTCATGTGTGAGTGACAGCACAGTAGATTACTTCATCATGGACCTCAGCCTAGTGTCTCTCAGAGCGTTCAGTCAGCCCACTAACACCCCTATCAGACCACAGCAAAACCACACTTTATAACAGATCAACACGCAATCTGGAGGTATCACAGCAAACCAAACTACATCCTATTAAAAACATGCTACAAATGGAAAGAAAACCGTGCAGAAACATACCAAAACGCTATTAGGCAACAAGTACAAGTACTTTTAAACAATTTTCTGGAAAAAGCATTCCAACATAGCAGTGAGAGTGTAAACAAGGCGGTAGAAAGCCTTAACAAGATATCTGACCTCTCAGCATCCCTATCAAAACAACAAAAAACATGACAAATGGTTTGACAATGAATGTAAAAATCTCAGAAAGACATTAAGGAACCTATCAAACCAAAAACACAGAGACCCAGACAACCAGAACACGCCTTCACTATAATGAATGAAACATTAAAACATATAAAAACATAGTAAGGAAAAAAAGAAACCAACATGTTAGAAACCAGCTACACACCATTGAAGAATCCATAAAAACAAATACATTCTGGGAAAACTGGAACACTCTAAATAATCAAAAACTCATTCAAAATGGAGATGTATTGGTAAACCACTTCACCAATCTATTTAGCCCAATAGAGAAGAACAAAAAGACATACAAGATAAACTAGAAAGCTTAGAGTCAACCATAAAAGACTACCAGAACCCACTAGACTCCCCAATTACACTAAATAAAATCACTTGAAACCAAGAAAGCCTGCGGTGTCGATGGCATCCTAAATGAAATGATAAAGTTCTCAGACCTCAAATTCCAATTGGCTATATTAAAACTCTTTAACATTGTTCTTAGCGCTGGGATTTTCCCAGACTAATAACACTGCTCCATAAAAGTGGCGACAAACCCAATAATTTCCATGGAATCTGTGTCAACAGCAACCTCGGAAAAATCCTCTGTATGATCATCAGCCACAGACTCCTTCATTTCCTCACTGAGAATAATGTCCTGAGCAAATCCCAAATTGGTTTTCTACCAAATTATCGCAAATTACCCTCAGCACCCTAGACCCAGACCATCTCCTCCTGCTGGACATAATTTACTTTGAATATATTTTCTTATTCTTACAAAGTTAACGTTTAACTGATATGTATATAGGCCCTTTATTTCACAACTATTATATGCTTATTTATAATATTGCACATCTATAAGCCTTTGTACAGTGAAAGCACAATTTTCCAATTTAATTATTATTATTTTTCATTCCTGTATTTTCTGTTAAGACATCTATGGCAATGTTAACATATGTTTCCCATGTCAATAAAGCCATATTGAATTGACAGACAGACAGACAGACAGACAGACAGACAGACAGACAGACAGACAGACAGACAGACAGACAGACAGAACGACTCTGATGAAATGTTTGTGGCTCGTTCCTCTTCATCTCCTGCAGTTCTCTGCATTAGTTCTGTGTAGTTGACTGTGGACTTGTTAATAATTAGAGAGGCTATAAAACATGATATATATGAAGTCAGATATTTTTGGCCTTTTCAAGGACAGACAGCTGAAGAGTGACAGGACTGTGGGGAGAGAGAGATGTTGAATGACATGCAGCAAAGGGCCCCAGGTCGGACTCAAACCCTGGGCTGCTGCTGAGCCTCCGTACATGGGGGGATGCTCTACCAACTGAGCTAATCGACACCCCCTAGGTTGTCCATGTTAATATATCCTGCAAGTATCTCGGATGCGCATTTTGTAGTCCATCTTCTGAACATTGTAGTTTTACTAGAGACAATGTCAATAACATCCACCGTCTCATAAATATGTGACCTAGTAGCCTAATGTGCATCTTTAATGGACAATGGTGCAACACTTCCATCATGCTAAACTGTGGTTCAGCAGCTGTGGATGGTCTGTCTTCTTGGTGCTTCAAAGTTTGTTTTTTTGGTTTTAGCATGACTTTACTCACGACATCCACTCGCTGGCTGGATATTATGATTCTGAAAATGCAGCTGGATTCAGTTTATGTAAATATAAAAAAAAGCACATGATCTAATGCAGACTAAAATACTCAGCAAGCCTTTAGACCATATCTGTATTTAGAAGAAGTGAAACTGTCATAACTGATGCTGACAGAAAGTTAGACATCACATTACTGAAGAAGTGTGAGATAAGGAAGTATCAAAACCACTTCAACATCCTATTCCTCTCTGACACACTTCAACATCCTGACAGCTCAAAAATAACCGAGTGATGGAGGTGGTGGAGGTGACAGGACAGCTTTATAATACCAGAAGCACACGCTTGATTTAACAAGAAGTTATGATATTATTCTATGTCATTGAATTCCATATCAGATTATTAGATCTAACTGGGCAATGAATATGTAAACATATCTGAACATGTAGAAGTATGAGTTGGGGCCGCCCAGGTACAGTCCAATGCATCTATTCACATTAAATTTAGTCCGGGCACTGGTAATACCTGAACTTTGGTGAAGCCTTTACTGGATTTGCACTGCAGTTCTTTCCACAAAGTCTGGTGACTGACTGGATCAGACAAACATTTATTTTCCTCTGTTGGAACCAGCTGGCGGTCTCCGTTCCAGTATGTTTTGTTAATTGATTGATAATTTTCCATTGCAGGTATTAGGGTCATATGCAGAACCATTACTCCTCCCAACATTTTCTCATTGTACTGTTGCTGAAGAGTTGGTTTATCTCTTGACAACAGTGGTGGACTGCATTTCCTGTTGTTTTTTGGTCCTTGGCTCTCAGGATGACAAGTTTAAACAACTGCCTGGTAGGAAATCTTGCGAGGAGCTCCTTTGTGTGGTCGGTTAATGATGCAGTGCTGTTCCCTCCACTTGTGAATAATGGCCCCAACTGTTTTTATAGGAGCTTTTAGTGGTTGAGAAATCTTGTATTCAGATATGGGTGACCCTTCTTGCATTGCTCGGATCCCCACTGCAGTGACTGGGGAGGGATTTGATTTCTCTTTTTTTTTTTTAGTTCTATCTACTCAATTCATGTGTGCATACATCAGTACTAGCTGCTGTAGATATGTACCCATGTGTGCCTCATGTTTTTGTAAAGACCATTTAGAACTGCACTTTTGTTATATTGGAAACGTCTTCAATAAACAGATCTGGATTTAAAAACAAGCGGGTAACCTAATCTACCAACTCGCAGCCAACAGGAATCAGCTAGTTTGGTGATTTTTCTTGCTGCGTTTGATACTTCTTTATCTGTGTAGTTTGGAGTTAATAACACTAGAATTTACTTCATTGAAAAAATGTTGATGTGTTTAACACTTTTTTTACCCCTGGATGGCCTGCCAAAATGTTGATGAGTGAAATACTCAGTTCCCATTTTGTGTTAACAGCATTTTACAGAGAAACAAGGAGGGAGACGTTATCTGGTATTCAGTGTTGCGCATGAACTAAAGGAAACTGTTTCTGTGAATAAACATGTGTAAATACCGGAAAGGATGACCCATCATGAAGAAAGGAAATGAAGAGAGAGACATACTCCACTCTGAAAGAGAGGGAGAGAGGGAGACAGGGAGACAGCGAGTGTGTGTGTGTGTGTGTGTTTGTGTCTGTGCACAGCTGCAGAGTTGTAACGGTCAAACGAATGCATGTGGTTCCATTCACACTACAGAAGCGGTCCACACAGACAATGTGGGACTTGTACCGTGGCAAGAGGCAGTTGTAACAAGAGTAATACTGGGCTGTATCAGCAGTGGTGGAAGAAGTATTCAGATCCTCATACAGATACCACACTTAAACCACTCTTCATTCTCCTCCTGTCTGTCTCTGCCCAGGTTTCAGCATGCACAGTTGGCGTGCTAGATATGTGTACAGCCTGCGAGGTCCTAAATTTTGGCCTGTGTGCAGATGATGATATAGGGTTTCACATGGACCCTGATGGACAGTCGTCACGCTGACAAAGGAGGACCTTTGCGGGGACGGAGACACTAAATTGGCCTTAAATAAACAATGAATTTTCAATGAATGATCAGCATCAACATTCCTGATCAGCGTGTGCGTGTAAGGAGTGAGGGGCCCTGTGTGATTATATCTTACCCCAGCCACTGTGAGGATGCGGCGGATGGACTTAGTGATGATCAAGGAGGTCTTTGCACGAGTCACTGCCACATACAGCAGGTTCCACTCATCGTCTGGAATCTTATCTGAGCAGGAAAGAGAAGTATTCAAATTTTTTTTTTCCCGAATGCCTTAAAAGTCAATTACTGATCACTTTAGGAAGTCTTCCAGCTTTCTGTTTGTCCAAGTAAAAACATTTTTTACAAAATACATATGGTCTAGCTCTACTCTCAGCCCTGTAACAATAAAACTAACAAACCAACAAACAGGAAAGCAATCCCAGTCCCAAGAGGTATGAGTGAGTAGTCAGACAGATAGAGGTCTGTGGACTGTATAACAGGATTAGGAGTGTCTACCAAAAAGCTACAACGTCAAAGAAAAGATCAGTCCAAAGAAACCAACCGAACGAGAACTCGGGAGAGAAGTGCAGGTTGTGTCTCGAAGAGGGAACCTTGATGAAGTCATCAGAGATCATCACAGTGTCGAACTCCAGACCTTTAGCCTTGTGGACTGTTCCCAAAGTGAAGTCTGGAATGAAACAGCAGACATCAATAACAACCAACAACACACGCAAGCACATGAAATAACCCGTTTACAAAAACCACAGTGGAAAGATTACAACATATCTGTATTTGTGAGTCTTGCCACCCTGGGATTTCATTGAACTACATTTTAAAAACATTAAAACGTGAATTTGAAAAAAAAAAAAAAAACCCTCAAAAAACACACACATATTCTTACAGAGATAAGGTCATACTATCAATGATTCCCATGAAAAGACCAATGAGTTGATCAAACTGACATGAAGCCAAATCAGACAAATACACCATTCACTCTTTAACATCTGCTGTTTTATCTGCACCTGTGACACATCACATGGAACCAGTGAGCCAAAAACATGCCGTGGAAGTCGAAGGCTTTGTTTAGACTGCAGGCAAATCAGATTTGTTTGTCCGCACTGTTGCAAAGGACCAGATCAGATTTGTGCGTCCAGACATCACCAACCGATCTGCCTGGGCTGCTGTGGTCATGAACAGTATCTGCATGCACTGCTATGAATGAATTATTTTAGAGTTTGTTGACAGACTTCGGCTGGCAGTCTCCAAGGTCAACAAGCATTGATAGATGGGCTGACGGGCTCTGGGTTTTTCCCACCTGACAGTGGTTAGAATTGGACAGACAATGACTCACAACTTTTATGGTCACCCATTAACTTCCTTTTTTTTTGTTACTTTGCAAGATTTGTTTCACTTTTTTTTTGGTTGTTTTTTCCCCTTGTAAGACAAAGACAATGATAAGGTCTTCATTAAATCAATGTGTACCTGCTTTGTTAAAGTCATCTTCAAAGCACCTTTCCAGCCGCGTCACCAGTTCGGGGATGCGACTGCTATACTTTTCAACAATGCTGAGTTTGGCCTCCAGCTCTCTGTCATCCGTCTGTGTGACATACTTCTTCAGGGCCCAGAAGGGATTCAGATTTTTCTTGGCAAAGAAGCGAATAAGTGGATCTCTGATGACTGAACACAGAGCAAAGTCAACACCATGTCAAAATTGAAGTACTTTTTTTAAAAGAGGAAATAACACACAGAGTAAATATGTATGAACCTCACATTTCGGTTTTTGGCCTGTCTGTTGCAACAGGTTCCAGATGTCCATGATTCTCTCCAAGCCGATACCTTTGACACCCTGAAGGAAAACGTAGGCCTGTGAGTGCTGATCACTAAATGATAGCTACCAACACTTTCTTCTCAACAGGGTTGAGGTCCATTGGACATTAATGATATCTTAATCCATCCATTTAATATGAAGCTTTGGCTAGCTTAGCTTAGCATAAACACTGGAAACAGCTAGCACGCTTTGTACAAACACACACTCACTCCTACAAAGTTGATCCGGCAGTCCGGGTTGGCATCTGTGAGCCGGACGGCCTCGCTGAACACGCTGACATTACACCTTGACAAGATGGCCGTCTTCCCCGGACAATGACTGAAACCGGTCCTGAAAGTTGCTCTAATATCGTCTGCAGTGTCATCACACACACCGCCTAAAGAACAGTGATATTTTCAGATTTCATTTCACAACTTCTAGAGCTCTTCTTTTTTAGAAGAACTCTATATTCCTAAGTAGAAAACACATTAAAAAAAAGGAACTGTTTGGTGTATTTACCTTTTTGCTTTCCTCCCACTAGAATCTTCTGCACTCCTTTACACACTTTGAGGATGGTGGCACCCACATAGGCGATCTCAGCGCCAAACCGAAAGCTCTGGACAAACACAGTCATAGCAGGGAGGTTAATTTTTTCCACTTACAATGAACTCCTGAGAGTTTAACGCAAGACATACAAAGGTATGGCAATACACAGATTTCAGCACACAGCAAACGTGAACGGGAGTGGATAGAGAAGTGTTTCACAGATAAGAGAACATTGGTGATGGGACATGAAATGCTTTAGTGTCACTTCCACTTTTAGGCCTGATTTTGTTTAAGTTTTGGTGAACCTGCTTTGGTAAAGTCATGCCGTGTCATCTATCTTTTCCTCATCTTTTACACTGAAACCCCTCAAAGTTTTAAACATTAAGACATCAGAGATCCCTCTGTTACGGTGACGTCACGCTCAGTTGATACCAGAAGTATGTGTAAGCCCTGAATCTCACCAGGCCGTTCTCCACACGGCTTCATATCCCACCACTCAGACTTTGTTAACTTGCTCTCATTCTTCCTCGGTTTTTGTGCTTCTTCCCATTTGTCTTGGTTCTCTCTGGCTTCCTGCCAGCTCAATCTGATCTGTGCTGCTGTACGTGGCATCCATCAAAAACAGAACAGCCGCGTATTCTCCACGGAGCGGGGAGCTGTGGGCAGCCAGAGCGCGCACAGCGTTTGGCCTCGTTTATGACAGACTGTTGACAAAAAAATGTCTAATGGTGTTAGCTGTGGTATGCCTGATGAGGTGCAACAGCAGTGCTGCTGTAAGACAGGAAAAAGACATGCCGTCAAATGTGGCACCATCTGCAGAGGTGTGATAAAATATGCAGCACTTTATTGTACTGTATTTATACAGCGGGTAAAAGAAGTATTGAACATGTCACCATTTTTCTCAGTAAAGATATTTCTAAAGGTGTATTGACTAATGACACAGGAAAAAGTATTCCTGATATTTATTTAATACTTTATCCAAAAGCCTTTGTTGGTAATGACAGCTTCAAGACGCCTCCTGTATGGAGAAACTAGTCGCATGCATTGCTCAGGTGTGATTTTGGCCCATTCTTCCACACAAACAAACAGTCTTCAACTCTTTAAGGTTCCGTGGGCCTTTTCTATGAACTCTGAAGATCTTTAGTTCTTTCCATAGATTTTCAATTGGATTCAAGTCAGGTGATTGGCTGGGCCATTCTAGCAGCTTTATTTTCTTTCTCTGAAATCAACTGAGAGTTTCCTTGGCTCTGTGTTTGAGATCGTTGTCTTGCTGAAATGTCCGCCCTCGTTTCATCTTCATCATTCTGGTGTAATTTCACATTATTACAGATAACTTTCATAAAATTTCTGAACTTATTTGTTTTGGTTTCTTTGTATGTAACGATTACTTGGGTTGTTACCAACATCTGATGAAAATTTCATGTCAGTAGCACCTTTAGAAATATGTTTACTGAGAAAAATTATGACATGTTCGATACTTATTTTACCCGCTGTATATATTTGTTGTTAGGGTGGAGTGTGCCTGGAAACCGCTGAAGCAAAAACTAGAGCCACCTGTGATCTGTAGCATAAACCTAATTCACTGAAAAATGTCTTGACTTTAACCTCCTCTGTGCAAATGTTACCTCCATTTCTGTGCATACCTGTGTGAGGTAGTAGATGTGTGTGTGGGCGACAACGTTCAGGGCATTGACGGCTCCTTTGAAGGTGTAGATCTGCTGGTGAGGATCTCCGACCAGGATTTTCCCACAGCGCTGAGAGAGAAGGACATCCATGATGGCTGGGAGGGAGGGAGGGAAGGAGGGAGGAATGAAGACACCGTCACAAAGTTTAAGGGATAGTTCGGGTGTTCTGAAGTAGTGTAGTGTGAGGTACTTTACAGGGTCAGGGTTTTACCCACAGTAGTTAGTTTGGAGAAACAGACAGGGATCCCAGCACCCAAGCAGAGCTGTGCACTGCTGCGGACGGCAACAAAGACGGCAAAGGTGAAGCTGTAAAAATACTTTTAGCGTACACTTAAATGGACTTTCGTACCGGGACTTCTGTCTGCTCCTCTATAAACTGCTATTTACTGTAGATAACACACTGATTCCGCCAGTACCTCATACTGCCTCACCTCAAAACACTCAGACTATCCCTTTAAGCAAAATCACAATGACAGTTTCTGCATCATCACCTGGAGTGCAGTCCTGGGCCTCGTCGATGAAGAGGACATCGTAGCAGTCAGACAATCGGGGCTTTGGGGTTTTGAGCTGCCACAGCTTCAGGTAACCTGGGAATGAAAAATTTCTGACAATTGCTTCTCATATAAGAATCACTGACATGTGTTTTATTGACTCACCATCATGGGTCATGAAGTAGGCTTCTTGTTTGGTCTCATTGAGATCTTTCATTTTGTTCCAGATGGTCTGCGCGTCACGGACGAACAGCTAGGATTTCACAACAGAGAACAAACCGATTAAATGTGACTCTGCAGTGCTCATGCTCGTGTGTGTGCCCCCCCCCCTTAATGTGTCCATACCGGTTTTTCACTTTCAAGTATTAGCTCCCTGCCGCTCTTTTTGCTTATGTGGGTGCTGGGGACGTGGCTGGCAGTGATCTTGTGGTCCGTTGAAGCCATGAAAGCGTTGAGAGTCATGTTCACCACTTTGGCTTTGGTGAATCCGCCGCGGCCTTCGGGCAGAACAGAGTTGAGGGCCAGCGGCTTCAAGTTGAAGGTTAGCTTCTTGCGTGAAAGGTAGCTGCCGCAGGAAAACAGAAGGGATGTGGTTTTAAAATGGAACACACCTAAGACACGAGTTACAGCAGATTTTAAAGACAAATACGCCAAGAATCTTGCACTTTTGAGTCACCATGGATATAAGCAGAGATATGTTGAAGATTGCAGAGCAGTTTGTTCTATCTATGATCAATCAGACATCATCATTCGGGGCAGTGATGCGTTAGGCAGACGTTGTGTTGCATCTGCTAAGGCCTTATCTGCACACCATCACACATCACACCACAAAAACATTTCTTGAAATCGTAAAGTTGTTCATTTTAATAACATGACACACACACACACACACACACACACACACACACACACACACACACACACACACACACACACACACACGACTGTCAATGTAAACTCAAATTGGATACAGATATTTTTGGAGTCGCTCCATGTGCCCTTCAGAGCACACAACTGGCTTTCGTAACATTATTTTAAGAGAATTTGGGGCTCTACAAACACAAGGTGTGACGAGTGTCACAGTATATGTAAGATATCATTAGCACATGCGCCAGATCTTTCGCATATTGTCATCTGAAAGTTATATTTATAAAAATATTCATAGACACCGACTTGTGAGAACTGAGAAATGGCATGTCACCACCACTTGTCAACAAGGATGCAAATGAGGTTTGACCGCAGTGTGCTGTCACCAACCACAGAACAAAGTCTTCATTTTTCAGGTCTGTTTCTCTTCTAGCTTAATCTACCACATGGGAAGTGGATTGATTACAGAGGCTATACATGCAATGTGACTGTTCTGTTTACAGAGTTCTGTGAACTTTTGTTCTTTAGTTGTGGAAAAGGACCCACACTCTCTGTAGATATAAACGTCTCATTCTAAGATGACAAAAAACAGAATGATTCTTATTGATAAGTGATTATACACTAATGAAAACATTAGTCATGGATGTTATATTCCATTTCTGTAAGTAAAGCTCCTAACTCTGACACATTGTTTGTAACGTTTAAGTAAACCCCTTCATTTCATTAACTCGGTTTAACTAGATTAATTTGCCAGTTGCAAGTTTAAATGCAACTGTCTACTGACCACTTTCAGAATTTAGAATTATGAGCCAAATGAGTTGACAAAATGTCTAAAACGTCATTTAGAAACATTGTCTAACACCTTTTCAGCATGCTACATTTCCCAGAATTCATTGCATTCATGTGAAAATCTTCCAGAAATCATTCTTTTGTTCTAATATGAATAAAGTTACATACTGAAGCTCTTATGTGTCTTTGTAAACACTATAGAGTTTCACGCTCTCATCATCAAACTGAATATGATAGGCGAGAAAATTACAAGACCAAGCTCACTGACTACTTCAGATCAAAGCGCGAGTGAATACATCATACAGATTTAAATCACTTTATCTTGAAGTAAATTAATAGAAAGTTGGATGAATGTTTATTGATTTACTGATGTTTGTTGTCAGACGCGACGTACCCCCCTGAGAACGAGTGAGTGATCAGGCTTCTGTGCGTGCATGTATGGAAACACTAAGGTGAATTTATTGAAGTCAGTGACCGAAAACCAGCCATAGTCTATGGCACCCTATGTTTCTGTACTTCATCGTTCTTTAGCAGCAGAATGAGCAAGAGGCCACAGGTCGGACTCGAACCCTGGGCCGCTGCGGCAAGGACTGAGCCTTCGTACATGGGGCGGATGCTCTACCAACTGAGCTAACCAACACCCCCACAGCCACCACAGTTATCCCTTTACGACTGGAAGGTGAGGCTAGATGCCACTAAATCTAAATCTACAAACTGCACCTTTAATATCCAAATAATTACTAAAGCAGAATGCAGCAGGCGCCTCCTTTTGTCCACAGTCACAAAAACTCACATCTTTGACCGTCACTCAAAGCATCTGAGGGGAAACGGGTTCTCACCTCTTCCCAACATCGTTGAAGGCCAGAGAGTGGACAGTCTTACAAGCCACGTTTCTGGGAAGCGACGTTGCGCCTCACTGGCCACCGACTTGTTGAAGGCCACATAGAGGAAGCGGAGGTGTGGCCGCTGCTCGGCATATTTCACCAGCGTGGTCGTCTTCCCTGTACCTGAAGAATTATCAAGAGAAATAATGCCCCCTGATGGCGTTTCTGAGACATTACAGTTAAACTACTATTACACACAATTACTGCATGTGGAGGAAGGTTAAAACTTTAAACGTTCAACGCAGAATTATTTATTTTATTTTGGTATAATTCAGATGATTTTATATGAGCACTGCTAGCTGCCACACTACCTGCAAAAGCCACGATCTTGACCACATGGTCCGGCTGGATGTTGTGGCTGAGGATCTGCTGCTGTTCACCTGTGAGATGAAACTGCGGGCGTCTAGCAGAAACACACACACACACACACACACACACACACACACACACACACACACACACACACAGTGATGACTGTTAAAAAGCTAAACCTCCTCCAACAAACTGTTAACAGAAAGATGGAAGCTGGAAGAAACACGGTCATTTTTGTCCTCACCCGCTCTGTCCGGAGCTGACAAAAAAGGGGCCGTTCTCCATCAGGTGGAGTACGTAGTAGATGTTGTAATGCAACCTGGAGAGGCCGAAAAAGAAGAGAGTCGTAGCTCAGCTGATGAGAATGATGTGGGGATTCAGAGGCGCTGACATTCGCAGCTCTTACCTGTTACTAATCTTGCTGTTGCTCCTCATCAAGGCAAGCAACATCATGGCCATGTGGTGGAGGTACTCTGTGATGGCGGTGTCCGACATGCAGCCGCTGAGCAGAGACACCAACGCCTGCACGTCACCGACGCTCTCACTGAGGGTCAGTATGACAGCCATGGCCGCGTACGGGTTGGTACCCTGGAGATCAGACACAAATGATGTGAAGACTTAAATACCACAGTGTGCACACTGTGAACATTTTCTCCAGATGATCACCAGAGAATCTTTGTGTATTTGTGTGTGTGAGTCTTACCTCTATGCCGAGGTTGAAGCACTTCTGAACGTCAGGAATACGTAATCTGATGGAGGCCTCAGCCTGAGGAAAAAGGCGATGTTTCTTTACACACTCCAGAACATCCTCCGGCCTCACCCACTCTCCCACCTTATGCTGGGCCATTAACCTGACCAAACACACACACACACACACACAATTACCACAGAGAGCATTTAAAAATCTACGCATGCCAGCCTTCCCATAGTTTCCTTACTGGTCATATTAGTCATTTAAATGTGGCTCTGATCCACAGCAACTCACAATAAAGGAAAGAAAATCAGACAGTTGAAGTCGTCACTTTACACTTGAACCAAACACAGAGCAGCTTTGTGTTGCTGTCACTGGTTAGCTCAGTCTGAGCTTTTATTTTGGAGGTATTTATCTGTACGTGAAAGGTTTCGTCTGTGGTGTCTTCAAGGTGTCTTCTCTGTCACCATCCTAAAGCTTTGTCGATGCACGGCACATGAAAAGCTTCTGAATGGGTCATTTTTGTCTCTGTGGCTTCCTCTCTGTGTCTCTGCCTGTGTGCGGAGCTGAACTCCACACAACAAAAAACAATTATTATAGACACATTTACAGTACATACTTTCCTGATTCTAGGGGTGGTGACAGAGCCTTAAACACTGTTGGTGTATTAGAGTTGTCAATCTAAAAATGTAGTATTATATCTTTGCTGTCTTCACATTTTTGTATTTGTAAGATAACGGTTAACTTTAATCGTATCGGCCGTCATTATCTGCTCTGGAATTCCACATTGGTGGATCTCTAACACAAACATCAGAGAGTCTCTTCCTTCATGCGTGTATTGTCACATAAACGTCACTCAGGTCATGCAGACTTACACAACAAGGTGTCGTAAGCTGTGCTCTGATGATGCTGGATTCATTATGTGACTGCTCTTTAGGATGTCACAGATCTCCAGCACCGCCGCCCTCTCCCTCATCATGTAGCGGTAATATTGTTTCTTGAAGGGGACAAACTGCACGAGGGAACACAAACACAACAACCGCATCAGTGTGGTGAACACTGATTTACACTGAAGTAAAACAAGCAGAAAACAAGCATGTGCACACTTGTCACATCACTTCTACTAAGATAACATTACTTTACTTTGACATTAGCTCCCACTCCTTCCTGCTAATACATAACTTAATATAACTACGTGAATTGCACCTTGGGGTCTTGGACGATGTTCCTCCATTGCTGGCAGACGAGGCTGACATTGCAGTAGAGGTCCCGGGCAGGGATCTGGCACAGTACTTGTCTCAGCACCTCCTCTGGAAGATCATCTATGCAGCCCTGTGGCTGCAGCAGGACCTTTTCGCTACCCAGAAGCCCATAGTGGGTGTCAGGGAGGGCCTCCACCTCCTTGTCACATTGGTCAAATTCATCATCGTCCCCAAACATCTCTGCTGTCATTCCCTCCAGATAATCCACTCCCCCCTCCTGCTTCATCTCAAGCTCTGGGGTTATATCCGCAGCTAGCAAGCTTACATCATCAACCTCCTCCTCTGCTTCAGGATCTATCGCTACTGCAGCGGCTAACAGGCTGACGTCATCATCTTCGTCCTCCTCCTCCTCCTCCTCTTCCTTCACAACCTTTGGCTCCGTTTTGGGAAAAAGCTCTACGTTGAGTCTGTTCGTGTGTGTGGACGAGCAGGGCTGTGAGGATTTGTGCGGACTGGAACTGATGACTCCGGTCACGGAGAAGAAGTCGTTGATGCCCTTCTGTTGGCCAGCAGGACTTCCTGAGGCAGCTGCTGGTGTCATAAGAGAGAGAGAGAAGACATTAGTGTAAGTGTGAGTGCAGTCAGAAACAAAGAACTTGCTGGCACAATGTTGACAGCAGGTTACCACATTTGCGTCTCTTGGTGGGCGTCCTGGGGTAAAGCCCTCGGTTGGGGTTGGGGTTGCGGTTGCCCTGGCCGTGGTTAACGGCGTGGGGCTGGGTGAGGGCATCAGTGCCCTCTGCACTCCGTCCTAGTTCATCACACTCCACTGCATTCAGGTGTCTCCTTTTGACCTTCGCTGTGAAGCCACACCATACATACATAGTACGTTTACGGTTACTATACACCAAATATAAGACATTTACACCCTGAAAGAACAGGTTTAGACAGGAAAACACTGCAAATGTGTCCTGAAAATTAGAAACCTAGAATTCTAATATATTATTATGCATTCTGAAGTTTGAAGTTACCAATTTCCAAGTCAAAAAATATCAAATGTCTGACACAGAGTTAGTTAGTTAGCTTTATTTTGTAGCTAGTTAAAGTTAGCAGTTGCCATTGGTGATTTTTAACCCTCACCTGTGACTGACAGGCACCGTGCCTTTAGCTACTGGTCCTATTAATTATTAACTATTAATTTATGTGTAGAAATATGCCTCTATCACTGGCTAGTGAGTTACCAGCGGGTTAACTGACCTTTAACAGCCACCTCCATCTTCGTGTCTGGTGCTTACGTCTTCCACTCGCATAGCTCCGTGCCTTACGTTAAGGACTCGGTTTGTTTAGCTGAAGTTAAAACTTAGCCGACTACGCAGAAAGACCGAAGCTTGTACAAAGACTCAGTGCTAACCATTAGTAAACAACGACCGTTTCCACCTTATGTGTGCGTGTTAACGTTACTTTTTCCTTCAGCCTGAAACCGCCAACATGTCCAAAGACTCGAATTTGCCGCCGTTAATGTGAACGAACTGACTGACGTTAGTGTTGACTGATAATATAACTCGTCGTTTCCTAGCAGCTAACGCTAACTCCGGCAGAAGCGAAGGTTCCAAAGTTTGTGTTGGTGAGGAGGTCACGTGATTAGTCAGCTTTTCTTCTTCGTTCTTCACTGGCGGCTGGAAAACTAGTTAAGGATGCACTATCGCCACCAAGTATGCTTACTGCAGCAGTTTCTGCACAATAAAGATGAAATCATAAAATCACCTGGACTGGAGTGTACAGCAGTATGTCTCTATAGGCAGACAACAACAGTAAGAAGTGCTTTGATATCCGACAAAGTTAGTTTAATTAGTGATATGCTTTCTGATTTTATTACAGCCGACACAGAGTTGCAAGTTGTAGAAGATGAGGAGGGCTCCACCTGATGTCTGAAAGCCTGTGCTGAACCATCTTCACACACAGATCCTCGACACATCACCAGAGCTGTGAGGCCCTCAACTATGATCCTGGTCCTTAAGAAACCCTCTACACTTCAGTCATCCAGTCTGTTCTTTGTATATCCATCATCATCTGGTTTGGATCAGACAGGAGTATATATATATATATATATATATATATATATGTGTGTGTGTGTGTGTCTGCTATATACTGTAAATAAACACATATACATATATATAGTTACTGCTACTCTCAGCATGTTAGAAGGAGCACTAGGTCCTTCATTCCAACAGCTGTCAGACTCTTTAACACCAGCATGACTTCATGACTTTTTCTATACATTTCTTATTTATGAGTCATTATTTATCCACACATATATACAAATACACGAGCTGCTGTGACAAGTGAATTTCCTTGGTGTGGGATCATAAAAGTCTATCTTATCTTATGTACTGTACATAATATTTACACAATTCATATATTTACATAATTTAATATTTATTCCATTGCATTGTTTGCATCAATATCTAGCTGTATGTCTATTCCTAAACATTGTCACATTGCTTGTTTGTATGCACATACAGGCTGATTCTGATTGTCAGTTATGTATTCACTACTTGTTTCAATGTCTATAATAACATTTTGCGCAAAATATACATCATTCTTCTGGTTGCTCTTGTTACTTCTATCTCTATCTTTATGTAGATAGGAACATATCCCAAATCACAACAGGGCATTGCCACTTAAAATATTATATTTGATATTTGTAGGAACTTCCTCAGGCACATCCACTTAAAAACTATCATTTGCTCAGTTGTTGCTGATGAGTCAGTTTGAGACAGAAACACAGATTCAGTTTAAGATCAAAGGTAGTATCACATTTATTAATTGGTCAGTATAATTTCTAGTTGCTAGGGTAAGTAAATTTCCAGTTAATTGCACCATAACAAAGTCGGAGGCACAGCATAACTTATTTCCTCTTAATCAGTTATCTTTATCGATACAGTACCTCTGTTGTACATTACCGTCATACTGTTAACACTGTTATCAATATACCAAAATCCAGAGGAAGGACGTGAGCTTGTATGACTGAGCTGTGTCTTCTGTGGATTGATTGGTCTCTGTATGATGTTAAATGTTGGTGCAAAAATTCAGACGGGCTGACGCCACGATCTGTTATTCACCGCGGAGGTTATAAGAGGGAAAAGAGGAATACAGAAAACTACACAAGGCAAGAATTAATTGAAGCGTAGTTCACCGTTAGCTGCTGTTTTAACGGGAACGTTAACCAAACCTGAGTCTGATTTCTTTCCCGCTGTAAAGTGAAACAGTATGTTAGCACATGTAATGGAATGTCTTACAATCACTATGAAACATGACAACAAATTACATCTCGTCAAACTACTTGTAATCTCATAAAAACCTAGAAATGACTATTTGTCATTTAAGGCATACAAGACTAAGGCCTGAAACATATTCTGTGTTGAGTGGAAACATTTGACCACCGCATGTATGTTTCAGGCCTCGCCAGGCTGAGGACAAAAAAAGCCCTGGAAACAGGGCTCCTTCATAGGCTCGGTTTCTAAATCCAAGCCCTGGATTTCATCTTTTGATTTAGATTTTTCCGTTCGGTATGATTTACACACAGTTGTGTCGGTCACAGAAACCAATATTAAAATCTGAGGTTACGTGAGGTCTGAAACCACAATGCAACAACATCTCTTCACACAGCTTCTTCATATTAATTTGGAAGTGTTCAATTTCCTTTCCAATACAAAATTTTGCAGTCCCGTGTAGGAGCCCCATGTAACAGCAAAGACTATTTCTTCCTCTCATTCTCATCCTGAGCGTTCAGCTTCACTGCTTCAGGATGGGCAGCTCCCTCGGCTTAAAGAAGGCCTGGACCATCCCCATGGCAAAGATGTACACTTTGGCGTCCACAATGATTTTTTCTTTCTTCATCAGCTCTGCAGAGGAAAAACAAAAAAACAAGTCAGAGAGTGAGAGAGAAAAAAAAAAAAGAGTGTTTGGGGATGGTCACCGTGTGAAAAATCTGAAGCCTCACCATCTATTTTCATCTGGAATTCGTCAAGAGGCAAAAGAACAACTTCGACGAACTCTGAAAAGAGGATAGAGGGTCTGTGTGATGACCTGCTTTGTGAGAGAAAAGGATTATTTATGATATAATAAGGATTACTCACCTCCATCACCTGTGGAAAGACAAAAGAGGACAACAATTATCAAACGTGTTTTACATGACAGACAAATGATCTTAAAAATCAGCACCGTGGGCACGAGCCTTGTAGCAAAGAGAAGACCTCATGCAAGAACATTTTCACACCCTTATTCCACATCTCAGATACAAACTGTTACTAGAACTTCAAACTTGTCGCGAGCGCCTCGTTTTAATTTGCAGAATGCCACCTTTTCGCAAGTAGGTAAATGTTGGCGAGGTTTGATTTGATCCTCGCGCAGATCATGTGTCAGGACGACAACAGTCTGTTATGTGAGCAGCACAGCAGCAGAGTTTTTAAAAAAGTCTTTAAGGCAGCTTCAGGCTACCTGTTCTGTTCACAAACATGTAACCGAAGTGCAAAAAGTAGAAGACTTCAAGTCCTGCTGTGAGAAACCGGGAGATGAAAACGGAGCAAAAGCAGCTCCGAGCCATGGCAGAGCTGTGCTGTGATAGAGATGAAGGAGAAGTGGTTTGACAGACAGTAAAGCAGAGAGAGGAGAGGCGGTCGACTCGATGTGATCATTTTTAATACTAATCTTATCTGTTGGCAATTATTAAGCCTTAATTTTATTATTATGTTACGCAGCACACAACTGTTTACCTTCTGTGACTGTCTGCATGCTGATAAGACTGTTTGAACAATAAGAAAGCGTCTGGTATCTGCAGCTCGCAACACATACTGACTGAATGAAGAATATGCAAGAGTGATTTATTGAATGAGGGGTTAAATAAGTGAACGACTAAGTAAATAAGAAAGCCAGCCTGCTCACCCAGCTGTTGTGTCGGGTTGATATTCTCCATTTCATCTCCATTGATGTTGACCATGACGATCTGGGTGGTGCAGTTAGACAGACCAGGGTCCAGACAGGTCACTGCCATCCAAACAGTAACATTACCACTTGCATTGTATGAGCCAAGAGAGGCAGCTAATGCAATCAAATGTGCAGCACGTCTCTGTGTGGTGATACCTGGAGTGACTCCGACTACTTCCCCTTTGTAGCCGGTTTCTTCTTTCAGCTCCCTCAGCGCAGCAACCTCTGCACTCTCTCCTTCGTCAATCAACCCTAAAGACAAGAGGCACAATATTCCAAGTGTCAGTAAATACACAGAAGGCACCGACAGTTAACAAAAGTCCAAACGAGCCCATCGTGTAGGAGGAAGAATAAAAGATGTCAAATGTTTTCAACCTGCAGGGAACTCCAGAGTGTGACATGCCATAGGAGGACGAAACTGCTTCACCATCACTACGCAGTCTTTGTGGAGCGTCCGTTTGAGCAGGGCGATGATCCCAACACCTGCAGGAGAGCTGTGTTACAGTCTGTACATCTCAAAACAGCTGGAAAAAAAAAAAAAGACAGAGACGCTCACCATCTGCTTCTGTGTTGGCTCGTCTCGTCGTCCTTTTCGCAGTCTCCCAGGTTCTGGTGGATGAAAACAGGGAGTCAGGCTCTGTGCAGCAAACTTGTGCGAAGTCAGGTCAGTGGAAGAAGACAGAACAGTACCTGGTGTTTCCGGCGGGGTCCACGTAGGTCGTCTTCTCCAGCTTCACCCATTTTCCGGTCGCAATCAGCTGCAACACAAAGAGGGTGAACGCACCGGGCTAGGATGAAGTGAACGGCACTGAACGCAACACGCACAGCTTCGAACAACTTAAAACTACAATGTGACCAACAACCAACAGTGGAGATTATCTCACAGAGAAGCATCTACGTGGCTATTTTATGCAAAAAATGTTCCCAAAAAAATGAATCAAATATAATAATCCATGGGTTTATGATGAAACTGTCACTGTAAACTGACTTAACAGGTCATGAGGCAATGTAAAAGCTGATGTAATCCAATACAACGCCCCGCTTCTTTGTTTAGCTTATAAAAGACTGATGTGTTATTGTATTCAATTAAATGACAGTTTGCAGGTGTCACCACTAAAGCTGTCCGTGTATATTTCAGCCTCGGGGCGGAGTGAATGTGGAGTATTTTAAGACACAGACAAATCAAACGTACCTCTTCCTTCACTATGTGTGGCACTGTGGTCACTTTGGGCTCCTCGGTGTTGTTCATTTTCAATACCTGGACGAACAAAAATGGAGGAAAGTGGATTCAGACAGCTTTAAAACAAAAATGAACAGCGTCCAGCAGGAGCTCAGCTGAGAGTTCAAACTAAATCCAGAGAGTGAACATCTGACCGCTGACGAGCCTGGACGTCTGATCATGAGTTGCTCAATTAACTTAGCAGCTACGAGGATGGACGCTAAAGTTCACTCCCCCCGCTACATCTGCACATGAAGCTTCTTCCTCTCTTTGTTTTTTTTTATTTTGGCGGCAGCTAGCTGCTCTACAATTCACACCGCTCCGAGTGTGTGAAGCTCGTGTGTTTTTAACTTTAAACAATCATTTAAAACGAAAAATATGAAACTTGACTCACGTGAAACAGCGATGTGTAAGTACGAGCAGAGATGGTATAAGAGCATAGAGGAGTCACTCTGACACTACTTCCGGGTACCGGAAACGAATTAGTCTGAGAGGCTAATAGGGTGTTAGCGTCATTTGTGATGCAAATTTAAACTAGAAATTCAATTAAATAATAGCATACGCGACTTTTTGTCATAAAACTTAATAAAAATAGAAATAGAGTAAAATAAAAGTATATTTCACCGTGTTCTTTAATGATTGTGTGTAACAAAAAAAACGTTAGCTAGTTGACAACAAAAAAGTTCCTGTCTTATTTAGCTATGCTCATTATACTGGTTACCTTAGTAACGTGTAACTTTAGATAAATTACGTCACATATTTATGAATATATGTGTCTGTGAATTGTATGCGGATATGAAGACATCACGTTTGTAGTTTTTTAGCTTATTTAGTGAGTGCTCGATTCAATAAACGATCTCTGTCGTCAATGAGCGGTTTCACCAGATGCGCTCTTTACGTCAATCTGTGCACCGCAAAAAGTCGTCCCCTGTGAAAACACATCTGCTAAGCTACAATAAAAAGACTTGGACTGTTTGACAAAGAAAATTAATACATTAAAGATAATTAACAAGAGCTAAAAACACATAGAGCAATATTCAATCAAAATATAAAGGTGTTGAATGAGAAAGCGGCCTCGAACTTTTCTAAAAATATCAGGGCGTCGGAAGATATTTACTGATGGACACTTTTCCGATACAGGATATTGCAGCATGAAGAAGGAGCAAGTGGTCAACTGTCAGTTTTCGGTTTGGTATCCGATATTCAAGAAACACACCATCAAAAGGTAAACAGCTGACGGAGATACATACATTACATGACAGGAGACAGTTTCACTGCTGTAGCTGGAGGACTTAGCGCCGTTAGCCCGCAGCTAACGTTAGCTACCAAACAAGCACATAGCTGCCTCCTATATCCTCTATCCTCTGTCCTCTGTCCCCTATCCTTTACCCTCTATCCTCTCTCCTATGTTCTCTGTCCTCTGTCCTCCATCCTCTGTCCTCTATCCCCCGTCCTGTATCTCCTGTCTTCTGTCTTCCATCCTCCGTCCACTGTCCTCTATCTCTATCCACTATCCTCTGTCCTCTGTACTCTGTCCTCTCTCCTCTGTTCTCTGTTCTCCATCTTTTATCCTCTATCCTCTGTCCTCTCTCCTCTGTTCTCTGTCCTCTGTCCACTATCCTCTGTCCTCTGTCCACTATCCACTATCCTCTGTCCTCTGTCCACTATCCACTATCCTCTGTCCTCTATCCTCTGTCCTCTATCCTCTATCCTCTATCCTCTATCCTCTGTCCTCTATCCCCCGTCCTGTATCCCCTGTCTTCTGTCTTCCATCCTCCGTCCACTGTCCTCTATCTTCTATCCACTATCCTCTGTCCACTATCCTCTGTCCTCTATCCTCTGTCCACTATCCTCTGTCCTCTATCCACTATCCTCTGTCCACTATCCTCTGTCCTCTCCACTATCCTCTGTCCTCTATCCTCTGTCCACTATCCTCTGTCCTCTATCCACTATCCTCTGTCCACTATCCTCTGTCCTCTATCCTCTGTCCTCTATCCACTATCCTCTGTCCACTATCCTCTGTCCGCTATCCTCTGTCCTCTGTCCTCTATCCACTATCCTCTGTTCTCTGTCCTCTGCGCTCCATCCTCTGTCCTCTCTCCTCTGTTTTCTGTCCTCCATCCTTTATCCTCTATCCTCTATCCTCTATCCTCTGTCCACTGTCCTCTGTCCTCTATCCTCTCTCCTCTGTTCTATGTTCCTCTATGTCTCTATCCTCTGTCCTCTCTCCTCTGTTCTATGTTCTCTATCCTCTGTCCACTGTCCTCTGTCCTCTATCCTCTCTCCTCTGTTCTATGTTCTCTATCCTCTGTCCACTATCCTCTGTCCTCTATCCTCTGTCTAGTTCTCTATCCTCTGTCCTCCATCCTCTGTCCTCTATCCCCTGTCTTCTGTCCTCCATCCTCCGTCGCCTGTCCTCTGTCCTCTATCCTCCGCCCTCTATCCTCTGTCCTCTATCCTCTATCCTCTATCCTCTGTCTTCTATCCTGTTTGAATTATTTTCAGAGCAGCTTCCTTCAGCCTCTGCCTGTGTATGTTTGTTGTCTGTTATTTATGCGGTGTTACTACTGTTCTTTATTCCAGCTTGATTCTGCCACTGCCTCAGAATGTAATAGATTACTTACTGGACGATGGGACATTGGTAGTCTCTGGGAGGTGAGGCAGCACACACACACACACACACACACACACACACAAAGCATGCACAGTAAAGGTGCTGTGGCTTTGTTTGTAGCAGACCAGTGATGTTGCAGCTCTCACTCTGATACTCATGCTCATCTGTTGTTTCTCTTCCCTGCAGTGACCATAACACACAGCAGACACACACTTACAACAGCGACTCCAATGCAGAGGAAGACATTCAGGTACTGAGAGACTCTCTTCAGTATCGATCCTGTCGTATATCGTCTCATCTCTTCTCCTCATTTCACTGATTCACAACCACAAAATATGTCACATGTTCACAGGAAACCTTCAGACCTCGGCTACAGTTTAAGAACTCGTTTGGTTCTATTCTATTTGTTTGTCCATAAGTATAGTAGTTATTTGTGACTGATGTAGACTGAAGTTAGGCCGTGTCTGAAATTGCACGTCACAGGACACTAACACTCCACCATCATGTCATCATCTTGTTGCGTGGCTTGTAACAGCTGTGCCTGGAGGACACAACCTTACAGTAATCAGTAATTAGAACTGTTTAATGTTGTTGTTTTTTTATCCACTGACCCTGTTTCTTGTCCTCTGCTCCCCTCCAGTGGTCAGATGATGAGACAACCACCACGGTCACTGTAAGCACATTCAGTGTTTCTCATCCCGTCACTTCATTTTCAACTTGATGCATTTCTTTGTCTGGAACCTGCCTTTACATTTGATATGTTGATAGTTTGAAGTATTCCTCCTCACTTTTCTGGTGCCTCGTTGCATTTGACACAAATGTGTATCAAGGGTCCACACATTTGTGGCATGCATATCATTTAATAATACAATAATTCGGAGTGCCATGTGATGATGTGTTTAATAGGCTCCAGAGTTCCCAGAATTCAACTCTAAAGTGCTGGAGGCCATAAACGCCCTGGGTGGACGCGTCTTTCCCAAACTCAACTGGAGCGCTCCGCGGGTAAAATACTGCACATAGAGATCATTTATTGGCTCCAAGCCACTGAAGAATAAGAATTGCTTTTTGTCACACTGCCAGCATCCAGGATTGAGGCATAACTCAACGTGTGTGTGTGTGTGTGTGTGTGTGTGTGTGTGTGTGTGTGTGTGTGTGTGTGTCCCTTTCAGGATGCTAACTGGATTGCTCTGAACAGTTCCCTGCAGTGTAACAGCCTCAGTGATATATTCCTGCTCTTCAAAAGTTCCGACTTCATCACCCACGACCTCACTCAGCCGTAAGCCTCGCTATGCAACCACATCAACGCACACACACACACACTTATACACACACACACACAGATATTTTGCATTTAGATGACAACCGCTATCAAAAACATAACCGTGTTGGCTGTACGCAGGCTGCTCTCACTCTGCAGTAAAACACAAGTGGCAGCTGGAGAAAGAGCTGTGATGTAGATCTCCGCCTCGCATGACAAACATTTAGCGCGGCGAGTGATTAACTGCAGCCTCGGCGGAGCTGTTTCCATCCTGTGCGCTTGTTTGTTAAAACTTATCTCTCTCAAACTTCCCGAGAGCCGCCAAGCTGTTTGCAGTTTGTCCTGTATCTGTCCTGAATATACTGACAACAAGAGAGATCATAAACGCTCGTGATGCTACAGAACATGTCGTTATTTAATCATTCACTTCTTCGTGCAGATTCCTTGTATGCAGTGACCAGGACTCCCCAGATCCGGTCATAAACTATGAGGTATTTCACTTTTAAAAGACAAATTATACACACAGCATTCATACACCGTCTCCAAAGAGTGTCCAGTATGATGTTTTGAAATATGAATGTGTTTTAATGAGTTTACATGTCCTCTAACGCAGTTAGAATCCGACTTGACCACCTCCTGTGTGTAGCGAGTGGTCTAACACTCATGTATTTGTCCACACACACTCACACACCAACCGTGTTGTCTCCTGTCCTCAGCTGGTCCTGAGAAAGTGGAGCGAGCTGATTCCCGGTGGAGAGTTTCGCTGCTTCGTCAAAGAAAACAAACTGATTGGTAAGAACTCTGTGCTCACACTCAGATCGTTGGAAAAATCCCTGACATGTTTGGATGCTTTTTGCTGTTTTACATCGTGGGAAACCAGGAGGGAGACGCGCTGGATTGCTTTACAGCACAAAACCAGCAAGAGGGCGCTGTTTTACCACAGCGGACTGAGCTGGATAATCTGATATGAGGAAGAACTCTGACATAACGGCGATATAATGACATTTGAGCTGTGCTTCTACTCTGCAGGCTAATTTAGAAACAATTATCAAATTCAATTTGAGCTCCACTGATGGTGTGTGTGTGTCTGTTCCCAGCGATCTCCCAGAGAGACTACACTCAGTATTACCAGCACATCTTGAAGCAGGAGGAGCAGATCTGTCACACCATACAAGAATTCTTCAGCCAGCACATCCAGTACAAGTTCCTGGACGAAGACTGTGAGCACCAGCGTCCTTCTTTTTGTTCTCACTCTCTCACACCGCTAATAGGAGTCATAAAATATTTATGGTTGTAAAGAAAATGCAGGGAAACATTGATCAAATGTGTCATTTGTCACTCACGTTATTGTTTTTTGTTTTCACAGTCGTGTTTGATGTGTACAGAGATAGCCAGGTGAGCACACCGACGAATTTTCATATAGCGTTCTTCCATTTTCTGACTGAGATGCACTCGTATTTATGTACTGTATGTGTGTTGCAGGGAAGGGCGTGGCTCATCGATCTGAACCCGTTCGGAGAGGTGACCGACCCCCTGCTGTTCACCTGGGAGGAGCTGACGTCCAGTGGGGAAATCACCCAGCAGCAGGTCAGCCATCATGGCGCACGTCTTGCGTTGTAAATTGATCTCTGGATCGTTACTCTGGCTCAGAAAACAGTTTTTTTTATGCAAATCATGTGGTTCCCCTGCATGTGCAGGACGGCCCGGCGTTCCGCTACACCACCAGCGAGGTGACGGTGCAGCCCAGTCCCTGTCTGAGCTATAGAATCCCAAGAGACTTTGTTGACCTCTCCACCGGAGAAGACGCCTACAAGCTCATCGACTTCCTCAAACTGGTAGGTGTTCAAAATTTTACTTTCGTGACAGTATTTATCAGCAGCTGCAGAGTGTGGCGTATTTATTTGAGGATTGTCTCGTTAAGCGTTTTAATTGCCTAACTCTTCACCGTACCTTTTTACCTCTAACCTTTAAAGCTGTAATCCTTCAGATTTTCATCATACCAAACTTCATTTTAGATTATATTTATGGCTGCCATTTGATCGCCATAGTAATTAAATGTATTTACACTCATGAGTCACCTCTTTTATATAGTAGATTGCATAGTCACTGGCAGGGTCCGCCACTCCCACGCAGCTTTCAAACGGCGTGCTCGCTCATGCACGGGGCATTCACGGGAGGAAATTCACTTGTTTGCGCGACGCGCGCACCGCGCATTAGTTACATAACGATGTAATCTGGGATCCTGCGCTTTCTGGGTTGCGTCCTCGTAGCGTTGCCGCAGAGATTTATGAAGAACGCCGGTTGCTTATGGTCTTCTGTCATATTTGTAACAGAGTAGCTGCTCACAGCACATTTCCTGCCCACGGTGATGGATACATGTGTCATTCCAAAAGGAAGTCTGCTGCTTGTGCCGTAAAGAGCTTCTTGGCGTTAACACCAGCAACCACGGACGTTGCCAAATAAACCAGAAGTCTTAAGGCTTCTCACTTAAACCGTACTGTAGTTGCTGTAGTCTTTTTCTCCAGTGTGAATCTACAGTACACCCAAGCGTGGATAGAATTAGAACCTCAAATCAGCTAACAGGGTGTATGTTGAAGATTAACCTCCTCTCCTCTCTGTCCTGCTTTTTGTCCTCTCTACAGAAGAAAAGCCAACAGGAAGACTCTGAGGAGGAGGAAGAAGAGGAGGAGAGCGCTCCACAGTGACACGGCTCCTGTGAAACCTGAAGAATAGCTGCTAGTGTCAACCGCCCCCCTATATAATGTTTCCTGCATGAAGTGACTCTTATCCCTCTGTCCTGTCTTCAAGCTCATTTTGTTTTATTTCAGTCTGTTCCCTCTCTTCTGTGAACGGTACGCGGCGTACCCAGGGCTTCTCAAACAGCTCTCGTGTTAGTCGAACGGAACATGTTAAATTAGCGAGATCACGTTAACGGCTCTTTGAGGAGTCATTTTCTGTGGAGCTGTTCTCCGCCTGTGATGCTGCCGAGCGCCGCCTTGCTGATGGTAATGGCTCTGTGAGGGGATGGAGGCCTCTGCAGTCGGCTGTCGGAGAATGATTTGTTTTTTTTTTCAAAGAGAGGGAAATTGTGTTACTGCAAGTGGATGTATTCACCAACACTGTATAGAATGGCTGCTTTTATATAAGTAAGTGTGTATAATAGTTAAAATTCCTCTGTACGTGTGCGTTTGTGTTCGAAGGCTGCGACGGGCTTCTTTATTTAACACTAAGTCACCTTTAATTTGTTCTCTGCACAGCCATCCCAGCTCCTCCATCTCTCCTCTGAGCCGTTTTGACACACTCATTGCTCGGAGCCGCTCCGGGCACTCTTTCTGAATCCTGTTTTTTTTTTTTTCCCACCATGCATCGCTGTAGACTGTTGCACCAAAAAAAACACCATTAAACTTCTTGTCGTGTATCGGCTCGGCTGTCAGTCTGGTGGGTGCTGTAAACCAGCACATTAGAAATTGATCGTGCTTTTACGTAACAGCTCTCATTACGCCGGGAGCTAAATGAGCTGTGCATGCACGACACAAGGCACTCCATTTTGGTGTTGTTTTGCTTTTTTGTTCACTGGATTGATAGAGCAATTACAGGGAGATGGAAAGAGCTGGTGTGATGAGAGTTACAGCTCCCCGGGTGAAACGCTGTGGACGGGAAGCAGTGTACAAGGTGCATATTGTGGGGAATGTTGTGCATTAATCATCCTTATGAAAATGAAAGCTAGATGAACACATAACATCCAGACGTGGAGGAGGCGCCCTGGTTTGACCTGCACTGGATATCTGTACACGGAGTTTCTGTGTCCATTAATGTAAGAAATATGAGAGAATATCATGTAGCCTGCTTTGTTTTCTTTAAAGGTTTACAAGCACTTGCTAGTTTATTAGGCACATCTAGCTGAAACTAAAGCAGTTTACTACAATAATAATAAAAAATGTGGCCATTAAATTGAGAGTTGTCTCTATTAAGCAGAGTAGTCGTATTAGATTGCATTAGTTTTAGCTAAGTGTAGCTAATAAACTGGCAAACAAGTGTATTTTTATGTCCACTTAAAGCTGCACTCATCAATTTTTTTATATTAACAATGAATCCAATTACCATGTGTATAAAACGGGCGCGTCATAGTGACAAAACTACAAATAATTCTCACTAGATTTAGTTCTGTTCAGCTCTATGTAGCGTCTTTCAGCTCATTGTTTTGGTTTTTCTGTCCCACAGCTTTACTGTTTTGGTTCAGTCTCGCTGCTGTCATCAGCGTCCATTTTCAGAATCTGTAAAGCAACCATCAAAATACAGTAGATATGGAAAGTTAGCAACTAGCCAGTGAATAAACTAGCATCTTGGGGGTTGGTGGAGACCAAAATGGAGCAAAAAAGATGGAAACAAGTCATCTGGATGCTATTGTTGCTCTTAAGCTGCTAGATACGTAAACAGGTAACTGTTTGCTAACACATTGACCTTTTATAACAGGATAACACGTCAGTGGTAATTGTTGCGCTGCTTTCTAGCAGCCAAAAACAGTTAATGCAGCTTTAAAGTTAGAACTTATTTAGTGTATATAGATCAAAGATATATTTCAGCTTTAAACAATTATCTGGTACAAATCGGTTGGTAAACCTGAAAGTTATCTAATCATCCTTTTTCACAGCATGCATTTAGCCACAGGGAGAAAAGCACAGCGGTTACTAATAACATTAACATTGGCTCAGTACTAGTGTACTAAGTGTTCCAGTAAGAACATGCAGAATACCAGGAATTCAGCCTTCATCTGTTTTATTATTTACACCTGTGCTTTGTGCTCCGTCTCCTGTCAGAATGTCTTCTGGAAAAAGAAGCTATGATTTGCTGCTGCGACCTGAGCTGCATCCAAATGAGCAAATGGCAAAGCTCTCAGTTTGCCATGGTAGACTGTGGTAGTCAGCTTGAGCATATTCCACACATCTTAAGGATAACAAAGTCATTATATGATATATTGGAGTGCATCACAACGCAGTCTTTGGAAAAAAAAAAAAAAGTGCAGACACACTCTACAGATGGACTTCAGCTGCCAAAGAAAGCTGCACACACTGCTACAAAAAAAAAAATGACATCAAATTGAAGCAGGTGCAGAGCAGTGTACCTGATGATGAATGCTCTGTGTTCTTAGGAATCAGACAGAAACTAATGACGAAACTTCACATGGATTAGTTTGTCTGGGAAAAAAGCTGCAATGGTTGGCATTTTTTATGTAAGCGGAAATATAGATATTATTTTTCTGCCATACAGCAAAAAAATAAACCATCCAATGGTTCTTTGGCTCCATTTATCAGCCCAGCCAATGAGATTATTTCATTATATGTGGGCATGTGGGCTACAATTTATTGCAGTGTTTAATACAGACAGTCTGCACCTTCATCTCCCTCGACCTTCATACCTCTTGTTAACTATCGCTCTGATGCCCTCCTCTCCTTCTCCTCCTTCCTTTGCAGCTGGGTAATCATCTTTCATCAGGGGGAGGTCAGATTTGCTGACTCAGAGTAAAGGATGAGGATGAGGGGGAGGACGGTGTAAAGAAGGGGAGGAGGGGAGAGGAGTTTTCCTGGGTTGCTGCTTAGGAAGAGCTGCAGTAGTTTGCAGCCGGAATACTCATGAGCAGCTGAGGCTGCAACACATTGTCCTCTCCCTGTCCCTGCCTCCTGTGTCTCCCTACAGTATTACACATACATCAAAATCCGGACTAGTGTGTGTGTGTGTGTGTGGATGTAACCCGGCCCGAGCTGATCTCAGCGCCTGCAGCTGTCCGGGGATCAGTGCTCCTCTGCAAACTGAAACTTTGTAATCCAGGTGTTATGCGGCCCGGCGAACGTGCAGCTGCAGCCAGGGGTCACACTGCTGATCCCCCGGTCTGCTCTGCTGAGCCACGTCGACGCCTTTGGGGATCCCAAATGGTGATGGAAGCACGATGGTTGTTGTCAGCAAGTTGGCGCATTGCGAATTTACCGCTGCCACGTCCTGACCACACATACACACACTTCTCTCTGTGTGTCGGACAGGATGCATGAGCAGCATCCCATCTATTGACAACATGCTCTGCCACAGTGAGGTTCTGTTTGTGGGTAATTAAAGAGAATATTTATCAGAGTTAACGAGAGGAAATGAATATGAATGCATAAAGCTGTTAGAGGACAAGAGGAAACCCCGAAAACGTTCCGTCAACGCGGCAATTAACGGCGTTTAGACAATTGCAGGTGGCAGCAGGTCCGCGTCAAGGTAACCATACGTAAGCAGCGTAATACAGGAAATGGGGGGACATTGTCTTCAAAATAAAGGCACGACAGGTTGTTTTAGAGATTATTAAAATTGATAACAGCAGTCATCCTAACTGTAAATTTATCAGATTAAACAATAAAAAAAGAGATTTTGGGGCGGAGTAATTATTAAGATTGGTTAAAATTGGGTAGCTCTTTGCATTTCAGTTTAACCTGACTTTTATTGTAATAACAGAAAACTCTCTCAAAACATTCTCCACTAAAACAATTAGACAATTAGACAATTAGATGCATTAGAAATAGCCTCCAAACTCCCTAAACCATTACAAACATTTGGCTTCATAAAATTCTGAAAGGGTTTATGTTTTTTTATTATTATTATTGGGTGTGTTACAGTTTTTCTATTTGTCTTTTGTTTGTTTTTTGCTTTTCATATAAATCATATCTATAAAAATCGCAGCCATATTCATTGCGTGTTACGATAGTTCAGGTTTCTTACACTGATTTAACTTTTCTGAAAGAGTCTTCTTATTATTATAAAATTCTTAAGACTGTGTATGACAATGGTGATGATGTATTTACATCCGTAGACCTAGCCTAGCAGTCATAATAGCAGTAGTATATTGGAACACTCTATTCTTATAAGACCATTTTAACAATCAATCAATAATAATAATAAAATAAATAAATAATAATAAACAATATCAAATATGTTTATGCTCGCGCTGCTATATTATGTAAACCAACAGGCTTTTATTTTGAAAGACCCGACGAGAAGTGCTGTTATATCGTCGTGACCTTGACAGCTGCTGTCCAGACGGGGAGAGAGAGAGAGAGAGAGAGAGAGAGAGAGAGAGAGAGAGGCGGCAGGGACACTGTAACCTGCAGGAGGACTCACATGGTCCTGCAGCAGCGGAGCACAGACCACCGGGACTCCCCTCCTTACACACAGCTCACCTCCATTCTTTATCTTCTTCTTCTTCATTAAAAAAAAAAAAGATTACTCCGTTTTTCTATTCTTTTTTTTTTTTCCCGCCTCGCATCCTTCCTCCCGCAGCCCAGTGTCGGTCGGACTTGGGCCGGTTTAAAGCAGCGCCATGGCTCGGGAGAACGGAGACACCGGCAGAGGAGAGACGTGGAAGAAACAAGTCGACGACATCAAGAAGATTTTTGATTTTAAAGAAGTGCTCGGCACGTAAGTACACTTCACCTCAGACACCTCCATGATGTCTGTAACACCCCGCTGTACATGTGGGGCTCCATACTTATTCACAACAATACAGTGTTTAATCATTTTATATAGAGACTCAAACTTTTGAACTGTTTGACCTGTGTGCTCATCACTGTTAGCATTTTAGCTGTTCACTAATGTACATGAACGTTACTTTTAGCTAACAGTACGTTTAGCTAGTTTTCACACACTGTCTGTGGCATTATGATGCGTTCAGGTGCTGCAGCTCATTCAGTAATGTTGTTTTTAAATTGTCTAATCTTAATTATGTATTTGTTTTTGGGGGTTTTTTAAGTAGTTGAGCTATTTTATAATATTTCCACGTTCCTTATGGTAACTTGGGGGTACGTGTACCACCTGGTTGTGTCACTGTTTTGCGGTAAAATAACTTATATTGTGGTTTTACACAGCATGACTCCATGCTGTAGTGTTTATGTTGGGAGCTCATATGTTTATTATTCCATAATGAATTTATGGCACGTTCAGTGACCCTCTGAGCATTTCTTTTGATCTCTGATACTGTGGTGCTCCTGAGGTTTTAATGTAGTCTGCTGTGCTCTGTGTTTATACAGAGGCTTGTACAAAGATTAAGGATGACTGTGGAGCTTAAAAGTAAGCTCATAATAATTCATTGGTTTATCTTTTTTGGTTCATCCTGTCATATTTCTTGCCGATGACAGCCAGGCTTTAACAGACCGCAGGAATTTCTCAGCAGCAGTGACCGTGTCGCCGTTACACTCGCTGTCTATCTCCTTCATAAATAAGATTTTACTCTCCACCTCCATGTTAGGAAATTTCCTGTCTTCCTCTTCCTCTTCCTTGTCCCATCGCTCCCCATTCAAACAGCAACAGCATACGAGTTGACACCCTCCCCACCCTCCCTGAAAGCGTCTAGTCTGGAGGGGGACACACTGCCTCATGCAGATTGGGATTAACAGCGCAGGGATTAGCAACCCCCCCCCCAAACAGAGGGACGTTCACTCATGTTGTGTGCCAGCTTGGGGTTGTTACTCCAAAACACACTCTGAAATTTGGACCGGATGTGAAAACACACACTTAAGACGAAGAATGGTACGGGACTCAGTGATCCCAGTCTGCCATGTCGCAGCCACACATTAACCAGAGCTGCTGACGGATCTTTGAACCTGACACATCAGCAGAAAAGAGGAAGGGGGCGATGAGTGTGTGTGTGTGTGTGTGTGTGTGTGTGTGTGTGTGTGTGTGTGTGTGTGCATGGAAAGGGAAGGATGAAGGAGAGTAGGAAGCAGAGGAGAGGTGGTAGCGGTGACTCAGCGTGTGATGAGGTGAACAGAGCGGGGATGGAACCAGACGTAAAATGTGTTGTTGTCTGAACTCGGCCAGCGTTGCGTTCAGGTGCGGCAGCGCACGTGGTGGGAAAACAAAGCCTACAGACGCGTGTGTGTGTGTGTGTGTGTGTGTGTGTGTTACTGCAGGGTTGGATGTTTTCTGCGTCAGCGTTTCTGGGCTGCATCTGTCCTGACACGATGTGACACCGGCTCATCATGTTTTGTCTCTTCACACCGGCGAGTGTGTGTGTGTGTGTGTTCACATACATGCGTGTTACATACAATTTTCTGTCCCCTAATACTGCATTAATCTGGCCAGTATTGGCTCATGCCGGCAGTGTGTGTGTGTGTGTGTGTGTTTGCAGACATGTACAGGAGGCTCTCCTCGGTGTCTTATTACAAATCCCCTGGTGTGTATTCTGTGTGCGTCCCTGTTGCTCACTGTTCAATAATTTAATACCAACAGGAGTGTGTTCGTCGTGCGTGTGTGTGGCCACCTCAGGTAGGCCACAGCGCTCAGCAGGAGGGAGCACAGAGAGAACAGGACAGGCAGGAAGAGGAAGAGGAAGATGAGGAGAGACTCTGAGGCTACAGGTCGGGGACTAAGTGGACAAAAGTAGCCAAGTAGCTCTGCACAAGACAAAGTGTGTGTGTGTGTGTGTGTGTGAGATAGAGACAGAAAGTAAAGTGGTTGCTGTGATGGTGATGCATTGTGGGAATGTCACTGTGCCATCTAGGCCACTCTGCCCTTAATTGATGCTCCACTTCCCTGCTGCTGGCACTGTTCTCTCCACTGTTTCTGGGACTGCAGAAACTACTCCTCCTCCTTCTCCTCCTCCTTTCTTCTCCTCCTCCTCCTCCTCCTCCTTTCCTTATGTCTCTCTGTATCTCCCTCTGTGTCTGCAGCGCTGTCATCCGTGTCCCTGCGTTAAACTCGGACAGTGTTTCTTGCAGGTTTTGAAGTTCCTCTCCTTTCATCCCTGTTATAAATAATGTCTTTTAAATAGAACAAAAAGATGCTTGTTTGCTATGTGACAAACTGCATCAGTGGACTGCCGGCCCGTGTGTGTGTGTGTGTGTGTTTTAGGTGCCTGTGTGTGTGTTTCTAAACTTCACAAAGAGAGATTTAACCACACTGGAGTGATATCTGAATACTCACAGTATGTCGGCAGGCTTATCCTCTGCTCGTCTCTCCATCTGTTCCACCCTCTCCTCTTTGTCTGCCAGTTTTTCCTCTCTCCAGTTCTTCCGTCGGCCGGCTGAACTCTGATTGGTTGCTGTTTTTGTTGCTGCTGATGTTGCTGCAGTGAGCCGGTTGTTGTCGTCGATGCCGTTGGTAATGTCATCAGCCAGCCCGTCGGCGGGGATCGCTGATGTGGCTGACAGTAGCTGCGTGGTTTGTTTCTGTGAAGGTTTGCTGATGACGATGTCTGCGTGCCGCTGATGCGTTGTTCGCATTTGTCGACCTTGACTATTTGTTGCTGTTGTCAAAGTTTTTGTTCCGAGACGTTTTGTTGGTCACAAAAGTGTTTGTACGGATCTCTGAATGCCTCTCTACATGGATGAAGGCACACCTGCTGCTCCTCCCAGCCAAACCTACTACACACCATGACATCAACTGTCAATCGATCAATGTCTCACTCCTACCAGGGTAGCAACAAACTTAGGAGTCATGATCGATGACCTTCTCTGATCACGCTGCCTCGGTCACACAGCCGTGCCGCTTTGCACTTTACAATATAAGAAAAATCAGGCCCTACCTGACTCAACATGCTCCTGACACAAGCTGTGGTCGTCTCACGACTCGATTACTGTAACGCCCTCCTGACGGGCCTCCCAGCCTGCACGCTGAACCCCTTTCAGATGATCCAGAACGCGTCGATGCACCTGGTTTTCAATCATGTCACCCCGCCGCTCAGCGAGCTCCTCTCCATTGAATTCAAACGGCTAATGCTCGCGTACATACCTTGTCGATGACATCATTGCTGACGTTGGTACTTCTGTCCGTCTTCTAGTGTTAGATGAGCGGAGGATCTCGGCACAGATTAACGCAGAATGCGCTGAACTCAGTTTGGCATCTTCGGTGCTACTAAATTTGAGCCGCAGTCATGTCACACAACCCGCCCACACGCGCGCACACACACACACAATGAGCAGGACATTTAAAAGCAGCCGAGGGGAAAAGCCACGTTTGGCTCTTTGTACATGCAACAAATACAACACAGCTGTCGGGACTTTCCTCATCAGTAAATGCATTTAATGTGAAATTATGTGTGTCCGTGTGTGTGTGTGTGTGTAGAGGGGGAGGAGCACCATCCATCTCTGTGCACAGACTGACATGTGTATCAGACCCCTGAGTATTAATGATCATAAACTTTAGTCCATTATCGGATCAGCATTCTATTTTAAGCCTGCCGGCGACCACATCCAGCTTATAATGGCCCCGTGCTCAAAGCCTGTTGTCTCTGTGTCGGTGTGACACACAAGGCTCCGTCATCCCTCAGCCGTGTGTTGCCGTTCATGTATGTAAACACAGCCACGAGGTCAACAGTCATACAGACATTAAATATAGACGAGGGAATGAAAGCATCACCGTCTGTGCCAAACACACTGCCAAGAATTTGACATTTTTTCGTGCAACCATTTCACTTTGTCACTTTATTACAGCAGTATTTTCCTCATCGGGTACCATAAAAAGTCATATTTTTCTCAAGCTTGGCTCTATACACGAGAAACACTTCACACTTGCCATTTTTGTCCAGGGCAACTTGCCTCGATGTCCTGCTGTGCCTCAGTTTTTGTCAGTCATGGCAGCGAGACAAAATGTTGCTTCCTCCTGATCTATTAGACGACAGCTCTTTCAGGAAAGATGGAGAGTTCCACAGAGCGCACCAACAAAAAAACGAGATGACTCTGCGCGATTTGCAGACGCAGATGAGGTACGTGAACTTTGCAGGGACACAAAACCAGTGCAGGTGCCACGGGGCAGCTGAGGAAACAGGACACTGGACTGTAATGCTCCCGAGTGGAGGATTTGGTTTCAGGCCCGTTGTGCAATCCTAAAGGGTCTCGACAACAACATCTGCTCTTGGAGGGGGAAATCAGGGCCACGGCCTGTCGGGAGACAAATGTTGCTCGTTATGATGAAGTTAGCAGTTGGTAGGGTTGACCATATTTTGGTGATCAAGGACGACAGGGTGCTGCGGGGTCAGTGGAGCTGCAGCGACGTGAGCAGCGTTGTTTATTGTCTTCCTGCGGGGTATTTGGCTCGCAAAACATCATTAGAAGTCCAAAGAAGATATTATATGGTAATTCGTGCCTAAATTAGTTTGTTGCAGCTCTGCCCACACTAAAAAAAACACACACAAAAATCCTATTGTGCTCTAACGTGCCTAAATCGGACAAGAAAATAGTGAGATTTATGTGTTTGTATATGCAATGTGCTACAGGAGTTAAACCTTAAAGCTGCACTAATCACTATTTTCATATGGACAACTGAAAAAACTATGATGTATAATCTGAAAGTTGTCACTTCACAACAGAACCACAGAGAATGATCACCCCATTGTGCTCCCAGCAGCTTTACAAAGAGTTTTAGTGTCTTGCTGCTCGTTGTTTTGGTTTTCTGGCTCGCACCTGTAATGTGTTATTTCAGTCCCGTGGCTCTCATCAGCCTTGTTTTTTCCAGACGCAGCAGGCTGCCATTTTCAGTGAGAAACCCCCCCCCTGAAAGCTACCAGACCAGCACCAAACAGCAGACTGATCACGTCAGCAGCTAGCTAGTGAACACTGCAGCATTTAGCGGCTAAACAGCCGAACTGGAGACAAGAACAAAAGGAGGTTGAATATTACATTCACAGCTGTCACATGACCTACTCCGTATCTCCTCGATATTTCGCTAACACATTCATAACAATAATATGTCAGTGTTGTGTTTATAGCACTGTAGCAGCCAAAGAGTGTGTGTATGGTTTGCGTTGTTTGTTTGTGTAGCTTCACTTCTGGTGATTGGTTGTGGTGCTGCGCACGTGGTGGCAGGAGTTTGACAAAGAGGCTCCACTATGTTCTGTTGACCATCTCATGACTTCATAAGTGCGTTATCTCGTTTCCTATCATATCGTATAGTTTCACCCTGTTTGGTTCGTCACCACGTGCCAGTTTCAGTTTGTTGTCATTATTTCGGTTAATAACTGTGATGAATTTTTTCTTTGGACTTACAGTAAGAGTCTACTCAGCCTGTTAGCTGCCTTTTTAGACACTGTTTAGAAAACAGTTTCAGATTTTATTTATTTGTCTCTCATGTTACAGTTTTATGGCTAAATAAGCAACAATGACGTTCAATGAAGTTCAGAGAAAAACATCCCTTAGCATTATTTATTTGTTCTGCTTGATAAATCCTGAAAGCATCAACTGCATGAAATAACCAAAACAGTTTTTACCTTCGTAATTGTGTGTTCATGTAAGAGCCCAGTTACCTGTAGTAACAGATTTGAGATCCTGGTTTGTAGACATGACTAGTTTTGTTATTAGTTGCTTTTGAGAAATATTCCCATGAATCTGAGGATTCCCACTGAGGTCATATCCTCTCTGTATTGTTTCTGGGAACTGGAGGGAATCACTGACCTCAGTGTATCCTGGCAGTGTGAGGAGAGCTTTGAATCAGCATCATTTCTCATGAACTCCACAGAAACGGGAGAATGAAATAATAAATAAAATGAATAAAAAGTGATCTTTTAGAATATTTAGAATAATGTTTTGGCGACTTGTGACGTCTTTGTCGGGGTGTCTTGTGGGTATTCTGTGTTATGGAAATGAGCCTCCTCAGTATTTCTTAAAGCCCGGTTAGCCACGCTTCCTAGGAAACGACCGCTGTGTATTCTGACAGAATCAAAGCAGTGAGAGACAAGCATGTCAAAGCAGCTGTGCGAACCTTTAAGGAAAAGAGAAAGGATCGTGTCCTTTTGAGGCCTGTGGTCAGAGATGAAATGTGACCGTGAGGCAGAACAGAGCAGTCTCGGTTTCCTGAATAAATCAAGATTAAATATCTGTCAGCGAGTGCTGTGGTTACCCTGAGGGAAACGCTCTCAGACTGCTTTATGTGCTGGAATTACGTCGCTCATAGATTAACTTCAAGCTACGTTACCTGCATATCCCGTTAGAATCACTCAGACACAGCCAGCCAAACGCCCTCAGTCTGCAAACCATAACAGTGATTATCTTAAGTGTCACACTGTATGACACATCTGGCTTTCAGGTCGATGCTTAATTCATTCTCACATTTCCCATGATTCATTTCATTACAGCAGAGGCACATAACACGCAGGAATGCAGTAAGTTCTTGTGCTCGGAGAAGCACAGAGAGCTACATATCCAATAAAGCAATCCTTGTTTAACAAGGCAGACAGACAGAAAGAAGAAGATATTTATTTACATTAAGATGTTTTCGATCTTATTTTGAAAGAAAACGGAACAGTAAAGCGTGATGCAATACCAGCTGACAGCTTTTCATGCAGAGTGGCAGCCTCTACCTGAACAGAAAGACAAGTCAGAACAAGCAGCTTAGCATATTTCCCCTTGAGGCTCCGCTGCTTCTGACAGCGGCGGTGCAAAATCTAACAAAATACTGGCGCAGAGGAGGAGGAAGAAGAGGAAGAAGAGGAGATAACAGAGTGGGGAAGAGGAACTGTAATGAAAAGCAATGAGGTGGGGAATAGAAGCACATATAAGCCTGAGGGGGTGGCCCCCGGGTCCCCTTGGGGTGCCCCGGTTCACCGCTAAATGATAAATATGTTGGAAAATGATTTTTCAATCAGGCTTAATTTGCTTCCACCATCTGCCATCACCAGAAACTCAGAAAGAACAGCACTCTCTTCCTGTTTTGTACAACCCGGTGACCCTTCGTGTAAAAAGCAAGAAGCTATGTAGATGCTTACAATCTGCACAATAATGAATTAACGGTAAACCGCTGCAGCGTTAGGCTCACCTGAGAGAGGATGTGGGGCAGTGTTCAGAGTGAATCATCAGTCACACTGTCTCAGTCTGGTCTGTCTCTCTCTCTCTCTCTCTCTCTCTGTAAGGCTTTGTCCTCTGCAGTAACACGAACATCTCTCTCATTCTCTACGCTCGTCCCCTGTCCAGGCAGCAGCGAGCGCGAGACCAGGTTGCACGGCTGTGATTGATTTTCAGAGCGAGACGAGGAAACTTTGCAAAAAGGAGAAACATTCGACCCGGTCCAGCGATGTAGCGTTGAATAACAATGTGGGTTATCACCGTAATGCAATCTTTAAGCCAGGAACTTTATATCAGTTTGATCTCATTCACCGTGATGTATGTGAGGGGTTCCTGATAGATTCAGCCTGTAGGCCTGCTATTAATATGGAATTATGTCAGTCATGTGGGTTCATGTTTGATTAGAAGTGCGTGATGTGGAGCATCATCTCTGGGGTGTTCAGGCTCCAAGGCGCTCACCATGTAGATGTAGTGTGAACACAACATATGCTGAAGAACTGACACTGTATGGGCTGTGTCTCGGTTGACTCTAATCTGATCTTACACAATGGGCATAGATGGCCATGACCAGCTCGATCTGGAAAGAAAAACTATTAAAAATGATAAATTCATCTCAGAGAAGGCAAGAAGTTAAAGCAACCCTTGTTCCATCAAAGCCAAAGACATCAAGACAAAGATCGACTTCCTCCCTGGTGGCCAGGAGTGCCGTTCTGCAACGTTATCCTCAGTAATACCGTTACCTGCCACGAGCTATGTCTCACAGCTCCTGCGTCATTTTCATGTAATCACCTGTAGCTGTGTACTTGTGTATTATGGTTGCCTTGCCTCTTGCAGGCACAGCCTGTCTGACATAAGCTGTCTCACCTTTTGAACGTTTCGTTCAACCAAATTTTGATGACATACAGATATCATCTCCGACCATCTGAAAGTCTGGATGGTGTTTCAGCTACAGACTGATCTGTCGTTTGGATTGATCACGGTTGTAATCATTTCCTGATGAGGCGATGGGTGAAGATAGCTGTTGGGCACGCTTGTGCAGATTGGAGATCGGATCACGCTGTACATCAATGACTGATGGGACAATCGACGATTGGTTTTCCTACGCCGATCTGAAGATGAACTTACTATCAGAGCCAGCATATTATATAAGTCATCTCTAGAATCTGCACCCTGCTGTGCACTTAGAGATGTGTCGGGTGGAGCAGCATGCTCGCCCGCTGAGCCCCGTGAAGAGTGACTTTTAAATTCTTAATAACAAACAAGTTTGCCGTCTCTTTTCCATCAGTCTGACACCCCACATCACTGACATCCGTTTTGGGAGAAACAAACCTTATTTCCAACCTCCACAGGACCCGTCCTGTCAGAGTAGGGTCGGCTCAGTGTTTGGTTTTGCCAGTCCAGTCTACGAGCTTGAACCGGTATGATTTTGTGCAAGACGACTGAACCAGAATTTGAGACAGCCTGGTAAATTAAAAAGAGACAAGAAGCAGCTCTCAGTGATTGCTACAATCCTCTCAAGTCTGCCTGCAGCTTATGTAGTGTTGGTGTAACGTCACAGCTGGGCAGACGTTGGTGCAGAGTTAGCGGTGTCTTCATGGTAAGTTGCTAACTAGTTTGTGAATAACATTGCTGAAAAAGTTAATAATCAGTGACCCCATCATTTTCCCTTTCCAGTATAACTGTAATATAACTGTAAACATAACTGTCATGTCATGCTTATGAACATCTATTTGCCACTTCTACAGTGGCTGTGTGTCTAACAGACTTAACATTTGTGCCGTTCATCGCTGCAGAAACCCCCAAATCTCCAAATCTTTGCCACCATCAGCTTCTGAGTCACATTTTATATTCATTTAAATACCATAAACTGTCTTGACGTGTGATCTAATTACTAACCGTGTCCAAAGCTTCTTGTTTTCATTGAACAATGACCTTTCTGGGCTTCATCCTATAGCAGTCAGATCCAGATCAGTGTAACAACATGTACCCAAATAATATTTGGCATAATATTTATCAGGCGCGCAGCAAGTTGCCGTGGTAACAGCTAGCTGTTGCCAGATCAGATTGTGAATGATCGCCGCCGTTAATGGAAGCAGCACCGCAGCAGCTCCACTGCTGGCCAGCACACACTCCGTCTTCTGGACAGGTAATTTAGGGTAGACTACACACACACACACACAGAAAACACACACCCAAAGATACACAAAAAAGAGGCAACACACACACACACACACATAAACACACACACACACACACATAAACACAGAGATATGAGCCAAGTAACAAAAATGCAACACACACAGTGTCTGAATATGTCAGAGAATCACTGCACATGCGCACACACACACACACTCATACTCATACACTCATCTGTGCCTTGTAGTTTTTTTCTGTATTACAGCAGACCTACTTTCACTGAGTCCCACTACTGTACTTAGATCAGTGTGTGTATGTGTGTGCGGCTGTTTATCTGCCGCAACTTGACCCAGTTACACTCAAGTCGTCCTTGTGCAGAACATAATGCTACACACACACACACACACACACACACACTAATCTTGTAGTGCCAAAGTTTTAAAATGAGTGAGTGAGAGAGGCCGTGTGTTACAGTTGATGTTGTCTGTATGCAAAAACTGCATTACCATTCGGTCACACCCAGCTGTGTATGTTAATGTGTGTGTGAGAAAGTGTTGCATGCGTCATCAGTCTAGTCAGAGCAGCACTGTTATGTGGTACTGTCTAGCTTTCAGTAATTTGTCTGAAAGCCACTTGAGCTCCACAAACACACACACACACACACAGGTACATGTAGTCCGATCTCGTACAGATGTGCGTTTCATCATTTGACTTGTACGTTGATGCGATGACATCATTGTGACGTAATTGTTAATCATCCACATTTTGCCTGTGGCGGAGAAAACCATCTGTACCTCACCTGCAGTGACGCAAGATAAAGAATTTCTAGTGGGTGGAAAGGAGAGATCACTGAATGTACGCCCTAATTCGAGACCTCCATCTGAGGTTTGACTGAAACTGAAACAGTAACATCAACAAGTCTAAATTAAGTTGGTCTGAACATTTAACAGAGCATCATTGATAGATGATTTGTGTGGTAAGGACAAAACTCACTCGCTACTGAGCCCCTCCTCTCAATATGCTCACACACACACACACACACACAGAAAAGCAGCACATAGTCTGCTAGAAAAGAAGCTACAGCCAGTGAGTTTGAATCTATCCAAAAGTATCCACTTCTGAACTCTTCCAACTCATTAATAAACATTTCATGTGGTTTTTGTTTGATGGTTTTTATCACTGACCGTATGAGGAATGGACGGTGTATCGTGACATCACCCACAGGTTTTCTGGAGAGCCGTTTGAAGCTCAGTGTGGTGGCTTAAGGCGTGGAGTGTTAATATCATTTGAACAGGTGAGTTGTATATAAATTCACCCTCAGTACAGTTGTCATGAACGGGGAAATTAGCTATAGAGACCAAAACTGTTTTTTGTACCGGGCTGTAAACATGTTTATTTCTGCTGTGAAGTTGGACATTTTAACATGGGGACCTATGGAGACTGACTCGTTCTGTAGCCAGCCTCAAGTGGACAATTGAGGAGCTGCAGTTTTTGGCACTACCTCATAGGCTTTCACTTGCTTGGGTTTTATGTGCAGGACTATTTCTTGGCCGGGTGCAGTGACTTCCTGAGCTCTCAGCTGGTTGCTTGGCAGCATCACCGTGACCTTAAGTGAAACAGATCATACACACGACCTCCCACAATAACCACAGCTCGTTGTTTTTTCACAGAACAAAAACCATGTGCCTTCGACTGCAACACCTAATTTTCCCCGAGCAACCTGTTTATATGTGCTGAATGCTGCTCAGTAGATTGGGATGAAACTCCCAACACTATTTAAACATTTCACTCAAAACCGTTGCGAGGTACTGGCTTCTGATTAACCCACAGAATGACATCACCTTTAGCTCCCAGCTACATTCACATTTCAGTCATGTAGCTTACACTCCTACCCACTGCTGTTCATAATAAGCCAGCTTGCCTGGCTGTTGGTGGGTACCTTTCGCTCTCTGTATTCTCAAGGCCAGCCGCACCCTGAGCAACCTTCTGCTGTTTACACAGCTCCCTTGCTATGTTTGTGTATCTCAAACTATGCTATCGTGACGTGAGCAGTGATTCAATGAATCTGTAGTCCATTGAACGGAGCCAGGATAAAGCTTACCGAATAACTGTTATGTTGAACCACCTGTTCTCTCATGTGTCGTCTGGGTGTGACGGTGTGATACTCGGTTAGATTTGTGTGTGTCAATGAGATACGGCAGAGGTTTTAAAAACAAGTATGAGCGTGTGTGTGTGTGTGTGTTAGGGTTAGTAATGGAAATTGTAGAGAAGCCAGAGCTTGACTGCAATAAAAACTCTGCAGCCACCACACCAACGTTATCTTTAAATATTTGCAGTCGGCCTGTTTACACCGAAACAAGCGATATAATAGAGGCCGTTTTATCATACAATTGGAAAGCAAACATGTAGGTCTCCATCACAGAGCAAGATTTGTTTGTTAATTAGTCATTTCCATGTGTAACAACCAGACTGGAAACAAAGAGCGACATCCAACAGCTTGTTGTGGTGAAGTTGTGGTAGAGCTCTTCAGTAAGCCGCTCATTCATGCTCTCATTGAAAGGCCTGTGATGGTTTTGTTAGGTGATATTACAGAGGCCGGAGCTTCAGTCGCTGGAAATATAATTTAGCAAAGGAAATACAGAAGATTCAGAACATCCTTCATAAACATTACTGCGCCAAAGTTTTTCCGAAAACTGTCCTCTGTTCAAATAATTCACGTCAGGAATTGATGGTTTTTAGGCAGAAAGGGCTCTGTTTTTTTTTTTTTTTTTTAGAGTGTTGAAAGAATCTGAGCAGCAGGCGAGGGGGTCTGCTGGGAGAACTAATCCTCTCTTAATAAACACATATATGAGAATGTTAAATCTCAGTTAAAGGTCAGGCTATAATGGCTGTGCTGTACACCTGCATGAATATGATTAGACATCAGTAGTCACACGGCTGGTGAACGAGCCAGCCATGAATGAAAAGTGCAAGAGTGACTTTAGCTGCACAAACTGGAGGATCCACATCTCCATTGTACATTTTGGACATTGGATTGTGGGTATTTAGTGTAAATAACAGTCAAAGGAAGACGTGGCTGCCTCCGTCACTTGACAACAAAGGAGTCAGGGGAAGCTGATATGTTGGCCCCCTGCCTCGGAACCAGACTCCACTCTGTTGAGATAACCAAGACGGAAACATTTTGAACGGGCTCCATCTCAGGCGAATATAATGATGTTCGCCGCACCGCATGTGATACATGTAGACAAAATGCCCAGCGACCCAGCAGGTAATATGTGTGGCAGTACAGTTGTTTTCCGCCTTCTGTGGCTTCTCAAGTACAAAATGTAGACACATCAAGTCTGAACTTAAATCTATAGGTAGTCAGATTCCATTTCTTCCTTCTCATCTCCTGACAAGTCCATTTTACTGTTCTCATCTCTACTTCCACACCAGGTGTTAGTGCCATGGACCTTCAGCGTGGCCTTCATCGTGTTCGGTCATGTCTTTTTATATCCGGCCTTAAAAAATAAAAAGAGTGAGAAAATGATATTTCTCTCTTTCTCTTTCTCCCCCTCCTCTCTGTGTCCCTCTGTATGTCTCTCTCACTCAGCGTGGTTCTTGTTAGATGGTCTGTTTGCTGTCACTGCAGTCACAATGGCCACAATTGATGCTGATGGTCTGCATGTGTGTGTGCGTGCGTGCGTGTGTGTGTGTGAGGGGAACCTCCAAGGTCACAGGAGACAAACTGCTGAGTCACCGTCACCTATTGCTCTGTCATCAAAACAGCTTCAACCCCATCGATCCTACTCGTCACACTGTGACCTTCACCTATACCTACACGTTCTGCTAGCGTAGCGCATCAGCTGTTGCTCTGAGTTTGTGCTGGAGCAAATGTTTCTGCTCGTCTGGAAAAATGTGAAAAAATAATATTGCACATTTGTAATAATACAACACAGAACAGCCCCCAAAAAGTTTCACTTTCAACAGTTAGTTAAGACATTTGGCATCCCTTTATGAGCTCCTCTGCTAGCTACTCCCACCAGCTACTTACACCAGTAGTCCTGCAGAAATGTTATATATGTTACAATCTGGACAAACTATAATATATATATACAATATAATAATCCGTTCATGTTTAAACCTGCATTGATTGTTTGCAGCACAAAAAGTCATAAACACAACATTATCACTAGATGAAGATGTCATAGCTAAGCTTACATGTTAGTTAGCAAAGAGTTACCTATTTACACGTCTAGCGGACATGTTGATTAGCATTGATTTGGAGTTGTGTTTCTGACCATATTAAATATTTACTCTCAGTTTAGCTCCATGCACCCATCCTGACAGGAATATCTGGCTCTTTAACTGCTAAATGCTCCTCTGTGTTCACCAGCTAGTCACAATGAAACAATAATGAAAACATGGGTCGGAAAACCAAAACAATGAGCTAAAACATGCTAAAATGCTGCGCTGGGCTAAGGGGAACCGCAGGATTGGATCATATTTGTGTCCATTTGCAACTACAGGCAACGCCTTTCACATTACGAATATTCATTTGATCCATTGTTAATATAAAAACTATTGATAGTGTAGCTTTAAATTAAATTTCAAGACAGATGAGTAAAATGAAGTGAGCAGAGGCAGTGTTGATATTGTACACCTGACGCTTCAGTCGGCCTTGTTGCACATGCTCGCACATCCTGACATTTAGAGCAAAGGTGTGACAAAAACGAATCCCTCTTGGTAGTGACTCAGTTCTGCTGCATCACAGCGGCTAATTCTTTGTTGTCCCTGTGAGGCGTAATGTTGCCGGGCAGGTTGTCAATCATTTCTGTATTTTTCTTTCATTTTTTGATCCTCTTTTGTTAACATGTATTTCCTTATTGTAATCATTAAAACGGTTGTGCCCCAAAGCTGCTCTACATTGTGCAATCCTAACCTCACACACACACACACACACAGTCACACAGTTATACACACATGGATGGCGCACACACGCAGTCCCTCCCATTCATAGGCAGTATCGGTTTGCCCGGAGTCCATTCACATCCTCGCACATATAGGCTGAAGCTGTTTCCATGGTGATTAATGTAAACAGAAGCGACATCCCAGTTGTGGTCAGGGCTGTTGCCATGGCAAATCCATACCTCATAGGTTTGCATTTAGTGTGTGTCTGTGTGATGTGAACACACAAAGGAGACAGGAAGCATTATCTTTCTGTTTTTTTCCTGTGCAGTCACTCCCTTTTCCACTGAACTGTGTGTGTACACACACACACACACACACACACACACACACTCACTCATCTTATGCCACTTCTGAATTCTGCTTCTCTTGTCAGTCCATCAGGCCTATTTTGCCAAGACGTCTAAGAATAATTAGCTGGAGCAAGTAACTGAAACAATCATTTAAATCAGAATCTGAATCAGTGGAAAACATACTGTATGCACTGCGTGTTACCTATAGGTTTCCGAAGCAACGCTTTGCAGCTGAAAATATGCCGCCATGTTGGCTGTACCGCCTTTTCGGCAAAGACATGGATCATCAGCAGACCCGAGGCAGGCCGAATGACGCTAACAACGCAAACAAACATCTGTAATGGCACCTACCCGTCAGTCAAAGCAGCCATGCTGCTATTTCTGCATAGTTTTAGCCCTTAATATAATGTGAACAAGTGACTTCTGTAATAATTCACCCTCAGTACAGTTGTCATGAACGGAGAAATTAGCTTAGGACATTTTAACATGGGGACTTGGACATGGAGGTTGAAATGTTCTGTAGCCAGCCTCAAGTGGACAGTGTTCTGCATTTGGCTTTATTTCCCAGCCACGAAGGTTGCCGCTTGGTCGGATTGCAACCCCCTCCACCCATCCTCCCGTTCCTAGAGTGAAGGAGGTGGCCACGAAAATGCACCCAAAAAAAAATCACTTTCTGTCCGTTCTGGGCTACTGTAGAAACAGGGCGCTGGAACTCGACCCCAGCATCAGCATCTTTTCGGTGAAAACATGATACCTCACATCCCAATATAAGTTTATTCTGCCTGTGTTTTGATGACATTCAGTGTCCAGACAAGCATTTTTGTGTTGAAGCTCTATTTTGGTGTACTCTGAACCCTCTGTTTGGACTCATGTTCTGTGTCTCAGCTCCGTGTATACACAGCTGAGACCTCAGCATGTCTTTGACATGAATCCAGTGCACTGATTCATGTTTTATCATCAGTGGTGTTTTGAAGTAATCCCGTCCTGCATGCATCGGTTCATGTTTTCCTCTTAATGTTTAATTTTGTCCTACAGAGCTCTGCATGCATGGGCCATCTGCTGCGGTATTGCTGGTGGACTGGAGCCCATTCTTCACACCCATATGGACAATGGGTTGGATTACGATGTCTTGAGCTTTTAGACCAAATTCTGCTCGACGTGTGTGTTTTGTGGATTTTTTTTTTTGTCTTAATTGCACAGAAGCCTGTGCAGGCATCTTCTCTCAGCACTGCCTCCCTCTCGTCTTCATCTTCTTCTGTCGGAGCCACAGTGAGAATATAGACTATAATTGGCACTTAATTGCTGCCGTGGCAACAGTGCTATTTAAGCCTACGCACTCTGCAACAAAGGCATATAGCGTGCGCGTGCACGCACACACTCATAATAAAAAGAGGAGGGAAGACACACGAGGATGGAAAGATGCTCTTAGCTCTCTTTCCCTCGTTTCACTCCAAGTGTTTTTTTTTTTTTATGTAGTTTGGATTGTGAGCTTTTGATGAAACCTGTGTGTGTGTGTGTGTGTGTGTGTGCTCCTGCGTGTGACAACGGTCCTGTTTTTCAGCCCCATTGCGTTTACACAGCAGCCGTAACAAAGTCGGTACCCATCACGCCTTGCCTCCCGTTGCCATAGTGATTCAAATCAGAGGTTTTCCACCTGCGGGTCAGAAAGCTCCAACAGGTCCCGAGATCATTTTGGAGATGAAATTAAAGTTACATCTGTTTTGATCTCTTCGCCGCTTCTCTTTAAACTGAGCAGCTAACTTACTAGAACTCTAGTGGTGCAGTAAACATGAGCAGTCAGGCAGTTTTGGCAGATTAGCTACTGCTGTATTTAGAGGCCAAACTAAAGTGAGCACACCCATGATGTTACTCACAATCACTCATTGCTACTGATAAACCATGACGCCTTGATTCAACTGGGCACAACTCTGTGACACTGGCCTGAAGCTACCACATAACACGTTTACACACAGGATGAATAAGAGATGAATATATTCAGTGTCGCATTGCTTCATACACATTTATGTGTTATAGTAGTGGGCCATGTCATGTTTTGTTAATGTTGCTACGACAACTTGGCTTCAATGAATCCCCAACCTTCCTCCCGCCACCAAGTTCACCTGCCTGCCAACGTGTAAAGACTCCTTTCCACACACAACGGGCCGTGTTCGCAGCCAGCAACTCTGCAGGTGCCAGCTGAAAAGCAACACAGAGAGTCTCCTGATAATGTGAGATCCAAGAAGGAAGCCTAAAATGTGAGAGAACAAGAGGGTGAAGGATGACACGGTGCTGAAACCAATAATTGTTAGAATTGTTAGCCGTGCCTTGTAATTGGCCAATTTGAGCTTAATTAACCTAATTCTATACAATAAGTGCAACAAAGTCTCAGCACTGCTGAGGTCGTGCGCGGAAAGCACTCGGCCTGCTGGGAAGTGGATGCTGCTTCAGAGGAAATGTGTCTGTCCGAGAGCCAAATGGCTTGTGCCCAAAACTGAGGTCTTTCTCCACCTACCTGCCAACTACATTTCATCCCTCTGTCTCCATCAGCGTCGCTGTCTGGTCCTAATCATTTTTTATTTCTTCTTCCCAGCATTCAGTTTTCTCTCTTTTTAGTTTTCCTTGTATCTTTTTCTCATTTACAGCCTATCAACCACCGCCACACCTCCACCTGTGTGCGTGTGTGTGTGTCTTTTCAACGGCATCGAGACAATGGCAGACAATCCGAGCAGATTACTTTGTATTCAAAGCACATGAAAATAACAGTGCACGTGCGTCAGTGTGTGTGTGCGTGTGTGCGTGGTCCGTTCAGCAATGACGATAGTTTGGAGATGGATAATTGTCCTTGTCCATGCTCTGTCATTATCAGGCCTTCTGCTGCGTGGATGTGTGTGTGTGTGTGTGAGTCCATTCACAGGCTACCGCTTCAGCTTTGATTAAACCGCTAATTATTGATCGGGCAGGAGCGAATCTACCGAGCTGACATTATCCCTCTCTGCGTGTGTGTGTGTGTGTGTGTGTATGAGATATTCATCCAGAAAGCTAACCGGCTCTTTCCCCGCAGCTGCCAACACTTTTTGTCATGTAGCTCCCATTCTCATCCGTCACATCAATGTTTTTTTTGACGCTCTCCTTTATTCCCTTTTAATAAACGGCGCTGTTCATACCCAGTCCTATTGAGAGTTCAGATCGATGTTATTCCAGCCCAAATGAAACTTGTAAATTCGAGATCCCCACACATGAAAGCCCTCCGGAGCGGGGATGGAAATCTTTTGGAAAGATTCTGGCATTGTTAAGAAGCTGATTAAATTGCAGCGTGAAGTGGATCCAGGATCAGCGTTCCCCAAACACTGAATAATAGGGATTTAACAAAGGGCCGCAGATTAGATTGCACGGGGAGGGTGTTTGTGTATGAGCCGGCTCTTGTGAGAGGCGCGCTAACATTTTGCTCTTAATGAATTAACGCAATTACTGCGCGCCATTAATGCCATGTCACAGCCTCAATTTATGTCAACTCCACTGTACCCGAGCACTTTGTGAGCCACCAGGAGGGCTTTAATGGACTTTCTGATGCTGTCGAGCATCACTGACTCACTATGTTTATGTAGGTTTGTTAGTACGCCTGTGAAATCATGCTAATTAGACAAAAGCTTGAGCTCAATCATCAGGTTACATTATTTATAAAATGGATGCACGCCTCCTCTCTAATTTGGCAGGTGAAGTGCAATCTTGGTTGAGTAAAAGGTTTGTCAGACAGCAAAACACTCCAGAGCCCATGTGCACTTGCATACATTTGATTGGCCGTTGGCGCTCATTGTGGTCACATGATGTTTTTTTTTTTTTTTGCTGGATTCCTCTGCATGCTCTCATTGAAATGAATGAGGAGGTTGCTCATGCAGAGCCAGCGTCAGTCTGAACTAGGACTGGAATGATTTTTCCATCAATTGATTAGTTGACCGGCAAAACCATTTTAATAATCAATTAGTCGTTTAGGTCATTTTTAATTGAGAAACGTGAGAATTGTTTACAAAATGAAGCACTGACAAATACTGAACTGTATATACAAAGTGTATCGAGACCCTGATAATCAAATGATGAAGTGAAGCTATGATAAATTATTAAATACAGGCGTTGCACTTAGAAAAATGGGTGATGGATAAAGTATCTCATGTCCTCAGACTTATTATCCTGTGGTGGTTTTGGTCCATGGAGAGCAGCGGCGACTGAACAGTCTGACAGCAGTGGGCACAAAAGACCTGCGGTAGCATTTCCTTCTCACGTTGCAGACAGAGCAGTCTGTCACCGAGCGAGCGACCTGCAGCACTTAGAGTTTCAGGTTGGGGGTGGAAGGCGGCCCTCCTAGATTCTTGTTTCACGACGACGTCCAACATGGTGGACAACGCCCCGGTCAGTCTGTTGGAAAAAAAAAACACGACATTCCCTTCAGTCTTGTTTGAGTACATCAGCTTTTAGTCTTATTGCAGCTATTAGCTAATGAGCGAGCTAATTAGCCCAGCCAGTGAATTAATTGTGGGCGGGAACATGCTCTCTTGTCACTCAAGCAAAGTCGGGTATATACAGTTGTTGTTAAAGCGAGTTCTTTCACATCGCAACTTGTGTTTTTCCTTCTTTGCCTCTGTAATGGATTTCTCTGTGTGATAGTTTGATGGCGGCACAGGAAATAACTTTTTATGTCTCTGATTAACAGCTTTATCGAGGCCGGCGCTCGCTCTGTCTCTCTCTCTCTCTAATCATCGGACACAAATCAAATTAAACTTCTTCGTGTCATTATTTTGCGGCGTATATTGCGAGTCAGACTCAGATTTAGAAGCTGGTACATGAAATAAACAAAGTGAGAACACACACACAGGTAGATTATCAGAGTTTAGTCCGTGAATCCACCTGCATAGTCTCTGCTTCAGAGACATTTCAGGCTGTCTGATTGGCTTGCAGAGCATGACGTCGGGCTCCGTTTTCCCAAAAGTTGGATCTGGATCAGCCTCTCTCCCACACACCGGTGTTTTTTTGTTGTTGACCCCCCTGCATTGTGGACCGCCGGTGCAGAAACGGACGACCCTCCACTGAAATGAATGGAAAAACCTCTGTTTTTGCCAGAGCGCCGGATCCTGTGTGAATCCAGCCTACAACCGAAACATTTGTGTAAAATTGCCGAAACGTTTGAGAGGTCCTCAACTTTGCAGCAGCAGCTGGAAATCGAACACACGCTGTTTTCAGCTCTGCCTCGTTTCCAGGTGGATTTTTTTTTTGCTTTAAAACAGAAGAATGTGATGAGTGAGAACTTTTTTAGGCTGAGTATATTTTCAGCGTGACATTGAGAATCACTGATGGCTGCTGTCAGTCTCCATGTTAAATGTGTCACTGTCACCTTGTCAGCCTATTCTAGTCTCTCCATTTCTATCTCTGTCTTACAAAGTGTGTGTGTACGTGTGTGTGTGTGTGTGTGAGACAGACGCTGTTGGGTATGTGCTTGACGGAGGAGCACGAGCGCGCACGGCTGCTGCCAATACATTTCCCCCTTTTTTCGACGCACTGGCAGAGGCAGTGGAGCTCGACTGACACAATTACACAGGTTCATACAGGAGGAAATGCAATCATTGTTGCCGCGGGTAACGGCAAGCGGGGACTGCCAGCCAGTCGACACACACACTCACACTCAAACACTGCCCAGTTTGTGAACTCAGCTGCCAGATGTTATACAAGCCGCCTTCCTCCAATCAAATGAACCCCACAGGTCCCGTTTTGTGTGTGTGTGTGTGTGTGTGTGTGGGTGTTTGTGAAGCAGCAAGTAGCTTATTTATTAGATCCATTTTGCCTTCACACACACACACACACACACACTCTTGCCCGCTCTCTCCTGACCTTTTTCCTCATTTTAATACAGTTCATTCAGACAAAATATTCAGCATGAATGAACAGTGTGTGTGTGTGTGTGTGTGTGTGTCACTGCAAATGATGCACAAATCTTTTCTTTACCGATGCGGTAATCAATTTTTATTGCTCTCAGTTGCATTACCATAACTGCTAACTGGAGATCATCCACGTCTTGTTGTCAGTCACATCAGAGTTGATCGACATTGTTTTTCCTCTGGCCTGTTGTGATTGTGGCTCTCAGAGAAGGAAAGCTTCCGATCAGAGCTGCAGTTTATGAGGCAGACAAACTAAAGGAACATAAAGTTGAAGTGTTGAGACGCCGCACGCCTGCAGAAAAGCTTCGACGCTCTCTGAAATAGCTGTGACGCTGTGGATTTTTTCTCATCGTGATGAAAAAGCAACCCTGCGGTTAAAGAAGCTGCACTACCAACACTGAATGTCTTCTGTGACCATTTATCCATTTTTCGTGTTGGAAACAGTTGTCGTCGTCGTGAGCTGTCCACTGTCAGGATGCCTTGGGTTGAGTCTGTCAGTCAATCAGTGGCTGAGTTTCTTACTGGATGTAATGGAATAACACGAGTGACAAAATAAATAAAAATCTAGACGGTAATGAGCTCGGCCCTGCAGTAGGCACCGCAGTTATCATCACAGCCTTAACCCCAAGTTGGCATTTTATGATGGTGGTTGTGGAGAGCGCTGTCTTAACATGCCGGTGCAGAAACATCTGTACAGCAGTCGTTTCATTTGGTTTACATCTAGTCATGGTGAGAGCCAGGGTAGGAAGGTTTGGATGTGAGTTTTCAAACTGAATGAAGATTGATTTTAAGAACAAAATTGCTTTTATATATATCTAAGAACTCTGATGTTATTCTTTCATATTTGTTAGATGTTGTTTAAACATTTAGCAGAGCAACAATTCCACCTTCTTTGAGGTGGGAAAAAGCACAATACCAACCCTAGAATAGAATAGAAGTTGCCACCGAAGGAACCACAGGTCAGTGTGATTCTCAAAGAACCACATGTGGCTGTGGTCCCTGAAGAACCACAGATGGTAAAGATGGCAGCAGTCCCTGAGATCAACTTCATGGAAGACAAAAATGCAGAGGTCATCGAACTCGAAAGTGAGCAAACTCAGAGAGCTCTGCAAGCTGAAGCAGATACAAAATACGAGACCAGGATCAAGACCCTTCAGCTGGAAATATCTGACTGCTGGAGGAAGCTGAGAAAGAGAAGCCAGTCATCAGAAGGAAGTAGAATCTTCCATGGCCCATCTGAGAGAAGAAAACTCCAGACTGTTGGCTGCACTGGTCAAGACAGAGCAGGACATAAAGCAGGAAACAATCCAGTGGGAGGAGGAAAGATCCAATCTGCTGCAAAGTATAAATTAGCAACAGCAGGCAGGAGAAATCACCAGAAATCAAATGAAACCAGCAGAGATCAAATGAAGGAGAGACTTGACAGTAGACAGTAGAGAAAGAGGTGGCTGCGATTGTCTTACAAATAAAATACAAACGAGAAACGGGATAGGAAAAATAATTAGTAAATGACATCACATATTTTTGTCCATGAATCTATAAGTCAATAGTTGTTCTTCTGTTTCATAATGAATTATTTTACACCTCCAAATGAAATCCTGGATTTATGAAAAACATCTCAACAAAGGCAAGTGCAGCTGCAATCTGCCCACCTGTGATGATTAATAGGCAGTGCAGCTGTACCACTGGTGTGCGACAGAGCTAAAGCTAACCATTTGTCTCTAATGCAGTGGGACTGTTTGTTTGGACTATTTAGTATAACTGGCATTGTCTACTGGAAGAATGCTGGGATTATTGGGAAGGGGAGTTTGGTGCAGATTGAGGCTGTTTGAGAGCTTATGCAACACAATGTATTCCTGTGTGTCTCATTCATACTCATAGGTTATGAATGAAAAGCTGTGTGTGTGTGTGTGTGAAGCAATAATACAACCAGCACATCTCGCATGTTTTGTCTGGTTTTGACGTCACCGAAACCCACAGCAGCCATTATCAGTGCACACAGGTGTCTGTCGTGTCAGATGTCAGTCCACTTTGATCACCAGGGGCAACTGGCAGTACGATCACTTGTCGCTGCAAAAGATGTGTGGAGCGTGAGGTGGGAGACAAAGAGAGAAGATGGCAGAGGGGGAGGAGGAGGAGGAGGTGTAGGTGAGAAGAAGAATGGGATTCTTGCGGAGAGGCGTGAGAAAAACAGTGAGAGGAAGGACTGCAGGAGAGGCAGCTGGAGACCGCTTTCTCTGCGTGTTTTTTTACCGCTGCTGTGGTGCGCTGGTGTTCGGCCTTGTGGCAGATGGGTGGCTTGTCAAATGTGCTTCGCTCTAAGGGCTTCGTGCACGGCGGCACTCACGTATTGATTGATGCGAAAAAAGGGCTCATTCACAACAGCCATGAATGAAAACCTCTGTGAGGAGGAGGAGGAAGGTGTATGAAGGTTTAGCGTGGTGTTCGACTGCATGAGAGGCAGCCTGGTGTGAAATTCATTTTCCAAGCACGCAGGTGTGGAAGATGGAGAGATGGAAATTAATTCATGAGTTGAGACTTGACTGATTTAAGGCCTTAACAGATATGAGAATGAAATGTTTAATCAACAGAACAGAACAAGGTCAGTAGAGCAGATTGAAAACATAGCAGGACTGTCCATCAACACTTTTTTCTGTATTGCTCCCATGTGTAGTTTCACATTCTTCCTTATAAACTCGACTGCTGTTGACAGTTTCTTTGTTCTTTGTTACAATTCTAATAATGACCTTTACTTGTAAAGCACTTTATGAAAATATGGTTGTAAAGGGCTTCACTTGTAGCAACCAATGAATAGGACAGAGAGATTACAGCCATGCTAGCAGGACTGCGGCACAGCTGTAGCTAAATGCTAACAAGCTTACAGTGACAATACTAGCGTGCTGCTGTGTAGCAGGTGTAATCTTGACTGTGGTCACCATTTGCTAATTCGCACTAAGCTCTAATTGCACCTGGAGCTGATGGGAACGTCATTAGTGTTGCAGGTATTTGTCATGATAAATCGAGACTCATTATGTAGCCAGCCTCAAGTGGACGTTCAAGGAACTGCAGTTTTTGACACTTCTGCATTGGCTTCACTTCACAGGATGGAGGTTGCCGTTTGATCAAGACATATTGACAAATTAAAAATGGCAATGGCACTAGATGAAATGTCAAGGGAAACCAATGATCCACTTCCTGTCCAATTCATTCTGTAAGGGGCATGAATATAGCAACATTTAGCATAAACACCACTGCATTTAAATATAATCTAATAGGGCTGTTAGCACGTCTGTTAGTCTTATGGATCACATGACTGTGTGTAATATGAGAACCCTCACAGACTCCGTAGTTCCCCTCATCTCTACTGACCATTTTAGCTCCTTTCAGCTAATTATTTTGGTTCTATGACCCACAGCAGCAGACAGTAAAGTCAGCAGCTAGCTGGTGAACATAGTGGAGCATTTAGCAGCTAAAGAGCCAGACTTTTCCCCCAGGAGTTGGTAGAGACCAAAAACAGAGCTAAAAGGAGGGTGAATATTGAACTTGAAAACACGACTTTGGATGATTGTTAATGTTGTAAATGGGCAGTATTGTGTCAACAGTTTGCTCCTCTGCCCTCAAGTGTGATTTACAAAGAGATCTAAAAGATGATACTGACTCAACCAGTCTTGTTTTCTCAGGCACGTCTTTCTACAGCTTTATTGCCCTGAATGCACAGTTTCTGTCCCCTTTGGGACTAGACCAGATGAGAAAAAAGTCCTCTGGCTGACAATTCTAAGGCTTATACAAGCTCATATGGGAGTAAAGGTCAGAAGTATTGCAAGCAGCCAGCCCATGAAGCTCCTAAATTCAACATTATTGCACATTTAGCAGGTCTCACAACGTTATAAATTTGGATTTGTGTCAGCTGAAGGTATCCTGAGTGTTGTAGAGAAAGAGATGACAGAGGAGGAGAAAGAAGGAGGGGAGAGAAACAGAGAGAGGCGAGATAAGGATAGAGAGATGTTTACTCTAATGTGGCATCGGTGAAGCTGAAGGCAGATCGACACAGGAGTCATCACGCGGTTCGGGCAGATTAATTCGCAATAGGCTCATCGTCATTCATCACCCCGCTTGTCTTCCTGACGCACATAAACACACATACACCCGTCCAAGAAGTGAAAGATATGGCTGGATTTAAATTTGCGCTTATTTTGCCTAATATTACTGCCGTGATTATTATTAAGGATCATCAGTTTTTATGGTGTGAGAAACCGAAATTTGAAATGATTTCCAAGCGTAGCAGTCGAAGTGAATAAATAAAACGAACGCTAATGTTCTGATGTTACACTTGGCAGATCCAATCACATTACCGATGCAGTGTAATTTTCTGCATATTAAGACTAGCAGAGACCTGTACCTGTTGTAAATGGGATTTCAAAGGCAAAATAACTGAATTTACATGGTGTTAAATCTTTACATTAACTCTGCGTTCCATTTAGTTCTCCTTGTGTTTGCTACGTTTAATCTGCAGCAATGGTTACTCTCAGTTCTTTAAAAAAAACAGCTTTAAAGGGCCACTCTGAGTACTACTGAGTAATACTTTCTAGGCTCTGGAGAGTCTCTCTAAAATCTGGGTTATCTAACTGGGACTAGAAATTTCAAACGGAAAACATGCATTAAAACCACTGACAGTATAAAGAATGGACAACGCATCGGTGACATCACCCATAGGCTCAAAATCTGTGGCTCTCTTCCTACCTCTTCCCGCGTCCTTGCTAATCTGAAAATCAGCAAAGACATGGATCATGGGTGGATGCCTGGGTGCTCAAACAAGCCATCTGTAAGAGCCCTTACCTGTCAAGCAGCCACATTGTTAATTCTGCATAACTTTAAGTCTTAATATCATCTGAACAGGTGAGTTGTATATAAATTCACCCTCAGTACAGTTGTCATGAACGGGGAAATTAGCTATAGAGACCAAAACAGTTTTTTGTACCAGGCTGTAAACATTTTAACATGGGGACTTATGGAGACTGACTCACTTCTGGAGCCAGCCTCAAGTGGACAATTGAGGAACTGCAGTTTTGGCACTTCTCTGCTGGCTTCATTTCACAGCCACGGAGGTTGCTGCTTGATTTCGACTAATCGTGCAGCCTTACTTTGGTTTGCATGGTGGGAAATGAAGAGTCTAGTGTGTTTGAAGCTTGATTCACACTACGGACTCAAAGTAAGTTTATCTCAGACTCTGATATTTGCAGTTTGACCATTATTACCTTCGCCAAGTTTACCGCTTGTTTGTCAGTCAGCAGGATTATGAAAAAACTCCTGGCCTGAAGTTCTGGACTCACAGGGCGGGTACATAAATTATTGTTAACTTTCATTAACGTTGCAATAATAATGATCAATTGTATTACAGACATTGTGGCTGCGCTTGCAGGTTTGCATATCAGAGACCACTGTTGGCCTTGGCTGAGGTCTGCGCTCTCTGAGTGCCTTTCTAGTTTTTCTAGTGTCACTTGTGCTCTAAATTTATGGACGTGTAACACTGAATCACCTCCCTTTCTCCTTTAGGAAGACATCAGTGAAAGCGCCCAATGCATGAAAAGTCATGACGCAATGATTTCATTTCAGATTGATGCTTGCAGATTTAATGTCTGCAGTGGAAGTCAAGACAGGGCAGCTAACTGACATACTTTCGTCCTCAAACAATCGGTATTCTGCTGCAGAATATGTTGAATATCTTTCATATAAACACTCAATGCATCGCTGGTTTGTGTGAGAGTGCAGACTTGAAGATGAGTTTCTTGTGGATTGGACCCTGCAGCGTGTACAGCTCCCCCTCCCTGCAGCTGACAGAATCCAATTTGTTTCTCCAGTCTGTGTCGTGAAAACTTCATTGTGAAAAGCAGTAGGACACCAGAAGACGGAAGGGTTACATTGTCCTGTAAATGATCTACTTGTGATTCGTGCGACGTCTCTGTTTATGCGTTCACAGAGGAGCGTTTTCCGAGGTGGTCCTGGCCCAGGAGAGGCTGACCGGCCGGATGTTTGCGGTGAAGTGCATCCCTAAAAAGGCTCTGAAGGGGAAGGAGAGCAGCATCGAGAACGAGATCGCCGTGCTGAGGAAGTGAGTGCTGTTAGACAAACACACACACACATACACGCGCACGTAAGCCTCCTAATTCCTGGTTACCGGGGCAACTGTTCATCTCTTCTCTCTTCCACACACCCCCAACCCCCCGCCCCCAGGTCACGATCCACAGCCCACCTACCACACACACACACATGCACACGTACACACGCACATCACGATCCAAAACTTCTGAGCACAAAACAGCTGCACAATATTATATTTTATGATATTACACTGCACTCTTTGTTGGCGTTTGAGCTAACATTCGAATCTGTACGTGAAGAAGCAGAAAGAATTGAAACCATCTTTCTAGAGAAAGACACAAGATGAGATAAAAACGTGATTTTTATCCTGTTGCTTGAAGTGCAATTACAGGAAATGTTTCAAGCCCCCAGACAGAGCACTAAAAAAAAACAAGAAGCACTCTTACACATGTAACCACACAATTACACACAAATGTCAAACCGCTGGGCTCCTCTGTGCTGTGACGATAAAGATGTATCATGCTATTAAATATGAATTTGTTCATTTGCCTGTACTGTAGAGAAAATGAAAATTGCCTCCAGTAATGAAGGAGAGATGGAGACATTCATTGAGACAAATGAGTGTCATTAGTGTAAACAAATGAGAGCGTAAGTGAGCAGACTGGCAGTCTCTCCCAGTCCATGCACTGTGAGACACCAGGTCGGCTTTGGAGGGAAATTTGGTGGATTGCTTTACGGCGTAAGTCAGGAAGAGGATGACGTCCCTCCACAGCAAACAGAGCTCAAGCTCTGTTGGTGGAAAGAATGAAATCTGGAGGAATACAAACACTAATAATACCAACTGTATTACAGTAGATGGAGGCCAACTTCATGCTGGATCATTTCAAACCATATAAAACTCGCACGGTGTCTGAGAGAGCTCTAAAAGCCAGTGTGCAAACCAGTGGTTTCATTAGATTACATACACAATAAAAACATACATTGTTAACCTAAAAGTTTTTGATTTTCATTCAAACTAATTCTAATTCTAAGAAAGTAACAGTTGCCAAGTCTTCTTGCATCCTCGCACGTTGTCTGACAGTTGTTTATGTCGTGTAATGCGAGGGCACTCGAGGTGTTTTCAGAGTAGAGTAGCTGAAACACTTGTGCGTCTAAAAGGACATGAAACAGGTTGAAACATTGCTCCAAAGGTTGACTGACTGGGATAGAAAATGTCTGTTTACCAACTTATAGATTACACTGATTAGTTCTTCATTCCGGGTCACTTTTTGCGCCTGACCTCCTTCCTCTCCATGACATGTTAGGAACAAAGTAATCCAAATGAATACACATGTTGTTTAATGTTTAATTTGAGGCCAGTTGAAGCGGTGCTGGGTGGTGGAGTTGGAGTGGATTGTCCGCCAGGCTTTGTTAACTTGCTCATATTTGGTCATGTTCATTGGTTTATATGCCTCTAAATATGTAAATATGCTACTATGCCCGGTGGAATTCAGCTGTTGAAACAAAGGCTGAAGAACCGGGTTGACTAGCCTGGAGACCTAAAACTGTGAGGCGAGAGCTTGACGACAACTCCCAAGGCACATTTCGGTGAAAACCATCCAATCACAGCTCTTAAAATTCTGTTATGCGCGCTAACATTTATTATGTTTGCTAACTAACAGATTACACTGTTGAGAAATGTTCTGGGTCATTTTTAGACAAATTGAATATCTGAGCATCCTGAATATTTTACCTCTTTCACCTCTGACCTCCTTCGTCTCCATGGCAACAGCGGCTGAGGCTCATGGGTATCTACAGTATATGATTATCATCCCTACATTATCCTGGAGAGTCCTTTGTTTCTAGATGAAGAAACATTGAAAGAAACACTGAAAGCAAACATTTGAAATGAAGTGTTTTGAAAACACTTGCTGCTCTTACAAACACATTTTTTTAGATTTTTTGGCAGGGTAGGCAGGGACATAGGGAGAGAGAGGTATGTGGAAAAATTGGCTTGTGAACAAAGTGGAAAGTGCCAGAGGTTCCCAGAGCACAAGGTAACATCTTTCTATTTTATTATAGAAAACAGAGCAAAGGAGCAAATGCTCACTAACTGTGAAAGTAAAATAAGCGAATGTGATGAATGAAAATTAAATCTAAGAAAAAATATAGAAGTGTCTGCAGAAATGCAGCAGAAATCTATGAATGACAACAAGTAGCTGCAGCATAAAGGCTGTAATGTATGAGAGGGTTTTTCTGAATGCTCACCTCTGCCATTATATACTCTACTTACTGCTAGCTCTTCATTATCCCAGGCAGGGCCAGAATACACACACATTATCCCTTTTCAACCTGTGTGTGTGTATGAGCCACGTCTCAGCTCTGCCACCGTAGAGGTCATACGCTCCATAATAAGTGTTAGATGCTCAGCTGCTCGCCTGCTGCGCATTCCTTTATGTGTGTGCGTTTTGAAAGAGATAGACCAGGGGAATTACCTCTGTTCACAATGCAAAAGATGATTAACCCACTCAAAAAATCAATCGTATTTCTACAAGGTATGAGGTGTTAGGATAACGAATGTACATACACACACACACACACACACACACACACACACTCACACGCAAACACAGGAGGATGGAAACATCCTCATCACGGCGCTGTAACCATGGAGAAATCAGGAGAGAACTGATAGAAATGAGCAGAAAGGTGAGGGGGAGAGGAAAATTGGTTCAAATCCATGAAAAATTTGTGCTGTGAGGAAAAGAATAATAATATTTTAGTGTGAAAGTTCTTTCTTGACTTCGTAAATGGTACTTTTTAAAAAAAATAAAACATCACTCTTCAAGCCTCCATCTGCCACCAGGGATGGGGAAAAAATGGATTCACCTAAGTGTCGTGATTCTTTTATTAACAACTGAATTTGAATTTTGTAATTCCTAAATCAATCTTATACATATATATAAAGGACTAGCGCTTAGTCCGTTAGCTCGCTGCCAACACATGATGGGAATTACGCCCTAACAGAATCAGCATCCCAATCACGGTAATATTATCATAAACAATCCACTTTACTTCATAATAAACAATGTGTGCTCATACTTAACAGGCCGCTAACTCAGTCTGCTACTCTGCAGCAAAGAGTCAAAACTCTAATTTCCCACTGGGCTTCAGAATACAGCCATTGTGCATTGTTTTTGGAAATATGACTCATGATATTCAACTTCTGTTAAGCGTTAAAAAGCAAATAAAACTGGTGATAAATCACGCCCCCATATCACCTGATCATAAGCAGATAGCGTTTGCTGCCCAAAAAATCTATGAAATGCAAATTTAATCATCTCCATATCTGTGACGACTGGCATATAACATGACAGAGCTCCAGAACCGCTGCTAAATGGACTTCCAGGTGAGGTGGAAACTACGACGTCCGGATCATAAAACCACCCTAGAATAAACACCGTCAGAGTATTACTGTGGATTATCAGTTATGTTTATTCATGTGGCACAAACTTAATGGGAAAGCAGCATTTTTTGCAGTTGAACAGCAATGTTTAGGATTAACGTTTGCTTCTGTTAATGGGTTATTGTGTGATGTAGGACATGCTGCAGCTTTGAAATAAAAAGGTTTACTGATGGCTTGTCTTTGTTTGCAGGATCAAGCATGAGAACATTGTGGCGCTGGAGGACATCTACGAGAGTCCCGATCACCTCTACTTGATTATGCAGCTGTGAGTCCAAGTTTTCATTTTTATCCCTCCGTACTTGAGTTTTTGGAAGATTAAGGGGAGAATGACATGCGATGAAGGTGCCAATGCAGGATGCTGCAGTTCACGGATAGCGCCTTAAACTTTTAGGCCACCAGCGTGTGGAATTGTGGGTAAATGTGATCGTCTCTCTAAGCAGAAGGTTGTGCTTTTCCATGCATTGTTCTACTAAACGTGCAGAGCGGTGTATGTAGCGTTTTTGGAGCTCAGCTGATAAAGTCTGATTCTGATTGAAATAGTTTAGAGTTATTCATAAAACAATATATGAGCCAAACATTCATAATCCTCCATCTCTGTTTTCCACGTTAATCTTCTGCACACCTACCCATCACTACACACACACACACACACATATCACTTCAGTGACAGCTCTACTTCGATGACAACATTTCACACACGCAAAAAGCCCACCCGTCCTCCCACACACACACACACAAACACAAACACACGGCACAGCTTCAAGGCCTCCATTACATCAGCAGCATCTCCGCTTTGATGGTCAGCTGTAGAGGGAAGCAGGCTGGCCCGTAGCTCACCCAGGGGTGCCCTACTAACCTCCTCTGCAAGGTTACATAAGATGAAAAGTTGGTCTGGAAGTCTGGAAGTCGTACTGGAAACAGTTGAGGTGGAAGCCATGGCTGTAGATTACACAACAGCGGCTATGTTTACAACCCGATGTCACTGCTCACCTACTACAAGGCTTTCATTTCTATGCCAACACTGGTCCAAATACAGGAAACTACAAGTGAATTCTACTGTAAAACCACAACTTTTCTAGTTTTGATTCAGGAAATAAAGTTAATATTTACCACTGAATGACATTGAACAACTCTTCCACAAAGATTTTGTGGTTGCAGTCTGTCCTGAATCACTGTTGCATCATATACAGTAAGCTGTCCATAGAAAACAAAGAAAACATTCATGTAGTGTATGTGCAATATACTTTTGAATCGATTCGAATGGATTAATGTTAATACTTGTACTTAATAACCCGTTTAGCTTCTTCATTTAATATTTCCAAAGATGGAAGAAGATGGTCTAAGAAAACTCAATTAACCTGTACAGTAAACTTTGAGATTCAACTGGTTAATCGTATTTTCCCTGACCTGGTTTTGGTGTTCATGTCACAGCTGCATGTCATAATCAATAAAAAATGTAACCCGGATGGCTGTTAAAGGTTGCACATTTTAGCCTGAACGAGTGTTTACATATTCTTTACAATGCACTGCAATGTTTTCCTCTATTTCATATTCATTCTATTATTTTAATGAGCTGGACCAGTAAGCTTCAAGCATAGTATGGTTAAAGGTTAAAAATGTGGCGGCTTTATTTATGGAATATGATGAAAATGGAGATTAATATGCGTAACTATGTTTTTATTAGTGTGTAATTACATGAAAATAAGAATATATTTATGTAAACACAAGCCATGAGTCCTCTTCTACATAGTATGCCACGTTGTACCGCCATGTTTTTCTACAGTAGCCCAGAACAGACAAACCCAACACTGGCTCTTCTAGTTTTTCCATTCACTAGGAAGGAGAGGGTGAAACCAAGGGGCTGTAATCCATCAGTACACTGTCAGATGCTACTAAAACCTACACAGTTTTCCTTTAAAGCACAAACAAACCCCCGTAAAGGCTTAGAGACAAACTGTGGAGGGAAACCGGCAAACATGTCAGTGTTCGTGGCAAAGAGTGAGAATCAGACATCTACTGTGGCTAAACACAGTGTTGGTGTGGCTGCAGTAGTAGTGACATTCTCAGTAATATATTTGTCTTCTAAATAGGTCACAGTGACATAGTTAAGTCAGACCTCACCTGATAATGGAAGCTTTAACTGACATCACTGATATTTAACGGTATTTATGTTCAGCAGCAGGCAGAGCGGTGCATTGTGACATTTTCAGTCCAGGCTAAAGACTGCAATGCACCTGTTGTATATGTGCATGTACTGTTGCTTAAAGGGGTGACTGTATTTTTACCTCAGATAAGATACATCATTATCTGTGGCAGGGCTGTCATCGACCAAAATCCCTGAAAATAGCTTAAATCCAGCTTTAAAGCAACCTCTGCTGAGCAGCCGTCATTGTGGCAACAAGTGACAATTAAGAGATAATGCTAAATGCTAGAACGCACTTTACAGTAGCACAAGTAAAGAAGAGTCAGTCGTGCGGAAGAATATTCATTCTGTCCAAAGTCACTTTGTGTAATTAAAACAGGCTAATTGTCATTTACAGTCGCAGTGAGCACAGAGATGAATCGCGTCTTTCCAGACACTCACGTGGTAAATGAACAAACACGTTCAGCCTTTCGCAGAGCTAAAGTTCCCCAAACAAATCAGCTGGGACGTGTTTGTGTGTCACACCACCTGAAATCCTTCTGCTGGCTAGATTTCAATCACAGGTCTTACTCCGGTTAAGCTGTTTACCTCCGATGTTAACCTTTTGATTGAGTTCCCTCTTGTTGTTAATAAACCAGCCAACAGAGCAGTTACGTTTCCTCGCCAGCTGCTGTTTACCACTGTTCGTTACATACTGTTTATTGCATGAGGAGGAAGTGATAATCCCCGCCTCAGTCTTTATTGTTATGTCAGTGTGATTTAATGTACCAGGCAGTTCAACTTTTTAGTGTGATTACTTATGCTGTGGACTTCAGTGCCTCTAATTGCAGCTTGAAATTCTCTCACTAGACATTTATTAAAGGGAGATAACACCACACACACATTAATGATATTTTATTCAATCACTTTGAGTGGAAGTTTTACTGACATATGACTTACTCTGTCTCATTTCATTTATTCCCAATACTGCAGGTTATGTACAGAGTCAATAAGTCTTCCACCTGCAGTTTCATTTTACTGCTTTCACTGTGTGTATTTGTCACGCCACTCATCCTGATGGATTGAATACATTTCTGTCAGAGCAAAAGGTTTTAATTCTAACAGGCTGTAACAGGAAAGACCCCACCTCCACTTCTCCGTCCCCCTGTACACCTCCTTCTATCCGTGCATCTGTTTTCTCTCCTAACTAACACCATCTGCTCTCCTCGTCTTTCGTTTCGTAGCCTCCTTTCCTCTCGTCCTCTCTTCTCGCACCTTATTTCCACCGCCATCACCTCTTACCTTTCGCCAGCTCACTTGGATGTTTCCTTTCTCCAATCTTCTCTTTTTTCCACGTACCATCTGCTCATGGAATATGGGTCGGTTTCCATACGGGGTCAAAGGCAACACCTGAGGTAGAACATTTCAGGGTGACCTTGTGAATTGCAGCAGGTGGCATTATCAGCATGAGAGAGTTTTCAAATGTCGCAAATCATAAAACATTTTTATCTGCTGGATCCAATTCAAGAAAGTGGAAGCTGATATTGCATTTAGGAAATAAGTAGGTTACATACACACTGTACATTATTATGTAGATAATGCAACTGTACACATTTGTTAACCCTTTATCGGGCTAGGAACTATATATGGTCACTTCCACAGGCTTTAAAAATGGTGCCCGCATCTCTCAATAAAGGAGCAGAATCACGTGACTTTCTCCAGCCAATCAGCGAATGTCAGGCTACGTCACAGGTAGCAAAAATAAAAAATTTTTTTAAAAAAGACCAAATTTTTGTCTTCCAAGATGAAACCTAGAGCTGCATTAATCAGTATTTTCATATTGACAATGACTGTGTCATATGAAAGGCGTTGGTCATAATAATGAGCCCACAGAGAATTATCATCTGACTCTACAATTCACTAGCAGGACCACACGATCAACAGCGATCAGTACGTTTACGTGATTTATTTGCAACACTTCGGTCTGTGGCTGCATTGTGGGGGAGTTTCAGTGGCATAACAGACCCCCCTCAGGACCGTATGGAGAAGGAAGGAATAGGAAGAGAGCGTTAGGAAGGTATAGGAATGTTGGAAGTGGCACTGTTGAGGCCCTGCTCCTGAAACGCTGCTAAAATCTGTTTGCTAACATGTTTACCGTATCAACTTTACCAGGCCTTGTTGCTCAGACTCAGGGTCGCCAAAATGTCAATTAATGCAGGTTTAAAGCCCCACTAATTAATTTTCTATGCTGACCTTAGATCAGATCATTATATTTAATATTAAAGTTGTCACTGGAGAATTCACCCCTGACTATAAAGTTCCCTTCAAAGAGTGCTTGTCAGCGACTCTTGGCTGTATGGAGTGAATATCAGGGGAATATTTGTTGTCCAGAGACACGGCTCAAACAAATGCTAATATTGCTTTGTGTATAGATGACCAGCAGATCAGCATGTTCTCCACAGAAATAAAATGTCACAGCTTTTGTTTTCAGCTTTTTTTGCGGCCACCAATTGCTGAAAAACGAATGAGTGCGGCTTTAATTAAGCAGTGCACTTCTTTATCGTATTATATATTATAACGAGTACTATCCTGACCCTTCTGCCTTTTTTCTTCATGCCACTTCTTATTCTATTTGACTAGAGCTGCTTTAACATTCTGCATGTGCAGACAGAGAATCAGAGGAACGCTTCACTATGAAAAATATAGAAGACTCTTGCAAAAGCATCAGACGAGAGTTGTTCAGTCTCCCTTTTCATCTTGGCCTCAGTGCTGCAGGCTGCTCTTCTCTAAGCTCCGCACTGTGGCTCCATCACCATGCAACCGATCTGCTCAAACATAAGGCCTTTGTGTCCGTCATTTTCTGTCACAGGTGACAGCAGATTGTTCTGTTCAGTCACATTTCAGCGGATGTGAAAGTGAAAGCCTTCTGCTACGCACATTTGAACCTCATTTGTTGTAATTATCTGCATTTATTGAGATGTCAGGGGTTTTTTATTCAGCAGACAGGAATCTCATTTCAGGACTTAGATTTTTGAATATTTTCTGTGTAATTGCGGTGTGGCAGATCGATGCAGTCTGACAGCTTCCTTCGTTTCCCGTTCATCACAGCTTGTCTTACGTAACCTCGACCGCGGGGAGGCAATCAGTCCGTGCTGCTATGAAAATCGATGCAACCGAGTGCAACTTGGGCTTTATATTGATGCTGTTTGTAAGTGAGAAACTGGCTTTCAGCAAATCCAGAAGAAAGTATTTGACAGTGACGAGACTGTCATCAAACCTAAGACAGGATATGTTGCCAATAAATAGATGAGTGTGTGTTTTCTGATTTGCTGCCTCTCAGTTTTGTTTTTCGTGCATTCATAGAAAACCTGAAGCAGCAGGACACAGGCTCAGACTGTCTGCTTCTTTGCTGTTTCTAACTGCTGACCTTTGTTTACATGGGTTTTTCCATGGACACGATCAGCAGTTTGTGTTTCACTTATCAGCCTCAGTTAATTCATGCAGGTGAGGGCCTTTATATTTATCAAATCAACATCTGAACATGCATATCTGTCCTCTACCAAGAGAACGGTGACACATTTTGGAGTTAAGACGTCAACAAACTTTAATATCTCAGGAAATCAAAGAGAATAGATATTAACAAATATTATACATGTATGTAAGTTTAGGTCTGATGCAACTCATAATGTTGCTTTAAACATCAATGCAATGAAGTGAACATCAGAAAAACTAGTAATGATGCTGTTGAATATCAGCCATATCATCCAGGCCTAACTTTATTTTGTCATGTTCTGCCTAACAACGATGCTTAACTAGATTTCCAAATAACTTAAAGTAGATTTAATGTGCATCGATGATGCTCTGTTTATGCTCAATTTACTCACATTTTTTAAATCAAATTTTCTATTTTTTTTTTTTAATTCAATTCAGTTTCAGTTCAGGTTTATTTATATTTATATATGCATACATGAGCAAGCACTTGGTGATGGCGATAGATAGATAGATAGATAGATAGATAGATAGATAGATAGATAGATAGATAGATAGATAGATAGATAGATAGATAGATAGATAGATAGATAGATAGATAGATAGATAGATAGATAGATAGATAGAAAAAGAGAGATTTATTTTTTCATTTCATTTATGTCCGTTGTTTTAGTTGTTGCATACGTTCAAAGTCTCCAAGTACGATGTAATTATTGATCCATTTCTCAATAGCTTTTTAACAGTGTTAGTCAGGTTATGTTTACACAAATCAGGAGTTTAATATAATTACTGTAATTATAGTGTTTATATTCCAGCGTCCACAGCATTTCCTTAATCTGATTTAAGTGTTTGTGTGAACAAAGATGGACTGGACCAAAGAAAGCAGAGCGAGGGTGTAAGTGCAGCCTTAGACACAGAGGGGCTTTCCTCCCTTGATGGCATCTAATCCCAGCTCAGCTCCGATCAGACCCCCGACTCTCTGCTGCGATTAGTTAGTCAGGTCCCAAGACTGTAATGACTCTTCATCTCTGTCACCATGAACAACATGTATCACACACACACACACACACACACGCTTTGGAAAGAAGGCCTCCTGTCAGCCATGATGCATAACCTTGGCCTCGAGAGAGAGAGAGCAATGCGACCGCCTGCCTCTAAACCGATCCGCTGACGGAGGAGAGAGATGGATGTAAGGATGGAGAAGGGGAAGGAGGGAGGAGCACTGAATGCGGAATAATATGAACACCTTGAAATTCATCCATCAGTACTCGGAAAGCAGATGACTGTACTTCAGAATCATTTAGTGCTTTAGGGAAGTGCTTCATCAGTCAAATGTGACTTTTCTTGAATTTTCTCGCTTAAAGTGGAAGAAAAAATACAAAAACACTTATTTTGGCTAATTAGACTCATTTGAGTTTGAAGAGAGTCTTCCTTATTTACAGTAAGAAAAGCACAGGTGTAACTGACTGAGAAACACTGACGACTGAATCCCATTTAGCTGCTTCACTTTTAGTCCTCGTATTGTTCCTGCTGGCTCACTATCACACTGTCATGACTTACTGGGACACCTGAACAAAACAGAACCATTGTTAAGCCCTTATTGTACAACAGTTTATGGCACTGCTTTAAAAATCATACGTCATGACACGGCATAACAATTGCAGAAGACTGAGCTGCAGCATTAAAGACAAACAGCAAAAATAACAGATTGACGTCTAGCCGGTAATCCTTTTTAGAATAAGAACGATGGAGTACAGGTGGCGTACGTGCCGAATTGAAACCACACCCGACCAAACGCACCGATGCACAGCCTGTGCGCGGCCACACTGTGATCAGGAGAGCTTCAAGCAGCCTGAAGAAGTGAAAACACCCGTATTGATGGACATCGGGGGTGGAGGGCCTTTAAAGGTCACGACAGAAATGTTTTATGTTGTAGAAACGTTGAAAAGAGAGGACAAGTGGATTTACTTTCAAAACTCCCTCATTGCTTTTCCGGTGTTTCCTTGTGACATGTTTTCTGGCTCCTGCCTAATGACAGTATAAAGGATGGACAGAATCTGAGTGACGTGACTCGCAGGTTTCTGAAGAGCTGTTTTGAAGGCGAAAATATGGCTACCGCCATGTTGGCTGTACTGCTTCTTCCACCTCCCGGCTGATCTAAATATCAGCAAAGACGTGACCTGAGGCGAGCTGAATGACGGCTGGATGCTGTCTGTAGCAGCACCCACCTGTCAATCAAAGCGGCCACGCTCTTAATTCTGCATAACTTTAAGCCTTAATATCATTTGAACAGGTGAGTTGTACAGTTGTCATGAACGGGGAAATTAGCTACAGAGACCAAAACTGTTTTTTGTACCAGGCCTGCTCCTGCCACAGTGTGCGTTCTTGGAGCTCACTCTTTCATTTACTCAACCGTCACCACTCTGATAGTTTTGGAAGATTTTGGACACTCATACTCATCACGATTTTCTCTGAACCGTCATCTGTGAAATGTAATACACTGCTTTGGGGAGCTAACATCAGAAAACCAGAATACTAACATGCCATGGACAGTCCTTCTGATCCATTTGTGGGCTTCGTAACATGGTGGACAGTAAATATAGTGCTTTGGATTTTGGACACGGCCTGGGACATGAATAAATTGTGAGCGTGACCTTTGACCTCCTTACTATTGGATGTTTTTTGCGATGTGTGTGAAATGAGAAAAACTGAACTGACGTAGTTTCAGTGGCTGTGTGTATGTGTGTGACAATGTGTTAATTGTGACCTTGTACACGTACGTTTGTGTTTTACATGCTTGTCTTAGTGCGTTTGCGTGTCTGTGTTTGCTTTTAGTGTGCGTGTGTGTGTGTTTGTGGTTCTGCCCTCGCATCTGTATATCTGTGCCAATGTGTGTGTGTGTGTGTGTTTATGTGTGTGTGTGTCCCCTTGTGTGCTTGTGTGGGTGCTCCTGTCTGATTGCCATGGTCTCCTTACGCAAACGCTTACGCAACCATGCAGCCTGGTGGCTGATCTGTGTGTGTGTGCTCGTGTCCGTGTGTGTGTGTGCGTGTGTGTGTGTGTGTTTAACCCTTTCTTGTCGTTCCCAGACATGACTGCCTATGAAACCCAACCAGTCACTGCCCTCTTTGAAGAGAGAAAGGATTAGCAATTAATTCTGATCTCTCTTTTTTTTTTTCAGAAACTTCATTAGAGTTTAACTTCCACTGGCTCTAATCAGATCTGTCGCCGTGACGACGCCCCACAGATATGCCGTGTGTGCGTGCGCGCACGTTTGCCTTTGTGCATTCTTGTGTGTCTGTGGTGGTGTACGCGCACATTTCTGGCATAGTGCATATTGGAGCTTGTGTGTGCAGATGCCCGTGTGTGTCCTTCATTATGCTTTCAAGTATAAAGACGCAGCGTATAGAGAATACTTCAAGGTTACTACTACTGCTGCAGTTACTACTTCTTTTGCTACAGTTTGTCCACATTAACATTTCGCTGAAATGATACTGTCCTCCAGCAGGGGGAGCTACGTGTCCATACAGCAGATGGTGAGCCAGGTCCCATCTGTATGCTGTATTTATACCTGAACAAGTCATTTCATGTGGTCTGGAGACATAAAACATCAAAATAAATGCTGCAGGAATCTGCCAGAGGGAGAATTTTACATGTTTTTTCGTGGGTCAAATGTGACTTTTTTTTTTCAGCATCGACAGGTTTCATTCTCTTCTTTCACTGAGCTGCACCGCAGTCATGTCAGAATCCTTTGACAGGAACTTTGATGCCTTTCAAAGACAGATTTTTACATCGACCACAAGTACTAAATGTGTGTTTTTGTCAGTGTGGGCCAGAAGAAGCTGCAAACATTTTTCTGAAATTGAAAATGTTGACACCCATCAACAACAAGTTTTAAGATCAGGAGATCAGGACATGACGGAAGTCTACCTGACTGAAAGATTGTGGACTCACGGTACATCTGTGAAGATTTTTTAATCATCTGCACTGAAACGTTTGCGAGCTCCATTGAGCAGTACACGAAGGAATCTCTGAAATATATATTTTTCAATTTAATAAATGAATGTAGTAACAAGTAATACTAACAATACTAGAAGAAAATACTGAAACTATGACAGCCTGTAATGTTTTGTTTCAATATCATCCTGCTCCATAGTCACGTTACATTCATGCAGGTAGCGTGCATACATCCATGATTAGTTACAAGCTCAAATGTGATGGGGAGATAGTAAGCAGTGGTCAAATGTTAAACCTTTAGTTACAACTATTTCTACTATTCTTACTCATAAAACAGATTTCATATCAATCAAGGAATAATCTGTTATTAGATCTACTATTAGAGACCTGCAGAGGAAACAGAGAGGTCAGGAAAGTTGTCCAATTCAGCTGAAGATGAAAGAAAAGAAACACTTTCTAAGAATATATGAGGATGCATATTTCAGCTTTTATCACTCTTTCATGATCATGTTACAAGCTATGGTTGATGCTGCAGGGCATACGAATGTTGTGTGTGTCTGTGGGTGTGTGTGTGTGTGTGTGAAGTAGCACATGGCTCACAGCTTCCACACACTCTTGGCTGGAAATCTCTACAGCTCATAAATTACCAGAAATGTCAACCCAGCAACCCCCCAAAGCCTGTTACGAGTTACTGCTGTGTGTGTGTGTCTGTGTCTGTGTGTGTCTGTGTGTGTGTGTCCATGACAGAGTGTGTGCATGCTTGCCAATGTTTTTTTAACAAACACACACTCCTTCTCATTGTGCAGGGTGTCTGGCGGCGAGCTGTTTGACCGAATCGTGGAAAAAGGTTTCTACACGGAAAAGGATGCGAGCACGCTGATCAGACAAGTCCTTGATGCCGTGAACTACCTGCACAAGATGGGCATCGTACACCGAGACCTGAAGGTACTGTAACACACACACACACACAAATGCAACCCCACACACACACACACACACACATTTTAAAGATTTTTTTTTTGGCCTTTTCAAGCTTTATTTTGATAGAGACAGCTGAAGAGTGACAGGAAATGTGGGGGGAGAAAGATGGGGGATGACATGCGGGAAAAGCCACAGGTCGGATCCAAAGCCTTAGTACACGGGGCGGATGCTCTACCAACTGAGCTAAACACCGCCCCTCCCCTCCCACATTTTAAATTCACACGAGTGGTTCATTCTTACTTAACAGCCTATGATTTACTGCAGCAATAAGGGAAATGACACTTGACACTTGCAGTGCATTGTGGGTCAGGATGGCGCATGCCGGCTGTTAGAAGAGATGGGATTTGTCAGAACGACCTCCATAAACCAGCACAGTGTAAAATGAGGAAGAAAAGAGGGTTACAAGAGGGTGCATTTACATTAGCTGCTCATATTTTTCTCTTAAAACTAGAAAAGCGAAAAAAGAACTTGACTCTTCCTCTTTCTTTCTCTCTGTCTGCTTCTTCCAGCCAGAGAACTTGCTGTATTTTAATCCCCAAGACGGGTCAAAGATCATGATCAGTGACTTTGGTCTTTCCAAGATGGAGGGCAGCGGTGACGTCATGTCTACCGCCTGCGGCACACCGGGATATGTGGGTAAGTTAGTCAGTGTTCCCTGGCCTCCAACAAACAGTCTGTAACAGCCACCATTTACCACAGCATACTGTCGTGGAAACATTTGGACCAAAAAAAACAAACTCTTCTGAAGAGATAATTAAACATTCACTAAGTCTGTTGCTGCTGGTCACTCTTTCCATCCTGGTACAGCACATGTGTGCGATGGCAGCGGCTGGCAAATCAGCTACTTGAGACTCATAGCGATTCATCAAACAATTACTATGATTCGCTTTCAGATATTGGTAAACAGAAAGCAGGTGACTCACTTCGACGTTCATTTTGCAGGCTGAAATGACGCCTAGATTTTAGCGGCGAGATAACTAAGCTGATGTTAGCTCTGTGAGTTGGTTGTAAAGACTGTCTCCAGCTGTCTTTTTATTGTTTCTGTCTGACTGTTTTTAAAACCAGAACCATTTAAAGGGGTCTTAAATATGCTCTTGTTGGCTACATACATGATATAAAGACAAAAAAATAACACCCTCACCAGTCAATGATTCATGTAGAAGACATTGAAATAAACAAACAGCACTATTCTGTTCCTTTATTGCAATGTAGTCAGTCCTACTACGAAAAGTATAACACTACACAACCCTGTTTAGCTGCTAAGCTTACATACTTGGACAAGCAAGACAAAGCTCAGATTTACTGTTTGTATTTTCAGACATGTTTAACTTGAACGCTACAGAATGAACAATGTGTTAGACGAATGTCATGCTAACATGTTTCCTGGTGTTGCTGGTGTGTAAAAGTTCTCTTTCACAAGTTCTTTGTTGGTTTTTACATCACAAAATGTCAGCCCTTATACACAAATGTATAGAGCGTACCTCTAAGCTACTACATGCTGTCTGTTCTATTAGACTATATCATTTCCTTTCCTTTCGCTCCAATAAACCCACCCTCCAGCTCGGCAGCCATCCATCTAAAAAGTCTTTAAAAGTCTGACGGTAACCAGGCATTATGAATTGTGTCCAATAGCAGATATCGTTTACATTAGAACAAACTTGTCATACTGATGACAAATGAGCACATCGCACATTGAAAACACAGACTGTACAGACTAAACTAAACTAAGGGAAATAAACAAAACAAGAAATAAAATAAAACAATAAAAAATGACCAACAAGAGAAAAAAGATAACACTACATAGTGGATGTGCTATTGTGAATGGGCTTTTTTTAATGTAACCTGTAACCACACATAATAATGCAGGAGGACATGCTTCTTGGCCTTATATACAACTCACCTGTTCACATGATATTAAGGCTTAAAGTTACACATAATTAAGAGCGTGGACACTGTGAATGACAGGTTGGTGCCATTACAGATGTAACTTGTTTGAGTAACCAGGCTTCATGCAGCCTCAGGTCAACCGAGGCTGCCGATTTTTTGATTAGTCGGGAGGCAGCAGAGCAGCAGGACTGCCAAGATGGCAGCGGCCAGAGCCTCAAAACGTCTCTACAGACACCTGTGGGTGATGTCACGGATACAGCATCCATTCTTTATGCTGTCTATGACTTAAACACACTGTTTAGTCCAAACCAGTTTCCAGCTCTTGTCTTTTTGCTTGATGCACAGGGACAGGAAATTGATTTGGATTTTCTGTTGGAATCAGTATCATGGTTTGGTGATGGAGGTCAGAGCTCAAGCTGATATTAATTTCTCATTATGTCACAACGTGTCAGTGTCAATATGAGCCGAGCTGAGTATGATTTCTGCAGGCGTCAAATCAGCAGAACACATGAAATATTCAGAGCGTGCATGTTGTTTCCATCTGACACCATTTATACTTCCTGTATTGTCTTTGTTCAGTCACTGTGATCTGAAGCAGTGTGTGTGTGTGTGTGTCAGCATAGTCAATCTGTGCACCTCACATACACACACGCTCACCAATCATGCTTATCACTTCCTGACAGACCAACCCCCCCTCTGCACAGTCAACATGGAGCCAAACAAAACTGATGTGTGCTAGTATAAATGTGTGTGTATGTATACATACGTTCATATATATTTTTAGTTTTGTGTGTGTGTGTGTGTGTGTGTGTGTGTCCATGTGTATGTGTGTGTGTTGTTATAAGGCACAGATGTTCAGTGTTGACAGCGCACACACTTCCATGTTTGAACTCAAACAGACTGGTTGTTCTGACAAACTCTCATAAACAAATCTGTCATAGAAACACAGACAGATACATAAAGAACATTTTGTTCAAACTTCTGAAATTGATTTTGCAGTGCCCACATCGGGCCGGCTTTACTACACTCGGCCGTGTGTCATGTTGTGTTAAGTTTTAAAAGTTATGTCAGCTGCTCATAAACTGCCTGCTTCCCTTCATTTTGTATTTTTAAACCTTTGAATTCATGAAGAGATACTAATGCTTCAGATATGCACCTGGAGGCGTCCACACACACACACACACACACGCCACACTCACGCCAGCCAGGATTTGACTTTAAATGGTCAAACCCTGGCGTCATTCTCTGTCTCTTTCGTCACACGACTCTCCTCTCTAATCCATCTATCCCACCCATCTCATTTTGGGCTTCAACGATGACCCCCGAACCTCCTCACCCTGCCGCAGAGGTTTGCTTGGCCACAAGGCATTTCCACACCACACAACGAGTGTCTAAATATAACTCCAAACACAACCAAATGAAAACCAGACCTGAACAATGAGCATGAGCAAGCGTGCAGTTTTTGTTTTCCTTATGAAGAACTTCCATTGACAAAATTGGGCCCATAGAGTTCACAAGGGATGTGGAACTGCTGCTGATTGTTTCACTGTAAGCAAATGCTGATATATTTACCACAACCTGAGGTGAGTTCATTAACTGATGACAGTTCACCATAATGCATGAACCTAAACCTAAACTGAACTCCTGACACACAGTAGGTCCGGACAGTGTGGAATGAATAGGGGCTTGAAATTCCTGGAAAGGTGTACATTCAGTGGTGACCTCATGCTGCACGAGCTGGTGTGACCAAAAACATCACCCATTTTTGAACTTTTAATCATCCTGATAAATCACAGTGCCTTTCTCTCTCCATGACACAGAAAGTTTACACTCATGAAGATCGATCCCTCTTAAGTCCCCAACAACCTGTTTAAACAGGAGTTACGTGAAATTGAGGATGACAGATTTGATGGTGCATGTCCTGTCAGAATATCGGCTGAATCAGTGCTCATCAACTATTATACGCATTACACCTGCAGCCGCTACACTGTAACAGTCTTCCAGTGGTATGGCCTTTATTTTAGGCCTGGCTATGTGCTAGAATGGCACCTTACACATGTAATATAACAGCATATGTTCTCAAATTCATATATTCAACAGAATAAATATGTACAAGATATATAAAAGTTCAGCGCCTTTGTCAGATTCCTGTTCGATCCATTGCTTTTACTGTGAAGCAGCTGCAGGCACACAGTTTATTCAGCACTCAATCAAAGCAACAAAAAAAAACTCTGTTTCCGACATTTAAGCAATATTACATGAGAGGGTGTGCTTTACTGTCATTATTGGCATGACAGTGACAGCGTTCAGGCCCGAGGCATTTGCGTCTTACTTGTTTATCATGTATTTCTTCAGCAAAATTCCAATAAGAAATGTTACATTTCAAAAGCGACTGACAGATATACTTTGATCTGATTTTGTTGTTTTCTTCCCAACCAAAAGCTCATGAAAGCTGAAAGCTCATGTTAACAAGACACAAAATAGAACAAGAAAAACATTTCACATGACTACCATACTTTATAAATGTACTCTCTATCAGCACAATTGACGGTAAACTCACTTATTGAAGTAGTGAGCACCAGACACAATGACCTCAGTGCGTAAAAATGTCCTAATTCTGAATCCCAACAAAACAAGAACACACACGCACACGCACACACACACACACCTTCACAATGAGTCAGGGTAGACCTATAAACAAAGCTAAGCACTCTGATTCAGCACACGTGTGCAAAGTTTATATTTTGCTCCAGATATGAGTGTTATTTCTTCATATCTTGATGTGTGTGTGTGTGTGTGCCAAACCTATTTTGAGCCAACCTTGTGTGTGTGTGTGTGTGTGTGTGTGTGTGTGTGTGTGTGTGTGTGTGTGTGTGTGTGTGTGTGGTGATGTTATGGTGAGCTCACTGTCATCAGTAATTTGCTCTGTCTGAGGCTCAGTAATGAGCTGCAGAGGAAGGTCAGGCCAGGCCTTACAAACACCAGCAGTAGAACAACAGAAACATGAAATAAATTTTAAAAAAGACTAGAAGACTAGACATCTTTCACAAAAAAAAGTAGTCTTTAAATCATGACATGATTGCTTCATCTGGGCTTTTGTTTTGGGTTCATCGTGCCTTTGGGTTACGAGTCTTTTTCAGGCGTGAGAATCTTTACCTCCTGCAGAAATGTTCCCACCGCTAACCAAACAGACATGTGATTCTAATTTGGACAGACCTGGAGAGTCTGCATATTTTCTCTGTTTTCAGGCACATAAAACAGCTACAAATTTGTGTAAAAATCGCACAGCACTTTTAACTAGACGTCAAGCTGACAAGAAAGTAAAACGCTACTGAAAAACAGATTTTGGCTCAGTGAAACACCAGGCTACTGCAAAATGGAGTCACATGAGCACAGAAGTAGCAAAAAAAAAAAAAAATTCTGCGTAGCCAAAACAAGTAGCCGAGGCTAACCGATGTATCCCGTTCACTTTCAGCTCCGGAGGTTCTTGCCCAGAAGCCGTACAGTAAGGCGGTGGACTGCTGGTCCATCGGAGTGATCGCTTACATCCTGTAAGTATAAACTGGTCTTCTTTGTATTACATCACACTGTTCAGTGAAGATTTAACTAAGCAACCTGACTGACATCACCACATTTTCATAGTTTACGCTACTCCCTCACCAGGACTCAGCCTTCGGTCTCACCAAATGTTCTAGTTGGTTTCGACCAAATCCAGCAATAAATGTTTTTTTTTTCTCCTTCATAACTGTGACATCTGTGCTGCTTAACAGATGTCTGTTATTTCTTACATTTTCCATTGGCAGTCCAGGAGAAGCTCTGAACCATATTTTATTTTCACAATGTATTTTTATTCCAGCTGTCCACACAGTAAACAGTGCAGAGATGTGGGTGTGTGCAAACTTAGAAATGTTTGCTGAATAAATCAGTGTAATGAATGGAAGCACACAAAGATACATTTTGTTTGGAAAAAAAAAAAGATTTACCTGAACACAGTTTTGTGTTATTGTCAATGAAAATGTGAAGTTTCACTACAGCTTTATGTCAGTGAAATTGCTATACTTAAAATAAATAACATGGTCTCATTTGATCTACAGTGTGGTTACACTACATTTGCTTTGTGAACATTACAAATAATAGTGATATAATAGTGTCTTGAAATGGAAGATATACTATCTCTGTAGCAACCCAAAAATTATAAATGGATAAGTAAGTGGACATTGTCTGTTGACTTGAATCTCTTCGGACTCTGTCTTGACTTGGACTCAAACCTCTTTGGACTGTCTTGACTTGGACTCAAACTTCTTTGGACTGTCTTGACTTGGACTCACAACTATTTGGACTTTGTCGTGACTTGGACTCAAAACTCTGTGGACCCAGACTTAACTCAGTCTCAACTAGTGCTGGTCTTGGACTCGGCAAAGGTGGTCTTGACAGCGGCACTCTAAAGTTAATGACATTGAAAATCGTATTGACTTGGACTTTCTTTTGCTTTGAGACTCTGAGATTCGATTCCAGTGACTTTGACGAGCCAAAATGTGAGCTGTGAAGAAGGCCCGTTCTCCATCCTCTTTAACCAGAGCGGCCAGAACAAATGGAAACACCTGTGAGGTTGTGAAAGGCCATTAAAAACATCTTTACTATTTAGTAAATATATGGTCACCCCTGGAAATCTTACTGATGTGGATTGTGACAATTCAAAATGAATCTTTTGTTTCCACTTCACAAAACGTTGATTACATTTGTAAATCTTAAAGAACACCAGTAAATGATATTTCCACTCCATAGAGTTGAACCCCCATCAGATGAATTAAAAACAGCTCCACATCTGTCTTCTGCATCACGTAGGAATCTGTAACAGTGCATCTATTGAAAACAAGAGTCAGACACACTCATGACACAGAATGACTCACCTCCAGCTAACACACACACAAAACCACTGGCTAAGTTGTGAGGTATTACAAACCCATAAAACCCAACGACACTTAAAACCACCATCACTCTCTTTCATGAAGCTCTTTAGTGCTGTTTTTTTTTTCATACACTAGCAGCTGCAGTAACTGTTAGCAATGCTAGTTTTGTATATGCTAATGTGTTCATCAAAGGTCAGCAGCACGACTCTGCTCTGAGGCTGAACTAGCATTGGGCCCACATGTGTCTGTGTGTATTTGTTGATTTTTCCCTGCTTGTGTGTGTGTGTAGGTGTGTGTGTGTATGTGTGTGTGTGTCGATGATGTTGCTTGTGTGCTGTCATCAGAGCCAGATGGAGCTCTGCTAAATGGCCTTGTATGGATATGGAGCTGCAGGCTGGACTTTTGTTTTTCTTTTGCCGTGTCACCACCACCCCCACCTCTGACCACAAGTGAAAGTGTGTGTGTGTGTCTTCAGAGCATGAACACTAATGTGTGTATACAAATGCTGTTGATGCCTGAAGCCACCGCTTTAATTACTTCAAGGTGTGTGTGTGTGTTCCTCCATCTGTATTACTATGCATTTGTAAGTGTGTGTGAGTGTTTGTGCGCTCCACCTGACAGACATTATTAACTTGAGTGTGAGGTCATATCAGGGGTCAGAGGTCAGCAGCAGGTTAATGGGACGCATGCGAGGTGGCGAAGATGAAGGCACGAACCGTTGTGTGTCTAACAGGCCTGTCATGTGAAAAGGACTCTCCCTCTCCCTCTCCTTTTCACATTACAGTATATAAACTGATGTGTGTGTGTGTGTGTGTGAGAGGGAGAGAGAGAGAGAGAAGGATGGAGGCTTCCTACTGGCAATTAGCACAATTAGCGTTGGGATTCAGACCTTGTTAGCTTTTAGCTGCTGCTCAGGTGGAAAGATCACATCAGGTAATCAGCCATGATAATCACCTGGGATCCCGTGTGTGTGTATGTGTGTGCGTGTGTGTGCGTATGCGTTCAGTGGGATGAATGGTGAAAGACGGCTGAGTCTCCAACCAAACGTGAAAGCAGAAAAACAAAAGGGAAGCATCTCTTCACACCAGGAAGAACCTGAGTTTCTTCCTAACGTGTATTTGTAGGTTTGTGTGTGTGTGTGTGTGTGTGTGTGACTGATGGAGTGGAGGGTTAGCTGAGTGACAGGTGAGTCCTTGACCAACAAAGAAACCAGAAAAACAAACGGAAAGTCTTACCTTCTTCACGGCAGGCAGAATATTTCTTCCTTCCTTTCTTCCCAGTGTGTTTTTCTTTCATAGATTTAGAGCGTGTGTGTGTGTGTGTGTGTGTGTGTGTGTGTGTGTGTGTGTGTGTGTGTGTGTGTGTATCGATGGAGAACGGCATTTTAATGAGTTTTTATGAAAATCTCTTGGTGCATCCAGAACTTTGATAATGAGGTTCAGATGATGTTTTTGGGCGAGCAGCTGCTCTGCTGTTGGCTCAGTTCTGGAGAATCAGATTGGCGCTTTTCTAATCTCATGGTAACCTGATTAAGGTGATACAGCCAACTACTGCCAACAACACCACGAGTGAAGGAGCTGTCACATTAACCACCGCTGTGACTAAAATCACACCTTAACGTGCATTATGATTTATCCACTGAATCAATTAGTAAACGATCAAATGAATAACATGTTTTCTACAATATAAAATGAGTTAATGAATCAACCAATGAATGAATGAGGAGTAGACTTAATGAATGATCTGATTAATGAATCAATGAATCACAGAATGAACGGTTGACTGAGTAAACCTCTCGTCTGCAGACTGTGTGGTTATCCTCCGTTCTACGATGAAAACGACTCCAAGCTCTTTGAACAGATCCTGAAAGCCGACTACGAGTTTGACACACCGTACTGGGACGACATATCTGACTCAGGTAACCCTTTATATTACTCCTCCTCTTTCTTCTCCATCCACCATGCTGCACATATGGATCGCACTCCACCTCTCCATCACAGCCTCTGACGTCATCTGGAATGAATGTATTCAGGAATGTGTGTGTGTTTGTGTATGTGTGGGGTCATCAGTCACCACCACCAGCTATGTGTAAAGCCTGGCAGTAAAACCAGCTTAGTGTTTGCTGGAAACCAGTCCAGCGTGTGTGTGTGTGTGTGTGTGTGGATTTGGGATAAAAAGTATTTATGTGCTGTCAGGTAAGGCCTTGTTTCCAAGAATCAGATTTACTCATGGTGCTCTGAACAAATGGAAATCATCCAAACCAGAGTTAGTGGCTTTACCAGACAACAGGCAGCTGCACTTTGCAGATTTCTGTTTGTAGAATGCTAAGACTGTTTTAGCTTATTACTGGCAGCATACAGTAGCTATGGAGATGACCATTTAGTTTGGACTGAGAGATCTCAACAACTATTGGACTGACTGACAAGATGTTATGCGGATCTCCATGGTTCCCAGAGGATGAATGCTAATGACCTCAAACTTGAAAATAATGATCGTCATAAGCCTCAGCTGCACTTTGCGTTTAGTGCTAATTAGCAAATGTTAGCATCCTAACACGCTAAGATGGTACGTGATGCTCATTAATGCCATTGTCAGCATTGTGTTTTGAGCATGCTAGCATTTAGCACAAGGCACCGCTGTGTGTTTGTGTGTCTAGAGTTGCAGACACTTTATGGCCTTTTTTGATGTTCTTTCCTCCCAGCCAAGGATTTCATCAGCAGCCTGATGGAAAAAGATCCAGCCAAGCGTTTCACCTGTGACCAGGCACTCAGACACCCTTGGTGAGAAACACACACACTCATAAATAATGTCATACACAGGCTAACAAAAAGGCATACAATCAATATGGATATTGATTTGCAGTCAGGAGTGTTAACAGAAGATTTGTGTATATGTGTGTGTGTCAGGATCGCCGGGGATACAGCGCTTTGCAAGAACATCCATGAGTCAGTCAGCCGACAGATCAAGAAGAACTTCGCCAAGAGCAAATGGAGGGTAAATGTTTACGGCACTTTATTTTCTGTGGCAGCAGACTTTTGTGTTACGACTCCTCAAACAATCGTCTGTGGTTTTCCGAGATGAATCTCTCTGTAGTAATAACCTGACCCGCCATATGTTCTGGAGTTGACCTTCATCATCCACCACAAGAAGAGCAGATAATCTGCAGACTTGAAACAAATTCCACTTTCTTTAAGAAGTGCCCATCTCACAGTATGTCGCTTTCCGCTCCGGGTCTTAATACTTCATCCAGTTTATGTAATATTTGAACCTCAGATGTTTTTAATGGAAGATAAGCTGCAACAGAAGATCACATCATGGTGTTTTTGCACTAGTGCCAGTTCATTGAAAGCAGATTCTGGTCTGTAACTTCAAAGTATGACATGAAAAATCACTTTTTTTATTTTTTCAATGACATAAGATTTAAAAATCCCAGATATAATCACACCCATGAAACAGTATATTAATAGTGTGGCAACCTCCTGCTGAACCAATGGGTAGACATACAAACCTCAGTGACTAAACCATTACAGATTTTTGAACAATCTGCGGCTCCCCGCCTCTCACAAACTGATATTTATTGGGTTCACACCCCTCATGTCCTGTTTTCATCATATAAAATAAACAAGATGCTGTCAAAATGCTGTTTATGAGACACAGAAATTGAGGAAACTTCTCTGTTTTCTTTTCTTTTTTCCCATCTTCCCATTTCCTTCCTCTCTTCAGCAAGCGTTCAATGCCACCGCCGTGGTTCGGCACATGAGGCGGCTGCAGCTTGGCAGTAGCAGCATGGGGAGCAGCATGGACGCCTCCAACCCGCTGACCAGGCCGACTCAGACGCAGAAGCAAGCCCAGACGGGCCAGAATCAGCCAGCTCAGAGCCAAAACGCGGGCCAGGCGGCGCCGAGCCAGAGCACCAACACGGCCGCCAGCAAAACTTCTTCCATAGACAACAACATAGCAGCTCCTCGCAAGGAATGTGAGTAGGAGTCAGTAATATCAGTAGCACCAGGAAGTCAAGGGAACATATGTTTATTACAAAAAGTTTGTTTCCCCCACATGCACAGCCCCATCTGTAGTAAGAGTGATACTCCATATGTACATTAAGAGGTTGGAGGTTGAAGCCTTGAAACCAAAAACACAAGCAGAAATGTGAGGAATGTCTTAAACAGACTCTCATGTAGGCTGCAAATGTTAGCATGCTAAGCTAACCAGCTAAGCTAACTGCCTACTAGCCCAACATTACTTTGAAGACCAAGGAGCACTGTTTTATGCAGGTAAAGGTTACGTAAGAAAAACAAACTTTTCACGTTAGCGCCACACTGCAAGAGTCTGTCCTGAATGCTGCTACAGCAGAGTGTGAGCTAACATTAGCAGCTCTGTCCTGCTTTCGGTTACGTTTCAGTAACCCTATCCAAACTCATTATCTGAGGGGGTGGTGCCTTCACAATGGTTAGTCCTCATTCTCCAAAGTAAAACACAGAGTTTGAAAAGCAGATGATCTGACATTTTCCCTGTCCGAGTATTTAAGCTAAGCAGCAAAATAGTGTTAGGTTACAATGAAGTAACTCATTTTACATTTTTCTCGTCATAGTTAAAATACTAAGACTAAAGGCCAAATGCCACCAGGCACAGATGTGACGTGTTCCGTGTGCACCTGTTCCAGTCTATGTCTTAAACGTCACCGGTACCGGACCATCAATCTGCACAGAGCAGCTCGAGCTGGCAGGAAGTCAGCAGCATAGAGAATCTAGTTGATTTTCAAAATAAATGCAAACTTCTGCTCGTAAAAACATCCAATAGGGAAATAATTTAATTACGTAGCGTATTCACAAATGTATAAGCACACAAACCAAGAACATTTGTTCACAGCTTTTTGGCACCTGTCCATGTTAGCCTCTTTTAGCATGATATCATGTATGTAGCCATCACGTCCATATTTTAGACCTCTTAAAATATTTTAAAGTGAGTCGGCTCAAAACTTTAAAAAATCAGCAAAGAAATCATCAGATCAATCAATCAGATCATGAAGTTAACGTCGGTTTAATTATTACCTTTATTAATGCTCTATAATAATAATATTAAGAGTAACTAAAGGAGGCGTAGTTCAGAGAGCTTAGTCATTTACAGCATTTGAAAGTAATTCATGCTGCTCATCCATATGTTGACTCTTGTCTCTCAGGTGTAACCGTCACACCCTGCAGTCTGGCGTCTGCAGCTTCTTCTCCCGCCGCAGGCGCCGAGCTGAACCGGCCACATCCCTCAGCGGTTCCAGCCCCGGTGCTCACAGAGACCAAGTGACGCCAGGTCCCGCGGGGAACCAGCTGGGAGGCCACGGCGCTGTGAGGCAGAGAGAAGGAAATAGACGGGAGGACGACAGGAGAGGAAGAGGATCCCCCTCTTCTTCTTCCCTCCCTCTCCTCACTGCATTTCCACTTGGATGCGCCCGCCCAGCCAGTTCCCCGCCCTGCTCCATGGAGAGCAGAGGACTTTACCTCCAACCCCACCGATTCAAGACACACAGCGCCATACTGTACGCACACCAACCACCCACCCACCCACCAGGACACCGTGTAGGATTCTTCCTGCCACAGCGACAGCTCGGCCACTGACTCTCATTGAGGATGTTTGAATGGCCGACTTTGATTAGTTGCTGTTGGATGATAAATGGGTGTCAACTGCTGCCAGCTTGAGCAGTAATTGGTGGTTCATGGTGGGGCCGGTGGTATCGTATTATTCAATGTCAGTCAACATCAACTTCCCTCTTGAATCTGGTCTTTCCTGCGCCACTTTATTTAGCTTTTTTTCCAAATTACTGTAGGTCTGACTGTTGGCAGCTGGATTGTTTTATTGTTTATTATTACTGTTGATTTTAAAGGTGGTATGTGTAATGTTTAAAAGGCGAACATCATTGACAAATTAATAGTGCTACTTTGGTATAATTAAATGTAAATAAATGAGACCATGACCGAGACGATCGGTCGCCTCTACCTCACGCTTATTAACAGCTTAACTGTGCAAGCTCTTTTTTTGCATTAAGACTCCATTTCCCATAATCCCCTTGTTTCTAGCATCACCAAAGTCCCTGTACGCTTTGGCTGTGTTTACTCCGGAAGAACAGCACCCTCCTCCTGTTACGTGCCATAAAGCAATCCATCAGATTTCCTCCAAATCTGACCTAGAGTCTGCGTGAATGCAGAGTAGAGGCGAGAGGTCTGAGGAGTGGCGACCCGCTTTGTTTACACTAATTTTACTAATGTAGCAAATTAATGTGGCAATGGTTTATTCATGTTAAAACACTACATATAGCACCTTTAAGACATTTTATACGTCCTTATGGGCTTGTTTGTTTGTTTGTGCTTTAAGAAGTGCTTTAAAAGTACCATACGACTGTTGAGACATGAAAATATGAGTAAGCGCTTTATGTATTTTGCACAGAAAGGGTCAGACGCAGATTAACCGCCATCCACTTGTGTTTATCAGAGAGTAGAGATTGTAAACTTTATTAAAAAAAAAAAACAATAGTAACCCAGAGTGGATGTCAGAACATTCTACAACTTGTTTATTGTCTGAAAGATTTTGATTTGTTTATTATTTTCTTACTTTCTAAGATTTTTATAACAATCACCCTTAAAGGGATACACACACAGGTTATTATGAAACATGCAGCAGGTTTAGGATAGGATAGATAGATAAGAGGTATTTACAGGAAAACTGCCTCCAATTGAGAATGTTCGTGACTATATGATAGCTTGCCCTTTGATTTCCCAAACTAAGCAGCCACACGCAGCGCAATGCCATTTCAAGGTTACAAACTGCCTCCCACATGGGTCCTCAGAGTATCTGGCCCGTGTGGAGACAAAATCCAAGATGGAGAAGCTGCTTCCTGCCGCTGTTTTTCTTCTTCCCCCCTATAAAGAAGCCATGATCTCACCTTTTCGCATCGTCAAGCTACGCCCGGTTCAGAAGTGCTCAGGGAAAACTGCAGCTGCACTGTGAGCTGGCGAATACCGATTTCCTGATTTAGGTTGTTCTGTCTGTTTTTGGTTCAGGCTTTGTGGCACCACAGTTATTGATCCAGGGCTTGAGACATCAGCTGTGTCCCGATTGCAGTGTTGTGCAGACTCATGACTTGAATATTGACTCAGACTTTTCCACCAAGGACTCCGAGGTGTTTTGGACATGACTATCTTACAAAGCATGCACATCTTATTCTGTTTGTTGAATCCCCCAAGCCTTCAAAACAGAACCACCAAAACAACATGGAGGACTGGTTAGTCCATGGTTCATCCAATGACAGTTTTGTGCCCAAAATCCAAAGCCTGGTTTGCGTAGCTCGGTTCTCACAATTAGTGAGACAGTTCAAAACTGGCAAATGTCAAGTATTTATTTCATTATGATCAACAAAGCCAAAATGTGTTGTTTACAACAAGACTCCCATTGTCCATTACCTACTTCCAGGGTTCGCTTTTAATGAGTTCTCACAACTCTTAACTCCGTCATCCAATTGCCAGTGGAACCAAGGGGGCACTAGACCGTTACTGTCTGTTACTGATTGCCGTGACAGACTCAGAAACACAGTTCAGCTCGTTGGAAATGTATCTGCATTTGACATGACGGCCTGACTTTGATTGACTTGACTCTCTCACGACTCTGACATCACTACAGCAGCTGAGTTTGTGTCACTGGTTGCAATGGCCTTGTAGACTCAGAGCAGAGAGAACGGTACAGTGTTGGGTGCACACTCACACATATCAGATTGTCATCAGATGCAATTCTACTGATCCCTTTATTGTGAATTGTAGCCAAAGACCAGTGCAAGGTACGAAGACAATTTGGTTCATTCTACTTGATGAATTGGTTAGAACAGAGCTAGTTAGATACGAGGCTGTTTGAGACACTAACTCTAAAGGGCTGAACTCTAGCTGCAAATGAATCCGAGAGAGATTTATTGACCTTCGACCCCTTCGTAATCTGTTGCCATTCACCCTTTTTTATTATCTACACAGAGTGGTGCTGAAAAGTATGTGCAAATTATTCATAGTACTTGTTTTAATCTGTTTGGCGTGTCAGAGGAGTGTGAGACCACAGCTGGATGAGAGTCAAAGAAGGGTAGAATGACAGTAAATCAACTCTCACCCAAGCTTTCCGGAATTCACTTCTGGCTTGGTGCGTCATGTGTATTAAGCTGCACATATTCGGCACTGAAGTTGACTTTCATGACTGCTAACGAGTTTAAATATCTGCATTCATGTCCTCTGTTCTCTTTAACAGCAGCTTCAACAGCTCTGCAAGGGCAATTCCAACGTGTTTTGGTGTTCTGCTCTTTCTAGTCCCCCCTCTCGATACTTTACAACCTCTCCACCCTGTCTTTAGCTCCAGCTCAAGACGTAACTCTTTAATGAGTTTTTTGAAAGGCTCAGTATTTTCCTAAAACAGCTGGGCGCTGTAGTAACTTGTCTAACTTGAGTAAAAAGTGCGATTTTTTGGGGGGGGGGACTATTTTTAGCGGTGGATGAATACACATTTGTTACACTAGCGAGTGTTTGCAGCAGCACAGCGGTGTATGTGATGATTCAGAATGAACTACAGTGCCCATGTTCATGGTGATGAAGTAACATATCGCCCAGTGCAACATTGTGGCTCGCCGATGTGTTTTTAATCATTTCTGGACAACAATGGAGGCTCAGAGGACTAAGATATATCAGGCTGAATTCCCTGGTTCAGACCTGACTGAGACTAACAGGAAGACTCTCAGCTGCTGGTTGAAAGTTTTCGCCTTGTTATCAAGCAGAAATACAGAACTCTCTCACTGCCCTCGAATGTGCACATCAATATGTAAATCTGCATCTTGGTATCAGCGTTCTGGTTGTAAGCTGTCATTCACCGTGATGGATTACACTGACTGCAGTAGGTGGCTCACATCGTAATTTATGCCGTCGAGGGAGTGAGAACTGATTTATAATTTATACATACATCCAGGGAACAGATTTGTTTTCGGAAACCTCCAATCACGCCGGAATCGTCCTTTAACAGAACACCTCGTTCCACTCGAGTCACTCATACATACACACACCGGATCTACTGCACAGTTTGTTAAGCATCAGTTGTGAAACTTGCGTTACATGTGTCAACACTGCTGACACGCTTGTTGATTTGACTGAAGACATCGCAGTTACTTTATGCATGTTGACCTAGCAGCTAACGAGTCGTAGTAGAGTTTTAGTTCGGCAGATTTAGGTGTGTAAGAAAAGATTTATTTTGTTATTTTAAATGTGCAGTCTTAGAGAATGCTAACTTTTTAGTGTTTCTTACTGAACTACAACACCCATGTGTATCCTACTGCATGACTACACAGTTCACCTTTCAGAAATATATATATTAATGTTGACTTTTTTACAGCAGGGTCTTGTGTTACATTCTTTTCTCTACTAACCAAACTGTAAAGTCAATCCATGTAATTATCCATGTGTTACTGAGGGGAACTTTGAACCATGTAAGGGCTTTAATTCCAATGATCACCTTAATCTAATTATTCACTGTAACCATGTATACATACCCATTGATTGCTATGCATTTTTTAAACATTTTTAAGCGTGTCGTCAATGCTTTTTCTCGGATGTGGGGTCAGGAAATGAAGGAAACAACATCAGCACCTGTAGTTAAACAAATGTTGGGGGTGCAAGTGCAAGACACTGAATCAGAGCCAGTATTAGATCATTTCAATCACTTAACTGTTAATTATTATTACTAATGAATGAGCTACATTGTAAGAGTCGTGCACCGGGTTTTTCTCTGGCACAAAACGAACCATCAGCCGACACTGTAAGAAGTAATTCAACGTGACGTGGTCCTCGTCAGTCCGGACGTTTGGGTTTACGAATGTATTGCGAGGCAGGCCGTGGGTTCAGGTTCATGCTGCTCTGTGGTTTTATGTGCTGTTTTCTGAATGAATCTTTCCATGTTAAAGATGCTACTGTAAATAGATTGTGAATATGAATGATCATTTTCAAGATAATATTTACAAATGTTTTGCTGTCAAGGCATGTGAGAGTGTGTGAGTGAGCGAGTGCGTCGAGGGAAGTTGATTGTACTCTATGGAATGTTTAATGTAGAAAAAAAAAAGAAGCTAACGTCCCCTTTACTCCTTTCTGCTTTCATAAACTGTCAGCACCGTGTGAGCCACACGGTGCTGTTTAATGCCATCAGTGTCCAACCACCTCTTCAGCGTCAGTCCGACTAAAAGTGAAAGCATCGTTTACTGAACTCAGGCTTACGTTTTTTTGCCATTCTAAAGGAAGAAATCCAAAGCTGTGACCGACTCAGAAACACACTGTTAAAGGACGGAGGGCGGCTTACGACCCGCTCTGGTCCACCCCTCTTTGAGCTCTCACTCCTCGGACCTTTTTTCTTCTTCTTCTTTTTTAAACTAAGACGGCGCTGAAGTGCATCGTCGCAAAAGATGAAAAGCATGTCTAAAAAAAAAAAGTGCTTCAAGAGTTCAACTTCACCATGAGTGTTTGCGTAATCTTATATGCCCTTGTATGATGTTAGTATCTCTGTATTATGTAAAGACATACACAGGTTGAGATGCCCGTTTACTCAGAGGCAGATCGGAGTTTCAGCTCTACAAACAGTTTGGAGAGGCAGAAATAATCTCATCATCAGTTATTGCAACCTGGCTAACTGGTATTTATTAAGTGAACTGGATGCCATGCTCCAAGATGGTGCCCCATTCATTCCATTGAAAGTATTTGCTGACTTCCTCTGCTTATATAAATGATACGGCCTTAAATGGTTATGTCAGACAGATTTTTGCTGTACCAAGTGGCACAAAATGTGACAACACAAACTTCATTTATGGGTGATTGTGGTATGAACTTTATTCATTCATTTATTGTTTTTCGCAACAGTTAAGAGTTGTTTTCTTTTGGCCATGATCATTAGACGTGTACCGACATGTTTCAGTATGAATTGTTGCCAAATGCTTTAGGAGCCACAGTGTTAGCATGTATCTTATGGGAAGAGTTGCTAGCTTTCCGTTAGCATCGGTAAAGCTTCCTTGCTAGTCTAGCTAACGTTAAACACTGTCCTTCACCTCTGCCCTTAAGATCGAACTCATCCAATGAGAGCAGCTCTGCCTCTGAGAGTTGTTTGTAGGGCTAAAACTTTGGCTAAGGCTGTTTTTTGGGACCCGGTGTCTCCCTGTGGGTGTCCGTGTCCAGAGCCTGCTAAATTTAGCCGGCTGTATTGTATTTACTCTCTGCATGTGACCACAACAAACTCCCATTCTGTGCACCGTCGTCACGCCGACGACTCACTCATGTCTCAGAGCGGGCACTACCTGCCGCACTTATTGTGCTGTGATGATGATGACGATGATGATGATGATGATGATGATCACTCTCTGTTAATGGGGCTTGTATATCAGATGCCTTCGACAATCATGTGCACATATCAGAGTTACCATGACGACACAGGCCAGAGCGACTGATTGTGTTTTGTTTGTCTTTCTCCTGGAATAAATCCTGAATGATCGTAATGTGACTCTTTACTCGCTTTACTTTACTTTTACTTTGTGTGCGTGCGTGCGTGCGTGTGTACTGACTCATGCTCAGAATTAGGACTACATTTCCTACAGATGTAAACCTCGTGTGTCTCTGTGTGTTTGTACTCCAGGCATGCCGATTTAAAGCAGACACCAGACACTCTGACCAACATTTAGCCTAGGCTGTGCAGCAGATGTTTAGCAGACAGAAGACAGATGTTGCAGACACACATGTTGCCTTTACTAGCACGTCAGGATACATTATTGTGGCTGAAGCGTGAAAAACACACTGGATACAGATGATGCTTCCCGTATAAAATGTTGAGCCTGTTTTCCTTTGGTTTACACTCCGGTATCCACATGATGATTGTGCAGTTGCAACAAAGAGTTCAGTAGGAGTTCAGATAAAAACACATGTTTACATCTTTGAGGGGTGGGGAAACAGACTACTCAGCATTTTTTTGCAGTATCAGTGTTTTTGTGTGACAGCAGTTTCCAAACTTGTGTGAGTGTTCACAGCTGCCCAGCACCAGTGTGGGCAGCACACACAACAATAAAAACTAGAAACAACCATATTAATAACCGAAGCTTTCATATTGAGATTTGAGGCACATAACATGCATGGATATGGTGGTAAAGCCAAGCCAAATTATACTGTTAATCGTTACTACTCATGGAGAGCTACCAATACTGCTACCGTAATACTCAATATAGTTGATTGGATAAGCAATGTCTGTGTTTTCTCATTGATCCACTTGAAAACCAAAGAGGTGTGACAGCTAACATGTCAACCAGGGCTGGCCCTAAACAAGATTTTGTTTGTGGTCCCAAAAAACTCCTAATGCAGTCAACAACTCACACACACTGCTTATAACTGAAGGAACACACACACACACAATGGAGATGGACAAATCAAATCAAATCTCTTACTTTCTTTAAAAAAATAAGTTGTGGGGCCCCTGATAACTATCTCAACATAAACAATCTATAGACACATGAACAATCTTCTGGATACTGATTGAGTTATGGTGGATTTTATTATTGTGTTTATATCTTCTTATTTGGTTTATTAACTCTTTCTTGCATGATTTATTTATTGTGACTTAAATAAAATATGTAGATAGATTTAAAAAATGTGGTTTAGGAATACATATATAGTCACATTTATCTTTACCCTTTCTCTCCATTTCCTGAAAAAAAACATTGCACCTACGTCAGCTTCTCTTTTGATTCATCAGAAATATGTCCAATTATTTCAACGTGCAACAATGTAAATATGTCAATATTTATAAATGGGGGGGTCATTAGAGTCAAAAATACTTTCTAGCCTTTACCTGGTGCAGATTATTGAAGGCACCAAACGGCTCAATAGATTTTATTTGCAGTGCAGAATATATGATTTATAGTCAAGAACTTAGAAGTGTGAAAATGTGCAATGATTAAAACCTTTATGAAAAGTTTATTTTAAAGCGGAGCAGATTCTAATTGTGTAAAGTTGAGAAAGAGAGTAGAAAAATAAAGAGCATGACCAGACTTGACCTGGACTGATAAAGTGTATCTGCAAATACAGCTAAAGGTACTGGCTAAAAGTCAAGGCCACCAAAAGTAGCAAAACATCCATGGGAATCCAGGTGCAACAGGACTGACTAAATGTCAAGGTCACCAACTGATAAGACCCTGAAAAGTCTCTGAGTTCGAATGATTGGATGATGTTAAAACGTGAGAAGGTGTGTTCTTAAAATGATGATACTATTGGGTACTATGAGGGGACACCCACTGTATAAAGGGTGATGTTTTGAGCCTGTGAAGCCTGTGAAGGGAATAAAAGTCGACTGCAGTCAACTCTGAAGCTCCCAATGCCTTTTTGAAGATAAGATTAAAGTCAAAAACAAATTGATAACTGATAACAGACAGGCGACAGAGAGCAGAGAGACAGACAAGCAGCACCGTGTTATGGAATTTTCTATCCTTAGGTTACACAAAGTCACGTGTGGGCCTTGAGGTCTTCGGCAGTATTAGTTGTTTGGCTTTGACTGGGAACAGTAGGTGCCAGTCTATCTCAACACTGTGGTGGTCAGGGTCGAAGAGACCTATTACTGCCTTCTTAGACATAATAGATAGCTTGCTGTTGATGTTCCAATCTGCGTAAACAGACAACAGTGTCTCTAGACTAGAATATGCTGACAATAACACCTCCATGGGTACAGACATTTTCTTTGACTAATTCTAGGCGTATAGTATTTGTGTTGTTATCTTGGGCAGAATGTGAGACTGACTCAGGCACTTCTGATGTACTTTGAGAGTGTCTCTAATTCTCCTTGGCCAAGCGTCAATAAATAATACAGCATAAGACATCAGAGGCTCCTGAACGCTTTCTTCCCTCCTGACCTCACCATTGACCTTTGACTTCAGCAATTTCTCCACAACACCGTGCAGCAGTGAGTTCTTCAGACTATCAGGAGGAAAGAGACAAATATGAATCTCTGAATGGACGTGTGGCGTGAACGCATGTGAAAAGGGTTAACTGCATCGGTCTCATGGTCATTGCGTGAAAGTTGGCAGCTCCTGAATGAGTCAGTCAACTTAACACCGTACAAAGTGAGGAGCGAGTCCAAGTTAATGTGTGGCCTCCCCCTTGCAGCTGTGACCCTAAGCGACCGCATAGCCCGCTTATGCTAGCGGCCGGCCCTGTTGTCAACCATGTCTATAACATGAATGCTTGTTTAATATGAAAGTAATGCATATAAACTTACAATTCTCAAAATAATATGAAACATTACACCTGTGGCGCATCAGCATGTTAGCATTGTCATTGTGAGCATGTTAGCATGCTTACATTAGCATGACTGAAATAAGCGGCAACCTGCGTGTGGCTGTGAAGTGAAGCCAATGCGGATGTACCAAAAACTGCAGTTCCTCGAACAGCCATCTGTACAACTGTACTGAGGGTGAATTTATATACAACTCACCTGTTCAAATTATATCAAGGCTTAAAGTTATACAGAATTAACACTGACAGGTAGGTGTCAATACAGGTGGCTTGTTTGAGCACCCAGGCGTCATTCAGCACGCCTCAGCCTGGTCTTAGATTAGCCGGAAGGCAGCAGAGGCAGTACTGCCAAGATGGTGACGACCAGAGCCACTACACTTATGTGTGGGTGACATCACTGTTACACGGTGCATTAATTATACTGTCTATGGACTGTAAATAACACTAAACATTCTACCTGTGTAGCATGTATGTTAGCTTTGTCATTGTGAGCATGTTAGCATGCTTACATTAGCATGACCGAAAGCAGGCCCGTGCAGCCTCACAGCACCACTAACACAGCTGTTGACTTTGAGTCTTGTTCTTTCTGTACATTTAATAACAGCAAACTACAACCACTTCTCCACCCTGATGCTAACTGGCTTTTGCTCGGATTTATGATTGTTTCTTGTTGAAGTGGAAAAGTGCACTCCAGAAGAGATGACTTCATTTCATTTTGCACTGCAGTAAATGTGCATCAGTTTGCTTCGTTATACACATTTGTGCCATATTCAAAATTCACTCTGCATTGGCTCTTGAAAAAAACAATTAGCAGGAGGTGATATATCAACATAAGACAGAAAAGCTGCAGGCTACCTTCTGCCCTTGTGCACCCTGCCAACACTATAGTTAATAAGCTAACATACGTAGTTCAAAAGCAATCTCATTTTGTAGATAACTTTTAAATTATCATCGACTGAAGTGACTGAAGTGTAGCTTGACATGATGTTGAGTTTTCCCCGCTGAGCAGCGTTAGCCTGAAGGTTTATACAGTATATGCTCATCACAGATAAGCTGTGTTAATATTGGTCTGTTATTAGCAGAGTTTGGCCCGGTGGAGCTTCCTGTGGTTCAAGACATCACACTTCCTCTGCTTTTCCCTCTGTCTCAGTCGGAGATGTTCTTCCCCACTGTCTGTCTATCTGAGTTCAGTACAGAGGAACGCACACACACACACACAAACATACACACACATTGTATCATTGCATTGGCTCATTTCAAATTATTCATCTCCCTGACACATACACACACACCAAAGCACTGAAATGAAAATTGTGAAATCAAAGTATTTTACATCCCTTTGACACTCACGCCCAATAACATGCACACATACAACATCACACACACACACACACACACACACACAAAGCAGCACAACTGAATTTATGCTAAATCAAAATTACCCGTCATTCACACACACACACACACACACACACACACACACACACATAGAAACACTGCTTGTTGACATTGGCTGTCAAGCTGTAAGTTTGTTTGTGCTCGGAGTCACTGATCTCTCTGCTTCTTAAACTGATTTCTCCTCATCTTTAATTCAAGGCTTAACCTTCCCTTCCCCTTCCCTCTGTCTCCCCTCCTCTGTCTCCCCTCCTCTGTAGCTGCAGGGTTCCTTCTCCTCCTCCCCCCTCTCTCCCCTGCAGGCACATGATGTTCTGTTCTTTACCGAGCAGCATATGTATATTCCATGAAGCTAATTACCAGCAGATCATCTGAAACAGTGAGATAACGTGCAGTCTCTCAGGAAACAGAGGTGCCTGCTGGGGAATTTGAAGTGTGTAAAGACCATCGGTGTCGACTGTTCTGACTGTTCTGACTGTTCTGAATGCGAACAGCAAGAGTTCATGCGATCTTTCCTTGTGCTGTCCCACTGTTGGTTAGTAAGCTCAAAACTAAACTAAATTATAAACCAAAAGTATTTGACTTAAGGTTTAGATACAAGGTTTTGATACAAATAAATGTCCATTTAAAGGTCTCACGTTTTAAAATGTGGTGTTTTATTTGAAGTTTTAATATCCATAATAAGATATAAAAAAAACATGTTAATATAGTTTTACATCTCCTCTCACACTTCTTTCTGGAGCTCTAGCAAGAACAGGGTGTTTTGTGCAGTACTGTTGTGACATCACAACCTTACAAAAGTCCTGGTGTCGCATTTAAAGGTACAGCTTCTGAATTTAAGCTGTGTGCATTTCTCTGTGGGCCCAGCGCTTTGATACCTTTACAGTATTTTACTGTATATAATACCTAGACCTGCTTTATAATAATTCAAAAATGGAAACTCTTCATTATGGGCCCAGAGAACTCCCAGCGTCCTCTCTGTTAGTTTGTAGACAATGAAATCAAGTCAAAACTGTCACCTGCTCTAAAGTCTAAATGGTGCAGTGTTAGCTAGCTCATTTACTAGCAGTGATGTTGTGTTCAGGTGAGTGATGTGTTTGTTTGCAGTGTTATGGCCATGCATTCATATAACTGAGTTTTGAGCAAACAGCGCCGTGAGAATGAAGTATTTCAAACCAAGCAGCAAAAAAGGTGAAGACACGTAACATTGCAGAGCTCTTAAATAACAGACAGGACACAGACAGCAGAGAGACAGATAAAAATGCATAGTCATAGTTCAAGCTGAGCACTCGCTCACACTCTTATTGGCATCAGCTGCCTTGTTAATGTTTCACCTGCTGGTTGGCTAACAGCTGACTAGTAAATGTGCCAATACACCCTGAAAAGTCTTGGTGCTTTGCTTTTTTTGTTCCTGCACCACCCTAACATCCATCTTATGTGCCAAGCCTTTGGCCAATTTAATGGATGTACATATCAACATATATTCAATATATTTAACAATTTATTTCTTTAGGTAAAGGTTCTTTATAGACCGATTTTCACAGCAGCCATTTTGTAAAATTGTAAACACAGGTGTTACCAATGATACTAATAAAGGTTCACTTCCATTCAGGTCAAACAGAGTCAGGGTGCTGCTGTGGTGCAACCTTATGATTTGAACACCGGAACATATGAAGACACAATGCCAAGTGTTCTACAACCAGCCTGAACGACAACAGGAGCTAAGTGCTGAGCTTGCAAATAAATACATTTAAAGCTGCGATGTAAAGAATTTTGAAAATCTCCCTAATGAATACAACCAAGACAAGAGTCACTGAGGTGAATAAACCACACCAATTTACACTGGGATAGGCCTACACACTTACTCCATGCCAGTAGAGTGTAGCATTTTCACCTGATGAAGATCCAAGTGGGGTTGAAATCTTGCACCTGAGTGATGCGAGTATAGCTACTCTCCTGTGGGATCGTCGTATTATTCTCCAAACACTTACGTCATCAGAGTAGTTTGAAATCTGCTGTAACCACATGAGAGTTTCACAGATGGGAGTTTTTATCTTTCGAATTATTGAATCTTTTGTCATGCAAACAGCGAGTACCGTCAGTTACAACTCATCACACTTATTTAATCAGTCAGTGTTTTTTTTTTTGTGTGTGATTATCTGCAGCAACATTTCTTCTACTACTTAGCATCAGATATGTTTGTTTGGCTGCCTCAAAGAGGTAAAGCACTACCTGTGCCTGTCACCTGTGTGCTAACTAAACAGACCAAGGTCAATGAAGATGTGCTGTAGAAATGAGACTGTGTCTGAAAGAGTACAAAACTCATCCAGCCGCTACTTTATTTCTCACTGAGCGTTTGATCATGTTTGGGTCACAGAGAGAGACTGCAATTTAGATTTCGATGAACACATTTCTCCTCTCCGCATCCCTCTCTGTCCGCCCGGCCTCTCATTTTGTTGTCTTCTGTGGTGATTTCAGGGTCTTCCTTGAATTCACTGTGGTCTCATTAAGTGACGGCTGCTCACCTCCCTCCAGAGCTTTTGGTTTTCCAGACTGAATTAGAGGAATATTTCAGCGACGTCCTGCTGTTCAGAACATTGCTGCCCACACAAACACATTCCAGTCACTTGATGGACCAGCACACACACACACACACACACACACACATCTTTTTCACTCCCAAATAATACCCATATACACATAAAAATGTCTCCTCTGACCTTAGCCTCTCTTTACACTCTCTGCGTGATGCTGTAGGGCTTAACTGAACCGCTGAGTGTGTGGCTGTTTGTTTTTTTGTTCTCCAGTGACCCAGATGTTAATACCCTACTTCAAAACATTGTCACGTTCACACTGATGTTCATCCAAATCAAATTTTATATGCAGAAAAACACTCATAGAAAAATATCCACATACAAGCTGATGTGCCAGACTTTTTAAAAAACTGAAATGAATAATAAATGAACCTTTTCAAACATCCCAGAATTCTCATTCTCAGTTACACCACACGCTCTCTGCTCACAATTCCGGTTAAAGACAATGTCGATACATCACAACATCATTAATATTGAACGTAATGTGTCTTATCACTGCTTCACGGGGCCGTGATTACATAAGATTTTTAACGTTTTGAACGTGTCTTTTTTATGCTTACGACACAAAGTGAGTCAAACAAAAAAGCTACAAAAAAAAATAGATATACTAAAAATGTCTTTCAATTAAGCTGCTGTAATCAATATCTTATACCAACAATGAGTCAAATATGTGCACAGTGGAAAGGGTCTCGTATCTCCTGGCTGTTTGCTAACAAAGCTGTGTCAACTTTAAAGGACCAGTGTGTAAGATTTAGTGCCATCTGCTGGTGTAGTTGCAGATTGCAGCCCTCTTGTTCCACCCAAATGCATGAAAAATGCAAAACTCCCTATTGAGAGCCAGTGTTAAGTTTGTTCATTGTGGGCTACTGTAGAAACATCGTGGTTCAACATGGTGGCGTGGAATCTGTAGATATAAAAAGCTCATTCTGTACAAAACACAATGATTCTTATTTTCAGGCAATTATACACTAATGAAAACATAGTTATGCATATTATATCCTGTATGTATCTGTAAATAGAGCGCCCTAAATCTTACACACTGGACTTTTAAAGGTGAAAATCAGAAAATTCATTTTTTCAGACTTCTAACTGGATTATGAAAACAAAAGAAATATTATATTTAAAGTTTAAAGGGTCATTACAGTGATTTAGTATTCTATATTTAGCCCATTTGCCAAGAACAGTCAAAACTGATGCCACAGACACCAAGATTGGGTCCTACTTTCCCATAATGCAATGCAACTGCATCGTCCAATAGACCCTCCTTCCTGACCATGCCTGGTAAATGTGACTTTCAAACTTCATGTCCCCAGTGTATAACACTTTCTGAATATTTCTGTTAAAAAAGCCAAGTGATATCACTCGACAAGACTAGTCTGACTAGTACCAAATCTGACTCATAGACTGACTTTAGCTAATTTCGTAGTTCTCATAATCTCAGCATAAACATCAGTGCATGACTTTTTTTGGTCATTTTTTGTTTTAAAACAAACTTTTAGTTCAGATTTGGAAACCAGACTGTCAAATGACAAACAGAATGATGCATCATTATCTGTGCCGTAATAAGCTCCTGCTGTTACTGTTACTATGGATTGTTTGCACAGCAGACATTTTAACACGCCATAGCAAGAAACTGTGTTTGTGTGTCTCTGTCATTGGACCCCATATACTTGTTTTTTGGACTATGTTGGAGAGAACGTTTTCTGGTTTTCCCTCTGATGTCCCCCGGCTGCTCCTTGTCAACCCTCTGTGATTTACAGAGTTTCCTGATGGAGAGTGAAGTAAAGCACTGCCACCTGTAGCTGCTGTTAGCTAATGTTAGCTCAGTTTGTTAGCCAGGCTGCCCAAACTGTGAGCTCAGTATTTCCAGTGGTACCACAGGCATTTTGGACCACTGGGAAGAGGAGGTTTTCAGAACACTGAAGGGGAATGGAGCAGGTGTCGTGCCAGAACCAGAGCTGGACAAGTGGGCAATGGCTCAGCAGCCTCTATGGACATAATGACAGAGGCAAAGAGACCAAGGGGAGGTTGACATAAGAAGCTAAGAAGATAAAAGGAGAAGGTAACCGAGCAAGAAGCTGCTGGACAAGAGTAAATCTGGGACTGACTGTGAAATAAAAGGCTGAAAGACAGATGCCGAGCTGGACTTCTTGCTGTTGGACTAGTAAGTAATATCAGCTGGCTGCATTGTCTTGTGTTGTTGACCTTGCTTGAAGTTTTTGATCAAAAGTAATCTAATTATAATAAATACATGTACACAGCTGTCCAAATTTACCACAATGTTATTACATTCTGAACACTCTGAAGGGGGGGATGCAATGCTACTTTTATGGAACCGAGACGTTGTTACTGTTATTAAGTCCAACTGTGTTTTTCCAGCTCTAACAAGTCAAAATATCTGCTGTGCATCCAGCCCATTGTCACTCGCGGCTGTGCGTTTGAGCAAAAACACATCCCGTGATCACGGCCCGACAAGAGCACTGAGGAGCAACTGATCTAGTTGTAAAAGGCAGCAAAGCTTTAGTAACTGCTCCGCCTGCAAGAGGAATCATCGCGAAAATAAAAGCTTGATTCTCTTGATTCACTTTTTTGTTCTTTTGTCAGATGACAGGAATGGTTCTATCACTTTTGTAGTAGAGCAACCAGGGATACAAAAGACAGAAAAGGTTGTTTATTTACAAGAAAACTGCAGATTATGACTAAAGGTGTGTTAACTCATATGTGACAGGTGGCCTTACACAGAGACCGCCCAGCAGTCTCTCACTCTCCACAGCCATTTTTCAGTCCAGTTGGGGGGCAGTTTGGGGCAGGTGGGATTAGTTAAAGTTGCATGCGCTGGCGCATCGCCGTGCTCGCATAGCGCCCGGGTGGAGGCTCCTCCTGTGTTATGGTGTTGAGGTGATGCCCCGCCCTCCGCTCTGCAGCCTTCAGCTTCTCCTGCAGCCCCTGCGCCTCCTGCACGGCCTTGCGCACAGCCTTGCGGGCATTCCTCAGCGAGCGCTTCACCTTGCGAACGCGCTCCTTCAGCTGCCGGTTCCTCCTCTCCGCCGCAGCCAGGCGCTCCTGCAGCTTGCGGGCTCGCTCCTCCTCTTCGAACAGGGCGGCCTGCACCGAGGAGCACAGCAGCTGGAGAAAGGAGGAGAGGGAGAGTGGTGCAATAAGTTAACTTACGTGAAGGGTTGTTTTCTTAACAGGCTAACCGAACTGTTGTAAACCACCAGTTGCCATCTGGTCAGCTGGTTGTGTAGTGCGGGAGCGCTGGTGATGTGTTTATCCCAGAAGTCTCTCTGAGAAAATGAACAAATCTTTCTTCATTTGATCTCCACAGAGCTGTTATTTCTCTTGCGCTAATGTTTTTATTCTCCTCTGCAAAGCCCAACACACTGGGAAGATGGGAGGATGGGGAAATAAAGATGAG